>JAZKJV010008689.1:0-36384 GCA_037367405.1 Ottelia alismoides
TGTGCCCCTCCTCGCCTCCCTCGAAATCCGTCCTTGATTGAAGTGTGATATATTTGATTATATTTCTTACTTTTGTGCATTGATCTTGATCATTTTAATGAAAAATAGTTAGTTATTAATTTCACTATAAATGTAAATATAGATTCAACTTTATATTTTATGTGTTTTAGCCATTATCATAGAGATAAAATCGAGTACAAATATATCCGCATACAAATATCGAGTACAAATATAGTTAGTTATGATATATGTATTTTTTCAGATATGAATAATAATTATTTTGAACGAGATAGATATATAAAAGAATGTGTGTTCCAATTATTTGTACACTTATGTATGTACACACAAATATCATTTCATTTTTTTGAAATGAATATACATCTAACTATTAGTTGTATGTTTACTTCGACGTGTTAACCTATATTATAGTGATGCAACCGGATAGTTTGTACCCTTCCATTGTCTATACATTTTTAGTGGATATTGATGTATTTTTTTATATTGTCGGTTACGTATAATGTAATTTTTATTTTGGAAAAAATGGGGTTGCCCCTGCCCCATTTTTTATCATTTTTTAAAAAATATCACCACGTATATTCATCCATATATCCCTCATACATGTCATTCGAATTTCATCAAAAACAGATACTCATATGCCCTCTATCTAGAACTAGTAATTTTAACGGTATTAGAACTGTTGTAATCGTATATGTTCTAGACGGAGGGTATATGAGTCTTTGTTTTTGACAAAATTCGAATGACATGTAGGAGGGATATAGGGATGGATATATATTGCGATATTTTTCAAAAAAATCCGTATAAGTAGGGGTAAGACGGAATATATGGAGTGTATCTTTGATGGAAGCAATGGTGAAGGAATCGAGGTGAAGATCGGTGATGATAACATTCGGAAGAGAGATTCTTTTAGATATCTGGGATCTATTTGCATCATGATTAGGAAATTGATGTAGATGTTACTAATAGAATAAATGCAGGATGGCTAAAGTGGAGAGGAGCCTCTGTTGTTCTCTGTGATATGAAAATTCCTTTAAAAGTTAAAGGAAAGTTTTACAAAGCAGCTGTGAGACCTGCTATGCTCTATGGATCTGAATGTTGGTCTGTGAACCATAGACATATGAAGAGAATGATTGTAACAGAAATGAAAATGCTAAGGTGGATATGTGTACACACACGTAAGGATCGGATTCGAATGATGCAATTAGTTAGAAAGTTGGTGTAGTTCCGATCGAGGATAAGATACGAGAAAACCACTTAAGATGGTTTGGTCATTTGCAAAGAAGATCAGATGATGCACCAGTTAGGATATGCGAGTGTTGGGATGTTGAGCTGGTAAAGAGAGGGCGAGGAAGGCCCAAGAAGTGTTGGAAAGAAACTATATGAAGGGATCTTAGTTTTATGGATAAAGCCCAGGATTGACCCAATATAGATCTGAATGGAGGCGAAGAATCGATGTAGCCGATCCCACTTAATTGTGGGAAAAGGCTTTGTTGTTGTTGTATTTTTTAAAAAAATAAAAAATTTTGATAAAAATGAGGCAGGGCAGCCACGTTGACTGCCCCCAGGGGGCAGCCCCATACAACCCTTTTTATTTCGACGAATACATGTGTAAAAAGAATGTGGGTTTCATTTATTTGTACAGATACCAATACAAATAAGAGTATCATTTCAATTTTTATACAGATATAGATCTAAGTATCTATTGTAAGTTGATTTATGTGTATTAGCCCCAATCAAAGGATGCAACCAAATAATCTACATTCGTTTATTATTGCACCCGATTTTTAAGCGGATATGGATATGTATTTTTATTTTAGAGGTATGGATACGAAGAAAGATATTAGTTTTATTTTTTCCCTTGTGACACGTATGTAAATATGAATATGATACTCACAGTTTTAAGATACGGCTATAGATACAAATATAAAAAATCACAAACCAATAGCATACATCTTTCTTCCTATATTATGTGAGACTATATAACATATTCAACTACATGTATAGACATAATAATATATTTCTATACATTATACATACATAGATTTGGTATAAAAGAAAGCCATGTCCATATAAAAAGTTAAATAAACTTGCTTGTATCCGTATACTAAAAAAAGTTACCTTCCCAACTTGGGCCACTTTGTAAGCTACCTCCTCAACTCGGGCTAAAAAAAATAAAATGCCCTCAAGGTGTAGGGGAAGGGCCACTTTGTAAGATACATTTAACTCAGGCCAAGATCCCGAACGACCCTACAAAGCACGACGCAAGTTTGCCTTTAACACCGAATCGTTGAACGCCCCTCATTTTATACTCGTAAGAACACAGAGTTCCCAACCTGATTTTATGAGGAATACTTTCAACACATAAGGTTGGTCAAGAATCATATCTTGTAAGGTATGAATATAAGATCCTATATATGAAACTCAAGGTCTCGACTAGCCCTTTTATTGGCTATACACAGTCAGCAATCTCTTCTTGACAGTCTCCACAAGTCTAAGGGTTCGTTTGGTTGTCAGGTTACCCTGAGGTAATCTGGCATACCCCCTGCTCTGTCCATGCATTCCTGGGTTGGAATTAGTTGTATGGACCATACAAATTTTTATTATAATATATTTTTGCCATGATCAAATAAAAAAATAACATAGAAATTAGATTGTAATCATTAAAGGTTAATATAACACATAATCAATGTCACGTCACATCACATTTATCATTTCAACCCTCTCCAACCCTAACAACCATCCGATAACTACTATTCACAGGAGGAAACCCCATCCCAACCCAATTTAGTTATCAAACAGGGTCTCCTCCATAATCTGTGGGGGTAAACAAGATGTTATCACCCACTTGTTACCAGCACAAGGGAGTGGTGCCTCTCCTCCCATACAAAAGCCTCAAAAGGTGACATGCCTATGTTGGTGTGGTAGTTGTTGTTGTATGTGAACTCATCTAATGGAAGGTGATCCTTTCAGGATTCTTTCCAATCAACAACGCGAGTCTGTAGGAAATCCTCTAAGGTTTGAATGGTCCTCTCGAACTGCCCATTTGTATGTGGATGGTAAGATAAACTAAGGCATATCTCGGCCCTCAAGGCTCTCATGAACTATCCCCAGTAGTGTGAAGCAAAGCATGAATCCTTTATCCGATACTACCTCCTTAGGTATCACGTGCAGTTGAATGACATGGTGGGATGTATAATCTGGCTAGCTCAATCGGCGTACATGTCATGTTGACCGAGATAAAATGGATTGACTTGGTCAATTGGTCGACAATTACACATATTGCATTATGCCGGCCTAAGGTGCACGACAATGATGTGATAAAAACTATGGAGATGCTCCCCTACTTACACACTGGAATGGGAAAAGATTGTAATAAACCAAGGGGTCTCTGATGTTTTATCTTCACCATTTGACAGATAAGGCATCGGCTAACATGCTCAGTTATGTTCTACATGTCTTCCCACCAAAATGTGATGGCGAAGGTCTCAGTATATCTTGGTGCCATTAAAATGAATAAAGAGTCTCTAACTATGCACCTCATTCAGGATATCTCTCCTCAACTCATAGTCATCTAGGACACACACACGGTCCCACTCCCCTTAGGATGGATTCACGGACTTAGAAACCGTAGAACTCATCCTTCAAGCATCTGTGATACATGTCCTAGATCCTCTGATCTGTCCACAGTCCTTAGACAATCATGTCCCATGAGCTAATGTACTTCATTGGTACAATCAGTGCATCAGATATGCCCTCAAATGGATACCACTCCCTAATTGTAGTGAGCACATCCCAAGTCTGCAATCAAATCCTTGAACTCTTAGTGTGGGACCACCTACTCAAGGTGCCTGCCACCACATTCCCCTTATCAGGATTGTAGAAGAAGGTACAATCGTAGTCCTTCAGCATCTCCATCCACCGCCTTTGCCTCGTGTGCAGCTCCTTCTGATCAAAAATTTACTTGAGACTCTTATGGTTGGTGAAGATATCAAATGTCACTCCATACAAATAATGGCACTATATCTTCAGTGCAAAGGCCATTGCCGCCAACTCCAAGTCGTGAGTGGGGTAGTTGTGCTCACGGCTCTTCAACTGTCATGACACGTAAGCCATGACATGTCCTCGTTGTTGTTTCCATTGCTCAATCGCCTCTGGACATTGTTGGATGCCATGTATGGCTTGTACAAGGAAGGCCAATTGTTGCGCCATATTAGGATCCATACGAGGCAACACGGTTCTGCATAAAGAGTTAAAAACATTAATACTTGATTTATTCAAGAGAGACATATGGACATGGATATAAATTATATTATTCTCCTTGTAACATTTAGATCCGCACAAACCCAAACCCCACCCGATTAGAGTCCGTTAACTCAATTTAGTTATCAGACAATATTAAACAACTTAAATTGATCAATTGATCGTGAATCAAAAGTTGGTTGGGCGAAATCAATCAAAAGTCGATCACACCATTATGCGTGCCACGAAAAAACCGTGATGCAAATTCGGAAACTACGAAACAAACCGAGACTACCATAAAATCCGATTGGACGAAACAATACCAATGAAGTCGACCGTTCGTCAATCGGAGATCATTTGATATTCTAAAATCACAAATTTTAACTCCAAATCAAAATCGTATCTCGAGAATTTCGAAAACTCATACTCGATCTAAAGTACATGAATATTATGCTCATTTTGATCGTCGTTCAGAGACAAGCAAAACGAGATATTGTACACCGAAATCGGAAACTAGAGGTGCGAGTACGGTTAACTTTTGTATGTCAAATAAAAGAAGAGACAAAAATAAAAAAATAAAATTTAATTTTATTTCTGATACAGACTAGCGGGTTGTAACTAGCAATGCCCATTTGGCTTTCTAATTACCCTCCACTTGGAGTTTCTTCCACTACCACTTGGCAATCAATTAAGCCTCACTTCTTTCTATATATACCAACCCTTTCCCCTTATTTTATTCACATTTCTTCTTCAGGTCCATCCGTAGAAGAGCATCTCCAGCCCTTCTTTTTTCCCTGCAGTTGTTGTGCAGCAGCCTTGAGCTGTTGATCCCCAAATTAGAACCAATTGTTGCTCCATTTGGGATCCTAAATTACAGTTTCAACAACACTGCTATCCCCACGACTATCCCAATCCCCCTTATATGCACATTAGACTTGTAAATTCACTTCCAACTTTGTTAACCACATTTCTGTAACTCCCCTCTCAATGCTCCCACTCAGAATACCAACCAACGTGGCTTACACCAGCCAATACACATGCATCAACCATAAGTGTATAATCGAAAGACTAGACTATCGACCGTAAGTATTCGGCCCATACTCGAAGCACTAGGCGAAAAGCATGCAAATACCGAGGCTGAACACTGCATGGTGACTCCTCAGTGTGCCAGGTCACATGTACCCCAGCTGAAGCAATTGTTGGGTTCGTGGTGCCTAAGTTTCTACCCGAGGCCCAAGGGTGCATGACTCTCCCTTGGCAGCAGTTGCTCCATTATCTGATCTCCATGAAATGTCCATTCATATGAAATGATAATCGCCACAATATAATCAATGCTAGCGACCCAAAAAAGGATTAAAAATACTTGTCATATCATGTAATATCACAAAGGGACTACTCATGATCCATAAGAGCAATTGTAGTATGTATATTTATCAGTTCATTTATTTGAAGTTTAGCACTCTATACGAGTAGAACCATGGTTGTACCTTATAGTGGCATATGGGCAAGCTACCAACTTTTTAGATCTTATTGGTGATCATTCAATCTCAAGTAAATGTCACACCTCTATGAATGATTAAGACATGTATAAATCTCCCCATGGCCCACTGGCTTAGTAAGCATTACAATGCATGAAGGTTTATGTGTGTGTTTAGCTCCCTGAAAGAGTAAAATATTTCACTCCAAACTTCACATCTGATCAGAAAGTGACTGACCTTGTAGTCTGCTACCTCCACTAAAGCATTTGTTATTAAATGGATGGTGGACACTCTTGGAAGGTATACTCCCAGTGCTTATGTAAATTATTGGTCATAAAGTACAAGTACAAAAGCCAAGACTCATACAGAACCCTAGTGTGGGCTACAACAATATCAGCATACCAGTTCTAAAGACTGTGCTATAGTTCTCTACCTATCATGGTCACTCGGATGTCAACCAGGACTCCGGGATAAGGACATCAAGTCAATCTAAATTGCATCTTTAGTCTGTTCCTTCAACTTTAGCATTTCATCTTTTAATTCTTGAGCAGCTTTTGTCATGCCTGAATCGTTATAAGCCTGGATTACAGTAGCAAAGCTAATTGCATCAGATTTTTTTTTTCTGCTTCATCAGTAAGACCATCTCTTCCATATTCTCCACATCACCAAACTTCGCCATAGGCACTCAATAGATGGTAAAAAATGGAGTATCAGGTCTAACATCAGAATTATCCACTTGTCTCAAAAATAGAAGGAACCTTATCCATCAACCCACACTTACTGTAAGCATTAACAAGAATGCAATAAGTAATTGAATTGGGTTTAATTCCTTGAAATTTCATTAATTGGAAATATTTCTCCATTTTTTCAATATTCTGTCTATTTCCATATGCTGACAGCATTGAAATTCATTGCGAATACATTCAAGCAAGCAGTTGTTATTCTCAAGCTTATGAACAACACAATTCTCCATTTCTTCTAGCAATCCAGCTTTACCAAACCAACAATGATGGTATTGTATGTGACAACACTGTGCTCAATTCCCAAACATGACATTTTAGCTAGTACCTTCGGGACAAGGTCGAAGCGCTTCTACTTACAACAACAAGAGAGGAGAATCGTGTATGTATATATATCAGGTCTACAATCTAAAACAGACTTCATATTTTCAACAATGTGAAATGCTTCATCCAAAAGTCCATTTATACTCATATGCACCTAAAAGTGATGTATAAACATCAGATGTTGATTGGAGCCACTCATATAACAATATCTGAAAAAACGAGCTTGCTTGTTCATGTTGGCCACACCTTCCAAGCATTGTTACGAGTCTAGCATCATGGCTCTCCAGAGATGGATTTCAAAACTAATATTAAAAGAATCCTGTGGTGACTAAAGGGACAAAAGTAATAACCCGAATCCCGAATTGATTCAACAAAGCAAGGATGATCATGTAACATGATACAAATGTCATTCTTGAGGAAAAAAATAGTATATGTGATGGCGGTTCCCGCGATTGTATGCTCTGGCGGATGATAAAAATTGTGATGGTTGCGTCTTGCTGGTCAGATGGGAATTGGTTCTCGGCCTTCTCTTCTAATTTCTCAGACCAGAGGCTCGAGGACTTCATGGCATTGCTGGATTCTATCAAGGATGTGGGACCCCCAACAGAGGGGGAGAGATCATTGGGGATGGCGTGCAAGTCCTTTCACGGTTAGGAAGGATTTTGGGGCGATTTGCAGGCCTCTGCCAGCTCGCTCGGAGGTTGTGATTCGAGATTGTGCGTTTTTTTTGGGCTCTCAAGCTCCCGGAGCGAATTGGTTTCTTCTTGTGGCTGCTGCGGAGACAAAGGCTGATGACAAGGGACCGGTGTGCTAGGCTCTTGGGTTCCACCTCTGATAGGTGCCTTCTTTGCGAGGTGGCAGTGGAGTCCGTTGAGCATCTATTCTTTAGATGCCCCATGGTGATCCAGGTTTGGCGGGAGGGCCGTCTGACTTGGCTTTGCGTCAAGGATCTCACGGCTTTTTGCGGCTTGCTGGTGGCTAATAGGGACAGATCTAGGAGGGAGATAATATGTCATGTTGCCATCCTGTGGGCTGTGTGGCTAGGGAGGAATGCTTTACTCTTCTCGGGGCAGCGATTCTACAAGGAAAACGTGGGGATCCATGCCGCGAGATTAGTGGAGGAGTGGAAGGTGTAATAGTTTTTTCCTTTTTTGCGTCACTTTAGTTTCTACCTCCTCTGTGTCCGTTTTTTGTTTCAATAAAAGATGGGACGAACATCGGTGAGTGTCTCCCCGTAGTTCAGGCCTTCAAAAAAAATAGTATATGTTCGGAAATCACATGGAATCCACAACAAGAGTGAAGGGAACATCGTACCTCAAAATCTCTCCTCCTCGGTACCTCCGCCTGTGGAGAAACGACGTGTATGGGCACCGTTGACGACGAGCACCTCCATACGCGGATGGCCTTGATCTCCTATACACGGTGGTAGCTTCAGATCGTCGATTCGACGTACTTCGGTGAGGTTTACGGTGAGGATAAAGGAGGAGGAAGGGGATGCTCTTTGGGTTATGGCTCTTGGGGAGAACGAGGTCTCTTTTATGTGGTGGAATTCAGATTTGGATCTTGGTACGGATCTTAAGTGGAACCCGACTAGATCTCGTTAAAAAAGTCATAACTTGAGCTACCGAATTTGAATTATAATGTTCTTGGATTCGTTGGAAATGTCTCGATGAGTAATATATGATAGAGTTTATGAATGGACTCATTCACTCCATTCAGCCATTGGATCAAAGCGGATTTCAGGAAAAATTTTGGGTCCCATTACGAGGGATGCCACAGATCGTAATTGTGAAATTGACAACTGATTAATTTTATTTAAGATTATGAAAATCAATGCTCAAACATGGAAATACAATGAAAATAATTCACTTTAATAGTTCATATGAGATGGTCATTTATAATAACGTTTAGAAAATGATATAGATGCAAAATGTTTGTACGCGGGTGATCTTCCCTCCCACATTAGACACATCAATTGAGGTGCTCGTTTGGGTTGTCTCCCCAATTCGACACTTCAAGTGTCGATATATACCTAAAATTTTAAATATTTAAGTTTTATGCCTATTTATTCAATTGAATTAAATGAATATTAATTTAAAAAAAGTCAAACATAAACATTTAGCACACAAAAAAAGCATATGGATATGGTAGACGACATTTTTCTTCAAAAAAATTACTAATTTATTAAAACTTAAATGGATAACTTTGAAAACTAAATATTTCAATTTTTAGGGATATATCAACACCATGAGGAGTCGAATTGGGAAGAAAGCTCGCAATGAAACCTTATGTGATGATTTGGATATATGTATAAGATAAAACACAAAAAACAAAGTAAAGTTAAAAACCCTAAAACTCATTTTCAAAAAACACAAAACGCACACGCGTAATAGATATTTGGAACTAAGCCAAGTGACTGATTCGAATAAGGTTTGCATCCTTGTGTTCAATGTAGGTACACTTGCAAGGTAAATAAAAGCGTTTGTTCATATATTATTTTTGCTCAATTGGCTATGAGGATACTACAACATGTTCTATTTAGGAAACCTAAAAACTATGTTATCACATGTTCAGTAAACTATTGGTGATTGGGAAATATACTTGGATGAGAATCGCCACGTCACCATATGCGGGGCACGACCCATGCATTCACAGGGGGTCGACGGTGAACATCGCAACAACGATAGCAACATGTTTCCTCGTAGAGTAGACACAGATTCTAGAACCACCATGGGTTAGCCATCGACCATCCTATCAACGATAATCCTCACCATGGCATCTACCTACGATAGAGGGTATGCGTGACTGGGGAGAAGGAGCTTGGAGAAGGAGAGGTTGATGAAGAATAGAGAGGAAGATCTTGTAGGAGATTAATTCGAACAGAGAGAGAAAATATGAATAAAAATTGGTACAGGTGGAGTCGACAAATGGTTTGTAAGATCATGCATGGTTTGGGAATTATTTCTAAGACGTGCATATAATGGAATCTGCTCTTGATGGCATACCCCATGGAAATTACTATATATAGCCTATCTTTTCATTTTTCCTTAAGTATTAAAATTTAAAATTATATGTAAATGCCATTATTTTTTTAAAAAAATAAGTATATAATATTAAAATAAAAATAAAGAAAAAATACAAAATGATAAAAAAACAGAAATTGTACATATATATAATACCATCAAAAATATTTTCCTTTATGTATATAGTTTCTTTTAGTTTTGAGATCTTCATAAATGTTGTAAATCTCGTTGATATCTACAACTTTTATAGAGACTATTTTTTCATTTCAAATTATTTGTTATTTTAGTTTATTTTTTCTTTTTGTTATTGTGTTCATTTTTCTTGACTTGACATGTATCTAAGTTAGTATGCCTAGTCAAATGCGGTATGGTCTCACTTCATTGGCTCTCGTCCGCTACCTCATTTTGCCCCCCATTAACCTTAGTCAGCACCCGGATGAGCGGTCCTCATTCCATGCAGTTAGTCCACGTAGCTGGTTCCAGTTACCACCAAATCAACCATATCTTACTTTATATCCACCACAACCATAATCCCAACACTGACCATTGCATCCTTATAACCTCTCGTCCCTTCATGGCATTTACAACCGTTGGTCATCCCATAAAAAGCAATTGCAACTTCCCCACACTTTCCAATACATAGGGATAAACTCAATCCACCTTCATCGCCAACAACCAATCATCTTTTCCAACTCCATGTGAAGGAAGGTTGATCCTCTTACGTAATGGAAACACTGAAAAAATGAATCAAATTCATAAAATAAAATGTTTGTCCAATGAGAACCAGTGCAATTGTATAATAAAGATGATTACAAATGTGAAACAAAACTATTTGTGCATCATTTCGCAAGATCACAGTAGCATATAATTATACATTTGATGTGTGAGTCTTTAAAATAAGAGACCTCCTGAATTAAGTCCAATCAAATGGATGGTTGCACTTGCGAGTACGACGATTACTCATAGTACTTCTCATGAACTTGAGTCATTGTCTTCACCAAGTTGTCCATGCCAAAAAAATCTAGAATGATCTCTATCTCCTGAATTCATCTCAGGAGATCAAGTCCTTCTGGTCGCATATGAAGCATGGAGAAGAAGATGGACCCTCTTATATTTGGACGAGACAACGGAGACGAGAGGAGAGCCAATTAGGATGGATGACCAAGGGGTTTTTGATGGTTAAGGCGGAGGACGAAAAAGATGAGAAAGCAAGAGAATTCTCTTTTCTATTTTGTCATCTTTCTTCTTAGGACTAGAGAGTACTTGACGTATTTTCAATTGACTAAAGAAAAAAACTCTAGCCCTTCTTTTATATAAACATGGATGGTCAATGTGGAGTCCTACTCTGTCTTGATGGACATCTATGGGAGATTGAATTGAGAGCAAGTCTTTCCATTCTTTCTCTCTCCAATTAGTTGCAACTTCCAAATAGGACTCAAATTTTGAATTTGAATTAATAAAAGAGAATAAAAGAATAAAATAACTTTCTCATCGATTATCTCTCTTCTTGGTGAATTTTCATCATGAGAAATTTGAGAGAAGTTCTCTCCTTCTCCATGGTGGTTGCATACCATGAGAAAATGAAGAATTTCTCATATTCAAATTTTCCAATTTCTTTTTCAACATATTCAAATTTCAATTAGTTTGTAATTTATGAAATTAATTATTTTATCCAAACAAATAATTTACACCAATTATTATGAATAAATATAGAAATCGTCTAATCAAATAATGAATCCAGTTCATTAGTCCGTAAAAAATATAAATCTAATTTACATTTATTTAGTTATGTGAACCATACAAACACATGTTCTAAACAAATATGAATCACATTCACATTAATATTAATTATTATGGATCTATATCCATATTATTTAATTATCAATGATGTAAATCATATTCACATATTTTATATCAATTTTATCGACGTAATAATAATAATCGTTATGTTGATATTTAATATCTAAATGTACAACTTTTATGAGTAGCATTCATGGATACTAAAAGATAAAGTAAGGAAGAATATATAGACCATGTACAGTGACTTAATAAGTAAATTTACACATAACATCATGATTCTTTGGGCAATTTCGGTCGTGTACTTTTCGAACTAAATCTCCAATTGACACCGAATCGTTTCAGATAAATTTCTAACTATTTGGATCTAGAAGTTAATTCTATGAATTAGCATTTATTCCAATTATTTTTTTAGAAATTAATTCTATGAATTGACATTTATTCCAATTATTTCTCATTCATCTCGACTCGAAGCATAAACATTAAAATCCATCTTGTTTCATCATTTCCTTGAAATGTAAGAATCACGATATATAATCTATTATAATCACATCAACCTAGAGTATTCACAGTACTAATTATGTCTGCATATGGAAAGAATTTAAATAAAACTCAAAGTTCAAACCCATGTTCGGATGTCTCCTTCAAGGGTTTATCAATATATTTCTCAATTTATCATTAGACATCAAATATCAATTATATGTCTGCCAAAGGTATATATATTAATATCCTTTAATTGTTATCTTGTTTCATTAACAAGACGATCGTCGTTGGAATTCATTGCGACCCCAATGACTCATGAGTGAGTTCCATCTCTTGGTTCATATGGTATGAACTTATATAATTCTTTTGAGAGATCATACATCTCATATTTTCTTATATGCACACTGGCTTACCAGTATATAGTCCTTCTCAGGCCATCAACCTATTAGTTCATCAAATATGCATACTTAAACATATAGATGCATATCCCTCTATGGTCAAAGGATGTGTACATGTTCGATGGTATATGACAAGTTTCTTTAGTATCGTGATCTCGTCAACTTAACTCTTTAACTTAACTCATTTGACACATCCGAATCTCTATTCCCATGCAGAGGACCTGCATCAAGAGTGTCAGCCGGATTGTCAATCTTTAAAGAATCATTCCCATCTCTTCTCAGACCGGAGATCCATCTTGAATATAAATTGATAATATCAATTGCGTCCCTTGATCTAACTCTTTAGATCCACAACCCTATGCCAACTCTATAATCTAACTCTTTAGTTCAACATATTTATGATATCAAGATGGTCGTGGTAGACAACCATAATTGTACTACACGACTTTATAAATACAAACACAATTTACTCTTTAATTCAGACGACAAAATAATTCGCACCAACTTTTTTTGCATAATGGCTCAATATGGGCTTACATGTCTTAACACCACCCCCATTCCTCAAATGAGGTGATAGATCATGTAGTATTTGTCAAGCAAAAATGACACAGATCACCAATGCGGTGTGATCATGTGAGAGCTCAACTTACATCACTGTCGATCCTCGAGCTTGCACGATCTCACTGCGCATCACCAACGGATGGAGGTGATAATCAAATCGCCTGAAAGCTTCAATTCCTTTGGCAATTGACAACCTATCTAGGTATATTTTGTCGTTCGTATTCTCGCCTTCTTTCTCATACTTGCGGTCTTCTTCTACCTCTTCTTTGTCCTTCTCTTCTGATTCTTTTGATCATCATTGAACTTTGTTTCTTCTAACTGAACCCATACTCTGATAAAAACATGTTGCTTCATTCTTCTCTTTGTGACATATCCCCCTTTGATTGACTCTGGATCAGAGGATTGGTTCTCCTTTCCCCTATCTTTGTTAAGAACCTCCCACTACCATTAATCATTATGTGGCTTTTAGTGTAGGAGCGAAGTTGTTACAAATCTGAACAGATACGAAGCTTCATCCCCCCAGGCATAACTTATAATCCATACGAATTGAATTGAGGTGTCAATTTCACCGGCAGATCTCTCGAAGCTTCATCATTGATGGAGATGCGACAAAGAGGAAGATCGTTGGAGTGGTATTGTTGAAGCATGCAACTCTAATCATCGAGAAACCATTTTAGAGTTGCTATGTCAATGTGCCTGAGTTGAAGAAAAGGGAGGAGACGGGGAAGCATAGATATTGTGTTGGGCCGAGGTTCAAGCTCCCATCTGAACCATTGATAACTCAAGCTACTCATCATTGTATGAACAAGCTTCATAAAGGGATTGGTTTCGCTATACATATACTCTTCCTAGCCATCTGATCAACCTGAAGGGATTACACATGACCCACCTGATCTTCCCATCATCATCATATGTTACGTGGTACCGGGAGGATCATTTTATCGAGACAATCGCATCACCCTCCGCCATTAGATTTGCCAAAGATATTACACGTTCAATGCACTGATATTGGGACAATCACACTAGACTCGTCTGACATCTTTTTTGGCTACCCTTTGAATACAGGATGCTACTGCCCCCCACATCTTGTTTGCACTTCCATTAAAATCCCGAGGTAAATCTTCTAAAACCTTCTCATTGAAGCATGATCGCTTCAATCAAAGATTTAACCATTTAGTTCTAATGATATTGAGAATCATACTCTTCTTTACTAAATCCTTTTATTTGCATATCCATGACTAGCAAGCGATGTTGAGATGTCATGCTTTCTCATGGGATTATATTGCGGTCTTTTGCAACGCAATTGATCTCTTCTCCACATCATTAATCGATTTATGTTTTAGTCGGGCTACTCTTCGATGTAATTAAGTGACCTCCATTTCTTGAAGAGAGCTTCTGCTATGAAAAGGTCACAGGCTGTTACAAAACCCATAATTACCTTTCCCTCTTCATTTTTATCCTTGAAGCTATGGCCTCCGTGAACATTAGCATACCTTGAAGAATCCTTTCTCACATGTCCACTAAGATATCCACCTAGGCAAATCATCTCTCTTTGTGGGATACCTTGCATAACCTCACCAAATCCTCCAAAAAGCCTATTAATCCTTCCCCCAAACTAACTTGTGTCGCATAAACTAAGATTATATTGGTAACTTCTTCTTCCAATACCAAATTTAGCAAAATAATCCAATACCCAAATCTTTGCACCTCAATTATACTATCCTTGAAATCCTTATGAACAACTATTCCACATCATTTCTACCCCTCTCTTTACATGAAGACCATAATTTAAATCATGTATTATCGATATCCCTTGCTTTCTCTCAAACTCATTTTGTCTATCTGAGACATAATATATGAATATTCCTTCTTTCAATCATATCTACTATCTTAATCGATTTGCCAGACAAAGTGCCAATATTCCAGCTACATATCCTCATCTTCTTTTGCAAATTCTTTTGGACTAACTGCTTTACTTACATATGTCCATCGTGTGAGAACCCTTGCAAAATTTGGACTGCATCTAGGTAGTGATGCAGCGGAACTAGCTCATCTAATGGCATGCATTCCTCATGCTAGAACCCTTGCAAATTTGAACTACATTCGCGCAACGATGTAACAACCCTTTCTAATTTCTCATTGCATCCGGGGGATGCAACGCGTCGCTAGTAGGGAATCACCCAACGAAATACAAATGTATGTTTGCTTAAAATCCATATTGAAAATATCTAGTTGTCTTGAGAAAAAATCCTAAACAATGTTCTCAATTGATAACACTATTTGGGAGTTTATTCCTGAAGGTTTTACGTTGGTTGTCGGCTACTTAACACAACACACCTCATTTACCTAGACTTGGGGCCAACATGGCTGAGTTTTTAAATTATATATATATATATATATATATATATATATATATATATATATATATGAGGCTGGGGAAGCTGTTTTGAGTAACAGCCAACATGGTTGTTACACAAGGCAGTTTCCCCCATTTTTTATTTTTTTCAAAATTTTTTCATGTATATTCATCTATATATCCCTCCTACATGTCATTCAAATTTCGTGAGAAACAGAGACTCCTAAGCCCTCCACAATGTTATTCGAGTTTTATTTGCAAAAAGACGTGTTCGATACTCTCTCTTAGTTCGATCGTCATGCATATTTAACGTTGTCTCGATATGTTGAGCCTGCTTCATTAAATTTTTCACATTTTTCTTGAGCCAAATTATGAGTACAATTAGGACCTCCAACATGCTTATCAAGCTCACTTTTTTCTTTCCAATTATTCCATCCTTTAAAAATGAATGCATCACTACCTCCTTGACCTGTATAATTTACCCTGAATAGGTAACAATATCTGCAAAAAGTTGCATCTTTTACCATGTTGTATTCTAACCAACTAGGATATTTTTGAAACCACGCAGAATTGAATCTTCTTTCTTTTTTTCCAATTTTCTTAAATGGAAACACATAGTTAGTCGGTTGAGATAGTTGCATTTGCATATATGCCACTCGAACATCATCTTGTATATTGGGATGATAAAATGAAATTGGCAAACGTAATCCAGGATCAGAAGGCAATTCTGAAACATTCAATTCCATACGACACCGCTTTGTACTTGCTTCTCCCACTTTATTTTTATTTAGCGATCCCATTGTTTCTTCATTTGAGAAAATTGGATCAACTAGTAGTATTTGAGATGAGGAAGATGAAGATTTTCTTATAAGAAATTTGTCCATTCCTACATGTAACATGAAATATTTAAAGTCACACAATTAAAAAAATACATGTATGTAATATGAAATACTTTATTAAATAGATACAAAACCAATACCAAAACTCTCTCTCTCTCTCTAAGTAATGTGATGGCTTGAACTTGTTCCGAACACAGACATTGACTTTAAGTTCAATCAGAAAAGAAAAAAGACTGATTTTGCGGATATGCTACACTAGTTAAACTGTAGTATAAAATCTTGCATTGGCATCGACAAAAAATATAGTCCGACAAGTAAATATCGTCCGACAACAAAGAGTTTCAATATCGGAATGAAAATTTTCAACAAGTACAATACTACAATCATTATAAATAACAGTAAAAAATTAAAGATGTTGTAAAACCGTAAATGTATGAATGAATAAATCACCAAATTATCGTATATTCGTTTTTCTTCTCTTATATCACTTACCTCTCTATTGACAAGGTGCAATTGTATGTGTTTGCGACAGAGCCAAGGACCCCACGCCGATAGTCTGGTACATCTGAGAGGGAAGGAAAGTTAGCAAACAAAGACGACATGGGAGCGAGTAAGGGGATTCGACAAATTAAGACAAATGACGTGACTCACTTATATATATATATATATATATATGGGGGGTTGGGGAGCATGCACCCTGGTGCATGTAATTTTACATGCACCGGGGTCTATATCTTTCATGTTTTTCTACTTTTTTGAAAAATATCACCATTTATTTTCATTTATATATCCCTTCATTATGCTATTCGAATTTCGTCAGAAACAGAGACTCCTATGCCCTCCATCTAGAATAGGTCAATTACATCAATTCTAAGACCGTTAGAATTACCTGTTCTAAATTGACAACATAGGAGTCTCTGTTTCTGACGAAATTGGAATGACATGTAGGAGGGATATATGGATGAATATACATGATGATATTTTTCAAAAAAGTAAATAAGCATGGAATATATAAACCTCGGTGCATGTAAAATTACATGCGCCTTGGTGCATATTCCCTTTTACATATATATATATATATATATATATATATATATGCATGCATGCATATGGTGTTGCTGCTACGCAAGGGAGCCAGGGATGCTGCCAGGCAGGGAGCCAGCACCGTGGCGTGAAGAGGGGAGGCGTAACAACTAACAACTCGCCGAACTCGACTTGGATGCTTGAGCGTCCAAACTCGAAAGGGAATGCGAGAGAGATTGTCTGTGATGCTGCTCCAGGGAAGGAGGGTAGGCACGGATTGCTGTTTTGCAAGGAAATCAGATCCGAGGATGGGGGATACCGCTGGCCAGGGAGGGAGCGGATACCGTCGAGAGGTGAGGGTTGTAAGGCTCAGGCACGCCGTAGCCGCAACGCAAAGGCTTCGGAGGGTGTTTGAGAGGGTATGCGTTTCGTTTGCGAGATGGGAGGCGAGATGAGAGGGTATAAATGTAGGGAGGCACGACGTGTGACGTGACGGTTCCTATTCTTGACAGGGTCACGGGGGGCACACTCATTAGAATTTAATTTAGGTAATAAATTAATAATAGATGTGTTAGGACTTTCCAAATTTTAGGGAGGGCACGTGCCCCCATGAGATGTGCATGGGTCCACCCCTGGATATCATGCACTTTAACAGAAACATTGCACAAATCAATAGGCATATGTTTGAAAGCATACATTACAAATCCAATCGAGGGTATAAATGTAGGGAGGCACGACGTGTGACGTGACGGTTCCTATTCTTGACAGGGTCACGGGGGGCACACTCATTAGAATTTAATTTAGGTAATAAATTAATAATAGATGTGTTTAGGACTTTCCAAATTTTAGGGAGGGCACGTGCCCCCATGAGATGTGCATGGGTCCACCCCTGGATATCATGCACTTTAACAGAAACATTGCACAAATCAATAGGCATATGTTTGAAAGCATACATTACAAATCCAATCGTACAGGTGAGTGTAGTTTGTCTCATTATTATCGAATGGCTTATAAATATGATATAAGCATATAGAGTATTCTTTACTGTTTCCATTTAATTTAATGGTCAAAAGAATAGAAGTTAGTCCATAATAGTTTGTCTAAGGGTTTTAAGAACTTTAGAGGTCAAGAATTAAATACGAAGCATGCATGGGCCTACATGCAATTCATTACTTTACAGGTCCATGTATGTAAATACCCATTTTTAATTTTAAAACGACTACATGTGATGCAACTTATATTTGGTTGTGAGCTACCCTCGTTTCTGCTTCTGTAATCCTGTTAAAAATAATGGTGCAGATTTCAAACATTCTTTCCTATAACATTTCTAAAAATCTTCAAGCCTAAAAAAGTCCACATCAACAGTTTACTCCAATCACAAATACAATCAGTATAACAACATACTTACCTTTCCAATCATCTTAACCATCTAAAAAACTATTGTTGACAAAAGATTTACCTATCTTACTAATCGGATCCACTTGGAAAGAGCTTAATCCAACCATATTAAGGTTAACCCGAGTACCGTTGCAACTAAACGGGCGTGCCCATCTCGACAATACCGTGAGAGCATCTGGCCATTATCAGAACAAGGAACCCTTGCTGCTTTGAGGAACACCTTATCCACGGATACACGGCAAGATGACCTAATTGCATCCTAATTTAACTTAATACAGTTGATAAAATTACAAGTACATCAGAAGAGCAACTACAATATCAGCGAAAGATGGGAACTACTCGAAGTTTAAGAACAAGGAACGTTTAACAAAGTTTATGAGCTGATTGCGTTCCACACAGTACAATATGCCGAGCTTCTTTGCCTGTAATTATGTCCCCAACTACCATGGGGATCCAATGCAACTGTAATTAAGCACATAGATTATCCAAAAAGATAATACGCTGATTATATAACATCTAGCTATTTGTCGTGGCATATGGAGACATGTACAACTACATGCCTATGCCTTCTTATTAACAGAAGGATAGTGTTATTCTGAAGCCTAAGTATCCACACGATCAAAAGCTTCAATCTTGCGTTTCACCAGATTGGAATCATGAACGACGAGATATTCTAAACTAGCACTTTACTTGAAGGGTGGCGAAGGGCCGACCCGGTCCTACTTAATCATGAATGCACTCGGATCAGCACTTGATGGAAGCCTCCCTGTTGGAAAAGAGTTCCAAGTTAAACACATCGGCCAGACCAGATCGAAGCATTATACAGCCACCATAATATCAGGCAAAAGCTCGAGATATAACACTAAAACGGTACGACTAGGGTTAGAAATCAAACCTTGAAAAGGACTTTGTGGTGTCTAAAGAATCGCCATTGCTAAGCGTTGGAGTTTTGAACTTCTCGAAGTTTCCTGACTCGAACGTTTCCGCCAAGTGTTGAAGGCCCTGCAAGAAAAAGTGTCAGTCATTGCACTAGATCTCATTAACAAGTAGCCTAATGCTGTGCTGAAGAAAAATCATTTTCATGTCAAGTAGTAGACTATATTTTGTTTATCCTAAAAATTTTGTACAAAGAATAATTATATCCTTTGCAGTAGCCACCTTAGATAACAATATCCCAAATTTTTCACGCAGTGGCCCTTTTTTTGTTATGTAGCAAGTTAGCAACCGGATGTACAACACAGCCATATCCCAACATACAGTTGAAGGATTTCTTCAGGGAACAAGATAAACAGTGAGTTGAGCGTGCAGGACGGATTGGAGATAAAGTAACAAGCATAACAAAACAATGTGTATAATAGTAAAAATTCCTTCGATAGTAAAGAAAAACATAGAAAACAATCCAGAAATGGCAGAAAGAAATCTAGTACCGTTAATTTAAAGATAATTTTATTACAAACAAATTTAAAATAAAACACTTATATTTTGATGCATTATGTACGTGGTTTTTGCTTTCTCCTGCGTATTATAGTCTTAAATCTCTCTCTATATATAATAAGTTTTTATGCATCGATATTTCTAGTGTTTCTCTACTTAATATCTGATATCTTCTGTTTATTCAGATCTTGTCACGGATTATAATGTATGTCTTCACAATTCATCAAGGACGCCAACTGGTGGTTTCACAAGGTAACGTGTGACCAGGAAAGATTATATCTTAAACTAAATAGGCATTAAAAGCAAAGGACCTTCACTCCAGTGGACTCGGTGTAGCCAAGGAATCCCCGCTTGCCAGCACCTTTTGTAGCATCCTGCATAATAATAAAGATCAGGCCAGTAGGTAAAATATGTAAATTTTGTTAATTCTTTAACACCACAATTCCCAAGGCAGATTTTATCAATTCTGGTCCATAAGATGTGCACGGAACCAAGGCAGATTTTATCACAATGTTTTGTTGCATCAAAGGATCATCATCCAGTGTGAGATACCATTACCATCAAGAATTTATTATAACTTATAAATAAGTAAATACAAGAACACCACAACCCTGTATGACGACATATCAACAATGCAAGTGCACCCACGGCATGTATAATGCCATCATGTTGTGCATCACATTGTCATTCTTGAAATCACCGCCTTTCATTCCAAACAACTAGCCCAAAGGACTGCAAGTGGCCAACTCCTATCTTGATATCTCATCACAGGGTTCTTGCCTTTGTCTCTATAGAGAAGACCAAGACTGAGACAAAAGAAGGATGCTGTCTCATAGCTAGTGGGAAAGGGGGTTCTCTGAAAGGAAGGCCAGACCTCTTTCTATCAGCTACTCTATAACTTAACAGTCAGCATTCGAAAGTAGCTCGAGTCCCACCCCCAATTAATTAGCCACTGCCTAGTGCGTCTTTCTTAATTCCAATCAACGCTACTAAGAAAATCGAATTGCAAGCAACGAATCGTCCAAGCCTACCTGACTCTTGTGACCAGCATACCCCATTTCACCAACCACAAATGCAGTCACTTTCCACAACAGGTTACGTCAGACTCAGCAGTGTCTGATTTTGGTGACAAGGAAGCATGACTAAGCATGGATTTGGGAGTGGAAAGTCTCATGCATTCAAGGTATCCACATGGTGTTCAGAGAGGATCGAATGATGACTGGGGCACGCAAGGCCAGGATCTTTCCAATATGTGATGGGATGTGGTGAAACATTTGAGGACGTCGACTATTTGTTTCTCAGATGTCAAGGGTCAAGAGAAACCTAGGCAACGGTCAATTTACCCTTAGTAGAGTGCAAAAGCAAAGATATGTTCCAGGAATCTGTGGGCAATGGTTGGAGGGGGTCCGGTGAAAACAGAATAAAAGTGTTCGCTCATCTTTAAACCATTTGAGGTTTCAAAAAAATCTCTAAACCATTTGGCTGGCAAGGAACAGACTGATGTTAAAAAAAGAGACTTTTTTTACATCTTAAACCAATGCCCTGTTTGAAACATGGTCCATGTGAATAATATGTGCATTCCTTTTTATGTTGAATATAAAGGATTAGGGTATTCCATTTCTTTGGAGGCGGGCTCATTAGTTTTTCCAAAAAAAACCAAGTAACAAACACCTAGCCTAAAAACAAGCTAACAGTTCTATTTAAAAATCCAAGCTTTTTTCCTCAAAAAACCCAGATTCAAATCAGCTATAGACAATAATTATTTTGCAATATATACCAATTCCAAAGTGCACGGTGGCGTAGCTGAAGGACGAGCCATGGGTTGAAGACAGTGACGCCTAGAGGAGCCTGGACCTTGGAGGAAAAAGGGGGCAGCGCGACGCTTGGAGGAGTCCGGGGTGGTGGTGGTGGAAGCGCATGGAGGAAGAGAAGGCAGCGCCTGGAGAACGAGGTAGCGCTTGGTGTAGGAGACAACGGTTTTCTTTGGCGTCGAGGGAAAGGCGGGATTACAACAAGTTCTCCTAGCTTAAAACATCCAATGCCTCAGACCGCCTTGCTTAACCTCAAGTCAAGCCTAACCTCACACCGCCTTGCTTAATTAAGGCACATAACTTGCAGATCAAGCATAATGAGCGTGCCTCGATGCTAAAAACAACCGCCTTCGAAAGCACATCTTGAGGCGAGGTGGTCCAATTTAGCCTCGAGGAACATGCCTCATGCTCCATTGGCGAGGAGTGCGTCTCGCTTGCTCAAGGAAGTCCAAGGCAGTTGAGGCATATCAAGGTGGAGAGGCATTTCATGAGGCATTTTATTGATGAACTTGTTGAGTCCGTAGTTTAAGGTGCTTACAAAGGAGTAGTTATTTATGATATATTTATAAAACATGGATGCCTAAATCTAGGGTTTATTTCCTGTTCATATTTACCATGAAACATTTTTTAGAAAAAAGGGGTGTTCTCCATGTACTGGAGCTTCACTTCTCATCACTTCTCATTCCCTGAGTGTCCGCTTCAATCTCTTCACCACTGGCTCCATCCATCCACAATTTCGCATGACATGCTCACCAAGAACATACAAAGTAAATCAATGCTGACTAACCTACACAGTGATAAGCACTCTCCGACAAGCCAAAGACTGCTTCTCTCATTCCAAAGGCCATGAAAGAGGATTTATGATTACTGACCCTCAATCCCGATGCTGGTAGAAAATCTCCACCAATTCCCTTACATGTGTTTACAGCTCAAACCCTTCATAAAGCAAATCATATCATCTACGTAGTGCACATTGAAGCAATTGTGCTTATTCCCTCGATAATGCCACGTTAAAGCCTAAAAATAATCTTGTCTTGCAGACTCAGGACATCACTGAACCAACACATCCACTGCAAGAATGAACAAGGACGTTAGGAAACATCTGTGTCTCACCACCCTCACAAGTTGCACCACGTCCCACCGATTGCCCATTTAGCATATTAATGGAAAAGGAAACCGACGTGACACAATGATTCACCCAAGTAATCCACAAACCTCTCTTCCCCAGGATGCCCTAAAGGATCAGACCGAATTATACGCCATTGTAAATGATTCCTACCTTCCAGACAAACCCCTCAACCCCCTCTATTGCGAGTCAAATTCCTAAGTAGTACCTGGGAATTACTTAAATACCCAGGTTCTACATAATGTTTTTTTTACTCAAAAACTACAGTGGTGTCGCATGTTGAACATGCGACACCCCTTAATGTTTTTTTTACTCAAAAACTATGTATGTGTCGCATTTTGGATATGCGCTATCGATAACGCATATTTAAAATGCGACATATTTCCAGGGAAGTCCCCTCGAAAATGACTGTCTCGAAATGTTCTGAGCAGATAACGCATGTTGCATATGCAACATCCTTCCAGGGAATTTCCCTTAAAAATAAGGCGGGTACAGGTAACGTATATTGAATATGTGACATCTTTCCAGGGAATTTCCCTCAAAAAGGACTGGTCTCGACCAATGTTCTGATAGCCCGTAGAGAGTACAGATAACGCATTTTCAATATGCGACATCTTTCCAGGGAATTTCCCTCGAAAATGACTGGCCAGGTCTGGGCTATGGAATTTCATGTTTCTAGAAACCCTTGAAAAAGCATTCCAATTGCATGTTTCTAATGTAATAGACATCGTATTCACGCATTCAAAGATGTATAGACATCGCATTCACGCATTCAAAGATGTATGATCCAAAAAAGACATTCCAAACATTTAATATAAGTAGACTTGTTCATGAATATACATTACATTTTTTGCGTCATATTAAAAATTACAATGATTACAAGTCAACGCTTTTTCCTCCGCTGGTATGTAATCGTAGAATCCGGAGGATGGAACGGTAATAGACGGTTCGCTTCGTCTATCATGTGGATTTGAGAGGGCCCTGGGACATCTTCCTCGAAGGTTGGCATCGACGGCGGCGTTAGTGTGCAGTAAGTTGGTCGTGTCTGGCTGGCGTCCAATCCATGCCTCAACGGTGCTTGAGGCGTTGGCAAGTCCTCCCGTGGTCGCTCGGTGGCAGGTGTGAAGAAGTCTCCTTGCGCAATGTTATCATCTTCCGCAGCGGCTTCTTCATAGTCCATGGGTTCCGCCACTTGTTCACACGCCCTACCTCGACCTCTTCCTCTTCCCCGTCCTCTTGCCCTTCCTCGCCTTGCCTCCTCCCTAGCCACATCAGCACGCTCGTCATGTAACGTGAACGCATCTGCAAATTGTAATGACAGCCACTCCGTCATTTCCGCCTTCGCTTGTGCCGCAATCTCGCGGCATTCCTAGTGTCCAATGTCGTACACACGGCTCCACAAAGCGAGTTGCATCCAAGGAAAAAACGTAGATGTAAATTTGAAGCAGTTTTCTTAATTAATTTACCACAAACTTCTAGTTCGAGTACTTACGTTGCTTGCCAGAGTTGCACCTAAACGTCCGACAAATCTTCGAGTTATGGTCTGATACCATTCCTCGTATGCGGGCGTCGCGAATATTTGAATGCTTCAATCGAAAGACCAAATGCCCAAAAGCATCGTTCAAATCTGCGGCAGAGAGATTTCCGAGAATCAGGATGGTCGTTGTATTCAATATCAATTTCAGTCCCTGCAATAGCAGCCTTCATTGCATGCAAAAGAAAAGGCATTTCAGCGTATGACTTCTTCCAGTCACCAAATACGATTCCGATGGCCTTCCTTCGAGCATCCCAAGCCCTTTTCTTTGTAACCCAGTAGTTGTACATCTCGTGGATGTGAGCTCTACAACTTGATACACGAACATTAGGGTCATCCCTAACAAGAGTTAGCAATGATCTGGACATGAATTTGTAGTCCAACTGAGGGTGATCCTGATTAACTGTTGGGTTTATACAAGTGTGTGCCCCAACAACCTTGGAGATCACCCACAGTCCATCAAATTTTCTGAAATGTCCTCGTAAATACCAAACACAACCATTCGATCTCTGCGTACAAAAAACCGACCATATCAAGCTGGTGGATTCCTTAACAATGAAGTCATAATGTGATAGAATGTGGAACTTCTTCACAGCGTAAACCAAATCCTCCCTACATTTGAACGTCCTACCCTTGCGGATTTCGTCAGCAACACCATCAAGTCTAGACTTGCTTCGAATGTCGTCTTCATATGTTGAACGAGTATTTGACCCTCTAACCCCAAAAAAGGGTATACGGGGTGTAATAGTATGCGTGGTTTGTTCATCAGTTGGGATATCCTCGTCCATCAGATCATCTTCGACATCTTCGCTACCTTCTTCCAGGTCATCATCGGTCCCCCAAGGGATGAAATCCCGATCCATCCGGTTAACCTCTCGCAGCAACGGCTCACTCAAGCCCAAATCCTGAACCGTGCTTGGCTGCGTTACAGGCGCATCCGTATCAAAGTAGGGTCCCATGGTTGGGACATTTCTTGGTGGCGTGCTGCGGACAACTGCTGCTTGTGTGCTCGGGACTCCAGACGGTCCCTTGTTAGTCATAACAGTGGGGACTTCGCTCACAGATACATCTTCAACATAAATATCGGTAGGAAATGATTTCCCAATGGTCCGAGCGTACACAAGAACTGCATGCACATCATCATCATCGACAATAGATGAAAATGACGGTTCCTCCCCTGGGCCTCGAGGGATGCGATGTAATAATCGGATTTTTTGACTGTCAACATCCAAGTTGAGCTTACGGTAAACCAAGTTCAACATCTCATCGAACGTCATATTAGCAGTCAACACAAACCCCCTTACGTTGGTTGACGATCCGCACATGAGTGTACTACTCAAATGACACATACAATACAACTGCTCCATTCTAACCTAATACGTGACACAACGTACAAGCAAACGTCATACATTCGAGAAATGAAAATAATATGCATATGATACAAACAATAACTAAAGAAAATGTTTTACCAAGTCCAATTGTGATCAACAAGGGATTAGCCCTAATGAGACGCGGGGACGGCTAGGACGGTGTCAATCCGTGAAACCACGGAAAAGGAGTGTTCCGCGGGGCTAGGAGTGACCAAAACGGGCGTTTCTGAGAGAGGAGGAGAGCACAACACGCGGGTGGCAAAGTGGGCGTCGGGGGCGGCACGGGTGCAGGAGAACGAAGGGGCTGAGAAATGCCAAGGCCGCTGGGCGCGGGCCTTATTTAGGCTCAATATCGCATATTGAATATGCGTTATCTATAGCGCATATCCAAAATGCGACACATATGTATTTCCTGGGTAAAAAAAACTTATAGGGTGTCGCATGTTGAACATGCGACACCGCTGTAGTTTTCGAATAAAAAAAACAATTCGTTGAACCTGAGTATTTAAGTAATACCCAGGTACTACTTAGGAATTTGACTCCCTCTATTGCTATCACAAAATTGTCCAATGCCCCCATGTAATGATAGCGAATAAACAAAACCCCATGAAATTTGAGTCAAGGTCTTCGCAATTATCAGGTAACCATGGAAAGCCTCTCTTCCCCAAGATGCCCTAAAGGATCAGACCAAATCATATGCCTTCGTAAATCCTACCTTCTAGACACTCTGTTGATACCACAAAATTGTCCAATAGCCTCGTTTAATGATACCAAATAAATAAAACCCCACGAAATCCGAGTCAAGGTCTTCGCAATGCGCAATGATCAGGTAAACAGCATTGGAATACACAACATGCAGACTTCCACTTACCTACTCTAATGAGTCCCGCTTTGACAATAAAAGGAGGTAAGATTTGTCAAAGTCTGTCCAACTTGAAATTTCTAGTCAGAAATTAATCACCACCTATAACACATGTAGACCCTAGAACTCCCTCTAAAAAATAAAGAGGAAGCTTTCTGACCATTGAAAATCTTGTTCGGGACTCGCCAAAATGACCTTAATCTTATTCCATGAAATCGATTTCACCAACCCCTCTTGTTATTCAACAAGAGTCTGCCATCCAACTTGTCTCCCCAAAGCCAAGTCCCCCTTGATCACTTTGTTGTGAACCCCATGAAAGCTGTCCAAAATTGTCCTTACTTTATGTTGACCTCCCACGTCCTCCACCCTTAACCTCTCACTATTATTCCACCTCTATGATGTAGTCAAACGTAAGATTCTTGAGATGACATCTCCTTCTGCTAGCTAGAGTTGAAAAGATTTGCCACCACTGGATCTCCAAGCTTCGTATCTTCCTCCTTGACAATAAGAGGTAAGAATTGTCAGAGTCAGTCCAACTTGAACTTTCTCGTCAAAAACTAATCACCCTCTAACACAAGCATACCCTAGAAATCCCACTGAAGAATAAAGATGAAGCTTTCTAACCATTGAAAATATTGTTCGAGACTCTCCAAAATGACCTTAATCTTATTCCAAGAAATCGATTTCACCAACCCATCTAGTTGTTCAACAAGAGTCTGCCCGCCAACTTGCCTCCCCAAAGCCAAGCCCCCCTCGATCACTTTGTTGTGAACCCCATAAGAGCTGTCCAAAATTGTCCTTACTTCATGTTGACTTCCCACCTCCACCACCCTTAATCTCTCGCTATTATTCCACCTCTATGACGTTGTCAAACGTAAGTCTTGTGATGGCATCTCCTTCTGCTAGCTAGAGTTGTATAGATTTGCCACCACTGGATCTCCAAGTTTTGCATCTTCCTCCCTGACAACGTCGAGGTGGCCCATCCTCCTTTTCACCTCATGGGTCAACCATGTCCAACTGCACCACCCTCTCTAAAACCTTGTGTCTTCTTCTGCCAATCACTCTCATAGACATGTATGAGATTGGCAAAAATCATAGTGGCATGAGCCTTGCCACCAATGTTTTAGTCATCGTATGTTCAACATGCACCATTTGTTAATATTCCTCCGAGTTCAGGCTCTAACAACCATGGCTGGCTCTAACAACCATGGCTGATCGAGCTCGAAAAAAAAATTCGATTCCCTCATCAACTTCCATAAAGCTTGCAAAAATCAGTCGACTAAGCCAACTAGTCGTTCCAATTAGTCCAGTCTGTGAGGTGACCGACTAAATAAAGTTTAGTCGGTCACTAGTCGGCCTAGTCAGCAAACTAGTCGGTCTACCTTTAAAAAAATATTTATGTTTTTTTTTATTTCTTTAAAAGTAAACTAAATCTAAGATTATCAAGCTGGAGTTGTTGCTTAGAGATGATCTCTGCTACATTGATTAAGACTTTGTTACTGAAGACGAATCTTAACTTGCTCAAATTCTAAACAGTAAAATTCTGAAATGAAGATTATTAGTAAAATTCTGAGATGAAGGTTATCAATGAAAATTCTGAAAATTAAAATTCCGAAATTAAGGTTATTAGTAAAATTCTAAAATGCACTTTTCTGAAGGTGAAGCTTAACTTGAATACTTGTGAACATATTGGTTGTCAGTAGAAGTCTTGAAAATAAGTTTAACTTGCTCAAATTACAGTGTGATGTGAATATTATAGAAGCTGCTTACAGAGATCCTAAAGTTATACAGCATATTATTGTGGCAATCGAAATTCAAATCCTGGGAAAAAAATTCAAAATAATTCTGTAGAACAAATAGAAAACCTGTTGTTGATTAACATAAGAATCAGTTTTGATTTAGGAGTTATCGGATGACACCTTTTTTAGAATCGATATGTTATCTCCATTTGATGTATACTTAGGCTTATGAGTTAATAAAAATCAAATGCAACATGCTTAGTGTTTGACTGTAATTCAATTTTTTCTAATAATTCAATTTTTTTTCTTCTATTTCATTATGATGGTATTGATAATGTCCATCTTTACGTAAATATATACAATTATATGCATAAAAATGATTCATATATTAAAAAAATATTAAGAACATAACCGACTAAAGCCCGAATAAGTTCCATTAGTCGCACGATTGCCATCCTTAATCAGTGACCCCACCAACCAAATACCGACTACTGACTCTCGAAGGCTTGCACACCATCAACATATGATCCAAGAAAGAAGGAACAAGACACTCGACGTCGAATATGCCCCTGCAAACTCCCGTAACGATTGGAATCTGTCAAATCGTAGACCGAAATTTGCTGGAGTTCTCGTATGATGGATGCATGCGAGTAAAGAAATTAGTATAAAACAGATCGCAAAAGTTGCGGATAGGTAGTTAGAATATTGGCTCTTTAATTGGCAGATCGATGAAGATAGTATATACGATGGGAAAGAACGAAGATTCAAATACTATGTCTCCAAGAGACAGAATGGGTTGGAAAGAACGCAAGGGGGATCAAGAATACATGCTTTAAATTATGGTATTCATGTAAATAGAAGAGTAGAAATGGTGCTTTAGTAGTTGTCCATAAGGATTTAAAAGATAGTGTGGTTGAGGTGTTGGCGATCAGATTATTCTGCTAAAATTGGTGCTTGAAAAAGAAATTCGGAATATCATCTCAATCCATACATTGTAAATTGGTTCGAAGGAAAAAGGATTAAAGAAGATTTTTGGGAAGATCTGGATAAGATTAGGCAAGGAAACCCACAAAGAGAGATGATTTGCCTAGGTGGAGATCTTAATGTCCATGTACGAAAGGATGCTTTATGGTATGCTAGTGTTCATGGAGGTTATGGCTTCGGGAATAGAAATGAAAAGGGGAAAGTCATTCTAGATTTTCTAACGGCTTATGGCTTTTTTATATCAAATACTCTCTTCGAAAAGGGAGAGGAACATTTAATTACTTATAAGAATGGCTCAACTAGAACCCATATAGATTATATTGCGGTGAGGAGAAGAGATCGATCGTGTTGCAAAAACTGCAAAATAAATCTCAGGAGAGAGATTGACATCTCAACACCGCTTGCTAGTCATGGATGTGCAAATAAAAGGGTTGGTAAAGAGATGGAAAGTTCCAAGATCATCAGAACTATATGGTGGAATCTTCAATGGAAGCAATCAAGCTTCAAGGAGAAGGTATTCGAATATTTATCTAGGGATTGTAATGGAAGTGCAAACGATATGTCGGAGACGATAGCATCTTGCATCTGAAGGGTAGCCAAAGAGATGCTAGACGGGTCTAAGGGAGTAGTTCCAGTCCAAAAGGAGACTTAGTGGTGGATTTAAGGAATTTAAGAGAAGCTTAAAATCAATAGATCTAGCTTTAAAACTATATATAAGAATAGAACAACCGAAACTGTCACAAACTACAAAATAACAATGAAGAAAGCAAAGAAGGGTATAAGTGAATCAAAATCAAAAGTTTATGAAGTTTTGTACAAAAATTTCGACTCCGAGAAGGGCCAGAATGATATATTCATATTGACCAAATGAAGAGAAAGAAAGATCTTATCGAACATATTTCTTAAGTGGGATGCATTAAGGATGAGGAGAGACATGTGCTTGTTATTCGGAAGGATATAAAGACTAGATGGAAGCAATAATTCCAAAAGCTCATCATTGGGGAAGGGATTAAAGAAATCACTTCGGGAAGATCTAGCTAGGAGTAAAAGTCACATGAATCGTGTTGTTGTAAAGGTTTTGTTGTTGCTGTAATAGAGGTATCAAACTGGTGAATCATACTATGAAAATTTAGGACCGTGTGATTGAAAGAAGGTTGAGGCAAATTTTCAAAGTAACAGAAAATCAATTCGGATTCATGCCAAGTCGCTCAACTATTATAGATATCCACTTGTTGAGGAGAACAATGGAGATTTATAGAGCTAAAAGGAAGAACCTCTGTATGATTTTCATTAATTTGGATAAGGCTTATGTTCAGCCCCACAGGAGCTAATTTGGAAAATTTTGGAGAAGAGACAAGTACATCTTCTATACATTAACCTTATAAAGGATATGTATGATTGGGCTCCATCTTGTGTAAGGATATAATGTGGCAAGACTGCTATTTTGATATCAACTGCATCAAGGTTCAACTTTGAGTCCATTCCTTTTTACTTTGATTATGGACGACATGACTAAGCATATTCAGAATGAGATATCTTAGTGTACTTTATTCGTTATCAACATTGTGCTAATTGAGACTAGAGATGAAGTAGATGAGAAGCTTGAGATTTGGAGACATGTCTTAAAGACTGAAGGATTTCATATAAGTATAAGACCGAATATATGGCGTCTACATTTGATTTGATGGAAGCAGTGGTGAAGGAATCGAGAAAACAGTTTTTTAAAGAAAAAAAGACCTCTACCGTATAGGTGTATGCCCAAAATCAAGGAAAAGATTGGAGACGATAACATTCAGAAGAAAGATTTGTGTAGATACTTGGGATCTATTTTGCAACAAGATGGGGAAATCGATGGAGATGTTACTCATAGAATAAAAGCAAGTTGGCTAAAGTGGAGAGGAGCTTCTACCGTTATTTGTGATAAGAAAATTCCTTTGAAAATCAAAGGAAAGTACTAAAATGCAGCCGTGAGACATGTTATACTCTATTGATCTGAATGTTGCTTATAGCAAGGTTTAAATATCGGTTTCGAATATCGTACCGATACCCTGTCGATACGAAATTTCGTCGAAATTTCGACAACATTTCGCCCATACCGACCACCATTTGTGAAGAAATGACCGAAAACTACCCTCATATCGCCATTTCGCTCGAGATTTCGATACCTTGTCGAAATTTCGCCGAAATTTCGCGAAATCTGAAACAATGGCTTATAAACCATTGACATGTATAAAGAATGGCAATAGCACAAATGAAAATGCTAAGGTGGATATGTGATCATACATGAAAATATCGGATTTAAAATGATGTGATCAGAAGGAAAGTTGGTAAGCTCCGATAAAGGATAAGAGAGAAAACCGCTTAAAATAGTTTGGCCACTTGTAAAGTAGGTTAACAGATACACCGGTTAGAAGATGCGAGATTTGGTATGTTGAGCTAGCTAAGAAAGGGCGAGGAAGTCCCAAGAAGTGTTGGAATGAGACCATCCGAAGGGATCTGAGTTATTTGGATCTAAGCCCGAAAATGTCCAAGATAGATCTAAATGGTGGCAAAGAATCCATGTAGTCAGCCCTACTTAATGTGGGAAAAGGCTTTTTTTGTTGCTGTTGTCGCTGCGTTCCGCGCATACCTGTTTTTGTTTCTGTAAGCACTTAAAAATGCTTTCAGCAATTTTTCATTACCACCGCACGCATTCTATTCCTTGTGCACAAAGGTGTAAATTTGTAATAAGATCTTAGTTTAGCATAAATAATACAAAATAACATCCAAGTATCTTATCTTTTAAAAATGAAAATAAATTAAAACCATTCTCTATATGGCTACTTGATCTAAGTCAAAGTAGGTTAACGAAGTTACACATGCAATACAGATAATAATATGTGCATGCCAGACTTTTTGTTATTGACCCAAAAGATGTGACTACCATTTACCAACAATCTTGCTTTTTTAAGGAACCAGAAATCATATTCTGACAAAAAAATCGAGACTTGGAAATATGCTCAGTGGTTTATGGGGAAAAAAAAGAGAGAATCTAAACCTGCAGGAATTCCGGGACTTTTCCACCCTTGTCGCTTACAAATTTACATAGGTACATTACACCAGCACATGCGAAATTCTGGAATCAGAGATAAATCCATCAGAAAGTGAACAAATACAAAATAGAATCCAATGTCAGTTCCATTGAGTGCAAGCAGAAAGGATATAAATTAAAAAAAAACAGTGTAACAAATTTCCCCAGGAAAATGGAAATGAAATGCTAAAATCTAAAAGAGAATTTCACTGCCTGTTAAAATAATTGTGTGAGATCGTATGCTCAAATATCTCATCATTGCCGCTACACTTCAATCTTCCTTATGCTGGCATGTTTTGGTGAAAGATTTTTGCATGTTTTAGTAAGAAATTGCCGCTACACTAAAGCTCCCTTATCTTTACATGTTTCAGTGAAAGATTTTTGCATGTTTTAGTAAGAAATCGGCATGAATCTGTGTCCGTGAAGCTTATTTAATAGGAAGTCCATTAATAAATGTTTGTAAATACAGATAAATAAACTCAACAGGAAGCTTGAAGTGTGGAGACAATACCCTAGATTGTAAAAAATCCCACTAGAATGGTTTATATCAAATGCAAATCTAATAATAAGGGAAAAAATAATTTGGAGAATTATATTTTAAATTTCTAGGAACAAATCTTTTAACATGGGATCTCATGGAGACAAGCACTCCTAAATTAAATCCCAACTGCTGATTATAAAAGGTTACTGGTCATCCAAAAAAATATTTTCATAAAAAGAGAAACTCGTTTAAGGTGGTTTGTGAATGCCAAGAGAACCCCACCATATGCTTGATTCAAAGTGTGAGTTGGAAGGCGATGCTCAGAAAAGATGAGGATTGTCAACGAAATGCTAGAAGGAAACATCTATATGGTTAAATGTAATTCAAATCTATGTCACGATATGACCAAAATCGCATCAATTTGGAGGCAAAGAATCCATGCAACTAAGTCCACTTAACAAGAAAAAGGATTTGTTCTCGCGCTTATATGATAAGATAATGAGTAGCGACAGGATAGATAAATGTGCAACATGATATCCACAAATAAAGTTCCAAGTTTACAACTTCTGATTATATATTTCAATCATAAAAATATAGTAGATCTTAAGTGATACCCTGTATGGGTACCTTTCTCTCTCGAAAAAATAGTAGATCAACATCACATGCATCCCTCTTGTCATGATAACATGGCATCCTTGTCGGCAGCTATGTTATCCTCTAAACAACTAGCTACGTCAGCCCACAGTTTGTCCGGTGCATATCTAGCTTCAATGATTTTGCTAATCAGAATGTTCACCCATCCATGTTCATTCATAAGTACGTAAAAAGGTAACAATTATACCTGCCATGACTCGACAAGAGCCATGGCATGTTCCCAGTGTTGTAGAAGTCGGTATTCCGTATTCAGTCGAAGGTTCACTGAATAGAAAATAATTGGTATTCGAGCGACTATTCCCGATTATTCGGTTTTGCGTTTTTTTAATTAATTTTAATATAAAAATGATTTCAATACATATATTCTAATATATTTATACATATATTGTCATCAATCAACAATAATCCAAGATAAAAGTAACCATCAACAACATACATATACATTACATTGAAATTTTTGATAATATCATGACAAATGGCAATTCTTGAAAATTAAAAAAAAATCCGCAGTTAAACTACCAATCGGACGAATAATCGAACCGACTATTCGGTTAGGCTGACTAAAGGATATTTAGGCTGGACCTCCCCCCCCCCCAACCTCATAGTACCGAATAGTCGGTCGACTATTGCAACACTACATGTTCCCAAACATTATCTACGTAGAAACTCTCAGTCACCCTATTTCTAGCCTACCACAAAGCCCATGCAATTGCAACACCAAAAATTTATATCCACATCATGACACCTCCAATTCAATATTAAAAAGCACCAAGAGACGGTAAAAGTGTAAAGGCTCATAATATTCGTCTCGGTCCAAACATCGTGCGACGCTCCGCATTGAATGAAAAAGTGCTCCACGTGCTCAATGTCCATGGCAAATATGGGGCGGAGTCCTCTACACCATGAAACAAATCTAGCCTTACGTCAACCCTCCCCCCCCCCCAAAAAAAACCTTTATCCTGATAGGTGTTTGCAACTTCCATATGTGCTTGCAATCCGTCTCCACAAATACCATGAACAAAAATAGTAGATTTCGAGATGGTAGCATATACCTCTTTGACTAAGAATGCCTCGTTCAACCAAATCCAATGATCACATGCAACAACTAGTCCATCAAAACTCGCCAACAACTCCATCAACACGATAAACTCCTCCAATCTATGTTCCAAAACTGAACCACGGCAAGTAGACGACCAAGTCCCATTCGCCCAAGCCTCAGAAACCATGATGCCTAACTTGTCAACAAAAGCAAAAAGTCGTGGGAAGCGCTTGACAAGAACCTCTTCTCTGGACCAATCATCAAACCAGATTCAAAAATTGTTCTCATCCCCAGAATTTGCTTCAAAAAGCTAGAAGGCTACTTCACCCTCACCAAACAATCAAGCTAGTGGAAACCCCGTAGATCTTCATTAGTATCGGGCTTAGAGTATCCTTTAATCTACAACAGCTTCTAACCGCCCACTTAATGAGTAAGTGCAATGTTCGATTCCTACAAACAAAGCGCCCCCAACACCCTCTGATGGTAGGTTGAGTCACCACATCCCACCCATGAGGCAACCACCTTCTTGATGGAGCTGGCTTAAAAGAACAACCACATGACAGTCCCAAGACTCATCCTCGTCCCCGTGGAATAAATCTCGAAAAGAGATAAAAAATTAGAATACCAGAAGGCACCAAATGAAAGAGCACCAATCCCCCACCCCTTGAAAGAAAGATGCCTTCCAATTAGCCATCTTCCTTTCAAGATTCTCAATCAACAACAACCAATCCACCTGACGAAACAGGCCATCCACCAAAGGAAACCCAAGCACGTGATAAGTGGCTTGCAAATGGCCAACACCGCCCGCACTACTAAATCACATTCGCCAAAAACTCAAAGGGACAAAATGACTTAAATTTGTTAACAAGTAAGTGCCTAAAAATGTTCCCAAAAATATCCAATACAGCAAATACCGCTCTTGTCCCACAAGCATACCCCCATCAATGGAAAAAATGATGTCGACATATTAGCCATGAAATAGAGATCTACTATCTAAACCCATCAAAATAACTACCCTGAGTCGCACAATTCACCGTGACCAACAACGTAACCACAAAAACCACAAAGAGAATAGGAGCCAAACGAAAAGCATGTTGAATCCCTCTCTAGGGATTGAAAGAAATCACCTTCCAAATGATCATTAATTAACATGGAGAATGATAATATAATAAGGCATCTCTTCCTGACGCACGTAATCAACTCCAAAAACATCTTCGGTGTATAGATGCGCAAATAAATTTCAAGTCTACAGTCATATGCCTTGGCGAAATCAACCTTCCAGAGGAAGTCCTTCACCTCTTTCCTTTCACAGACACTTATCATCACCATCACTACATCCTCCCTCATAAGTCTACCAAGAATGAAGCCCTTTACCCCTCTCCTTCTTAGATGGTTAGCCAAGAGTTTAGAAACAATCATATAAATAGCATTTAATAAGGCAATCGTGTGGTGATCTTCAACTATAGTTGCACTAATTTTTCTTGCAGAAAAGGAAAATGTGAGGCAAGTTAACATAATCGAAACCACAACTCCAACATTTAAACTCATCAACCAGATCCAATACATCACATGCCACCACTTCAAGAAGTTGCGAAAGAAGATA
>JAZKJV010008690.1:0-378620 GCA_037367405.1 Ottelia alismoides
AAAAACATCTTCTATAAAATCCCTGCCCAGACTTGCCTAGCTGCATCCAAAGCATAGCCCATCCCTCGGTAGGTATGCAATTGCGTGGTTTGGTCCATACTCCAATATGTCACATCGGGAAAATGTGTTGATACAGGGCGTGCCCTTCATGTCAAGATGCCATGACCTCATCGTCGCGATGATGGTTCTGGTGGGGAGGGTGGTGGAGGTTCTCTCCATGGGTCTCTTGTTGAGTCCCAGGTGGTGGTGGTCTTGACAGTGCTGAGACCGAATTGAGCTTCCAATGTTGGCCTTGGTACTTGTGGTTGTTGCTTCGAGGTGGAGGTGGCTCATTGCCGCAATCTTGTTACGTCGGCTGATGTAGTCAGGAAAATCGAGAGGGAGGAGAGAGGAGAGAAGAAGATTGCAATGCTCTTTGTGGGATGAGATAGGGTCACAATTCAGAGGAGAAACCCTAAAAATTTAGGGGGGATGAGAGATAACGGTGGAGGAAATCTCGAAATCAAAATTCTCAATTCATAATATAACTCGACCTTACAATAGACTACCATCCCCTTTATATAGGAGGGGTGGGATTACAAAATTAGAAAAAATAATCCTAACCAACTCTAATTGACTTAATAACTAATTTAATCTACCATGAATATTCAAATTACGATCAAATCTCAATTTATTTAACATAAATAAAATAGACGACTAATTTAAAATAACTAATTAAGGACATAAAACTCTAATTTTGAAAAAAAATCCCGAAATCCATGATGGCTTCATTCATGCTTGACCCCTCAAATTGGGAATTATTGCATCAACCGGGGACGAGGGTTTGGTTTTGGTGCAAAGCTCGATCGCTTGATGACCCAGACACCATGGAAATGGCAATTGTGGGCACCGATCGACGACGACGGAGGCCAAGAGAAGCAACTGTCTCGTGAAGCTGAAGCATCACATCGAGAACATGAGGAGTTTCACTCTAGAAATTTTGGGAGATGGGGTCCTCAATTCCCCATTAAAGTCAGGTGAGTTAGCGAGGTGGTCTTATGGAGGCAGGTCCACATATCCTAAGGCGGACCCTTCTAACTCGAATCCCTCCTCCCTGGATCCTCTCAATTGGGCGGATTCGGATCCCAGTCATAGGGTATTCGCTGGAGGGGATCGTAACTTTCTAGGGGTTCGTTTGCGTTCACTTGAGCTGAGTGGGGAGTAAGGCTCGACTCCTCGCTAGAGGCTGGGCCCTAGGCGAAGGGCTGGGAAGGGCCATCGTCGGGGTTGAAGTACCACTTTGGAGGTTTGCGGCTAGCTTCTAGGGACTGGAATGGGTTCCTCATTTGGTGAAAGAGGTAAAAGGAGGGCACATGCAGAAAGAGGCTGATCGCTCCGGGATAGCCTCCTTGCCAATGGTGCGGTGACATAGGTGGCACCACTAAACGGTTCGGCTGTACAACAAGATGTAAAGGGCCGCGGTCTAGAAGAGGCCACTGATATATCTGCAACATCTGGAGGGGGGTATGTTGCAGTGCAGGCCTCGACCTTAAAGGGTCTACTGGAAGCTGATGTGGGCGTCTTTATCTCTGGGGGATTCACATCTATCACTAAATGAATGTCCAGACGTGGAATGTCTGAGGTTTGGGGAATCGAAAAGAAAGGTGGTGTCAGGTCTTCTACAAACTGGAAAGTTGACATTGTCTCCAAGAAACAAAAGTATGGAATTGTGACATGGTGTTCTGGAGAAAGGGGGGGGGGCATATTGTCAGAGGTGTTTGTTGTCAATGTCGTAGAGCGGATCAATGGTATTTTGGTGGGTTGGAATGGAGATGCGTTTGAGTGCATTGACTCCCTTGTGGGAACGATGATGGCTTCTGTGATGATGAAAAGGAAATCGGATGACTTTCACTTTGTGGTCACCTCAGTCTCTAGTACTCCGGCACCGATAGACATGGAGGTTTTTGACTGGAATTGAGGTATGCCAGATTACGATTCATGGAGATGCCATGGTTAATTGAAGGATATTTCAATTGCACTCTTTTAGCGACTGACAAACTTGCGGTGTTGCAGAAGTTGGTATCGATATTTAGTCGAAGGAGTCATTGAATAAAGAATAATCGGTATTCAGGAGAATATTCAGAATTGTATGTATTTTTAAATTATTTTAAATATAAAATTATGTCTAATATACATTCTTATATATTTATTCATGTATGGTCATCAATCAAAAAGAGTCCAATATAAAAGTATGATGTATCAATTAACAAGTTACATATATGGAGGATTAACATATGTGGTGATACTGAGCTAAATGGGAATCTTTAAAAAATAAAAAAAAATCAGTAGCTTGTTGCAATAGTCGGCTGGATACCCAAATATTCTAGAATATTCGGATTGGACTAACTACTGATCGAAGAACAATATTCTATTCGATCACCCCCACAAAATAAGAATATTCGGTCGAATATTCGGTCCATTCGGCTGAATATTGCAACAATGAAAGTTGGCGATGCAGGAGGGAGAGATCCCATGTCGAAGGAGTTGTGGCAGTTGATGAGTTATTACTTGACGTTTTGGATACTGGAACTGTAAATACACTTGGAGGAGTTCTTCGTCTCGGTCGTTTATCGATGGATCTTTGACATCTCATGATATGCTCCAACTATTCTGGTTGTTCGAGGTCATAGGTTTACTTAGATCCCACTTCGATCATACGTTGCTCGTGTAGAGCTCGAGGAGAACACCCATATATCTACATACTTCAAGTTTAAACGATCATAGCTGTTTAACTTGTGTTAACCGTGTTTCAATGATTGGCTTACTGAGAAAGGGTTCGGGTATTCATGCGAGGGTCCTGCAACCAAGCGTATGACATACAAGTTGAGGAGGCTCAAAGAGGACCTGTTGACCTGACGAGTCAATCTTTGAAAGGAGAGTCTTCAAAGGAAGAGTGCTATGCAAGGAAAGGTGGACCAATTATACTAATTGGAGGATTATAGAGCTTTGTTGATTGAGGAGGCTCTTCATAGAGTGACCCAAGAGGAAATTTTCGAAGAGGAGGATAGAAAGACTGTGATTGACTGATGGTAGAGGCCACGAGTTACTTGGATTCGTGATGGGGATGCGAACATTGCTTTCTTCCATACCCTAGCCAGTGGCAGATGACAAAGGAACCTCATCAGGGAGCTGAGGGTTGGAGAAGGTGGTGAGAGGGGATGCTCAACTAGTCTAGGCTCTATCCGATTTCTTTTGTTAGGTTAACTGGAGAAGCGATGCTCTTCCTTGGAGATAGTCGAAGGGATGCTACAAGGCTTGCCTTTGCCCAGGCTGAGGACCTTATAAGGATTTTTTCGAGGAGGTATGGAGGGCCATATATGGTCTTAATAAGGATGGTACACCTGAGCCAAATGGCTTCCCAATCCTCTTATACAAGGTGTTTTGGAAGGTGATAAAGTTGGATATTATGGAGGTAATTTGGTAATTCTGTGTCAGATGCACATGTTTCGAGCGTCTGAACAAAGCATTGATTGTTTTTCTCTTTAAGGGAGACTCTGGAGCTAGTGCGGATGATTGTAGATCCATTGTGCTTTTCATTGGGGTTTATTTGATTGTGGCAAAATTGTTGGCGAATCGATTGAAAAGGGTTCTAAAGCACCTTATCAGCCTTTTACATGCTGCATTCATGCCCGGTAGATTGATGATGGACTAATTGGTCGTGGCTACTGAGATCTTGGTTGAATAGAAGCAGAGGACTATTGGCTTTCTGTGGAAGGTGGATTTCAGATAGGTTTATGACAACATTGATTGGAGCTTCTTATGGAAGGTCTTGGATAAAAGAGGATTCTCTCAATAATGGATTACCTGGATGAGAAAATGCATCACAACCTCCTCTTTCTTGATGATCATTAATGGAAAGCCACATGGAGGTTTTTTCTAGCCTCAACATGGCATTCGACAAGGGTGTCCTTTAGCCCCGCTCTTATTCTTGATTGCAATAGTTGCTTTAAATATTATTTCCTGTGTGGCGGTTAAAAAAGTTTTTTTTCAAGGTATTCACTAAAGGAGAGCTTTCTATCCCCTTGCCCTAATATGCTAATGATATGATCCTCTTTATTGAAGGAAGCATCGAAGAAGCAAGGGCGGTTTCAACACTCTTAGAGCTATTTGGCGGCTTCTCATGTTTATACGACTAAAGCTGTCTTTGTCCCAATCGACATGGAGGAGTCCATGTCAGGACAACGTGCTAGCTTTCTTGGTACTCTGCAAAAGATTTAACAACAACAATGATAAAGCATTTTCTCCACAATTAAGTAGGGTCGGTTACATGGATTTTTTCCTTCATTTAGATCTATTTTGGGTCATTCTCGGGCTTCACTCCAAATAACTAAGATCTCTTTGGACAGTCTCAGTTCAATACTTCTTGGACCTTCCTTGCCCTTTCTTAATCAGCTCAACATCCCAAATCTCACATCTTCTAACTGGTGCATCACATGACTTCCTTGCTGTAGAAAAACAGAATGCGGAAGCGTATCAGATAAAGAAAACATTAAAGGACATCGGGATTTAACGTGGAACCCTACTCCAGAAGGAGCGGGATGAAACCACGGGAGAAGCCCCTGAATTGGGCATTTCTTCTATTGAAGTTCTCAATGAGTACAGGGGGTGTGGGGCTCCTTATATAGCCCCACGGACAAACCCAATAGTGACCGCTCCCCCATGTGGTACTAAACACATGGGTGGGCTCTTTTCTTTTCCAACACTCCCCCTCAAGTTGGTAGCTGGGACAGCTGCAACTTGCAACAATAAAGAAAAATATACACCATTACATCTTCACTTGAAATCACCACAATAAACGTATGTATCCGCAACTGGTAGAAAAACCCGCTTGCTGACGGGTCTATCAGGTCACCAGAACGTATCTCTGTCGTGCCTGGAAGGTCACCGGACTGTCTCTGTCGTGCCTGCATGGTCACTGGATCTCTGTCTCAGTCGTGCCTGCAGGTCACCGGACTTTGTCTCTGTCGTGCCTTGAAGAAAACAAATCCAGTGCGGAGTTGATGTCGAGGATAGAGACACCCCGACGAAGATCGATGCACAGTGAAGATGGCTTGATATTCTGTGAAATACGGAGTGTTTGTTCTGTCAATCAATGATGTAGGATGCATATGGCTTTTACTCCCCCTTTCTCCCAAACTTGTGAGAATAATGGAAATAATAGACAAGTTGGGAGAAGCAAACATAAATCACATTTTTTTATGCGTACGACTTTTTCCTTGTACGCGACTTTTTTTTCTCTTTTTTTTTCTTTCGATTTTCCGATTTTTTTTGTTAGCATATGCGTACGGCTTTTTCTTATACGCGCCTTTTTTCTCTTTTTTTTCTCTTTTTTTTCTGTTTTTTTTACAAAACAACCCACTTGGGCCAAACTTGACCCAACTCTCTCATTTTTTTAAATCATTCTGGGCTCCTTTTTTTTAATACATCACGTGCCCAACAAGACCTCCCTCTTTTTTTTCATATACGGCTAACTTTTTTTTAAAAATGGGCTTAATCAAATCTCCCCCCTTTTTTCTTTGATAAGTCACGGCCCGTTAGGGTTCCCAATGAGGGAACCCCCTTAAAATTTTTTTAATCGCCAGGCGCCTCCCGATGAGGGAGTCCTGCACCGCCCACGTGCTTTAATTTTTTTTAATGACGCAGGGGTCATGTTAGGGTTCCCATTGATTGGGACCCCTTGTCTTCCTGCGCCGCCCCTGATGGGAGGGGTTTCGCTTCAATCGCGTCGAGGAGGAATCGCGAGAGATCCCACACGAGAGATCGATTGCCGCCTATCGAACATCTGCATTTTCTCTCCAATTTATTTTTTTTGTGGAGCATCTGCGTGGAGCATCATCTGCGTGGAGCACCTGGTGTTGCGGTGCTTGGAGCAGGAGGCGATGGGGGCGCGCGCGGGGGACCAGAGAGGTGCACGCGCCTCCGTGTGCGCCGGCGCTGCTGCGCACTAGAGGGAGAAAGAGGAGGCGATGGGTCCCTCCGCCTGCGTGAAGGGAGTGCCGGAGACCTGCGGCTTCGTGCGTGGAAAGATGCTCTCGCTGGGAGTTCAGATCGTCGAGCATAGGGTTGCCGCGTGGGATAGACATGCGGCTGGAAGGGCGAGATCTGGAGAGGCGGTCGATGGAGGCTTGCGCCTGGGAGCATGGGGGCCTGGAGCGTTTCCCTCAGGCGACGGGGTGAGCCAGAAGCGCTGCCTCATGCCTCTAGAACCGGAGCGTCGATCTGGAGAGATGGAGTAACGTGCTCTGATTGGGCGTCGCTCGGTTGGGTTTTTTGCACCTGGAGGTTTACATGGCCTAAGGGACGCAGGTCTTCAAAGCCATGCAACGGAGAAATCGCCTGGATGTTGAGAGCTTCAATGGCAGAAATAGAGTTTCAAAAAGTGAAACCCTAGAACATAAATCCAGCCATAGAATATGAAAAATCTCTAACACGAATAACAGATCTTCAACATAAAACGATTCTCGAACATATTACATAAAAGAAAACCCTCGAGAATCGACCCGCTCTGATACCATGTAGAAAAACAGAATGCGGAAGCGTATCAGATAAATAAAACATTAGAGGACATCGGGATTTAATGTGGAACCCTACTCCAGAAGGAGCGGGATGAAACCACGGGAGAAGCCCCTGAATTGGGCATTTCTTCTATTGAAGTTCTCAATGAGTACAGGGGGTGTGGGGCTCCTTATATAGCCCCATGGACAGACCCAATAGTGACCGCTCCCCCATGTGGTACTAAACACATGGATGGGCTCTTTTCTTTTCCAACACTTGCAAATGGCCAACCATCTTAAGCGTTTTTCTCTCATCTTATCTTCTGGATATACACCAACTTTCCTTCTGACGCATCATTCCAAGTCCGATCGTTTCATGTATGACTACATATCCACCTTAGCATTTTCATTTCCGCTATTATCATTCTCTGCACATGTCTATCGTTCACATGCCAACATTCTGATCTATAGAGCATACCAGCTCTCACGACTGTTTTGTAATACTATCCTTTGACTTTCAAATGGATTTTCTTATCACAAAGAACAACAGAAGGTCCTCCCACTTTAGCCAACCTGCATTTATTTTATGAGTAACATCTTTATCAATTTCCCCATCCTATTGCAAAATAGATTCCAAGTATCTAAAAGAATCTTTATCTGAATGTTATCATCTCCAATTTTCACCTCGAGTCCTTCATCGTTGTCTCCATCAAATGTGTACTCCATATATTCATTCTTACCCTACTTATATGAAACCCTATAGTCTCCAAAGCATGTTTCCAAACCTCCATCTTCTCATTTACACTATCTCTTGTCTCATCAATTAACAAACAATATGCACCAAGGTATCTCATCTTGAATGTGACTAGTCAACTCGTCCGTAATCAAAGTAAAAAGGAATGGACTCAAAGCTGATCCTTGATGCAGACCGATGTTAATGTTAAAATAGTCAGTGTTTCCAGACTGAATCCTTACACAAGATGAAGCCCCCATCATACTTATCCTTTATAAGGTTAATGTATAGGACATGTACTTGTTTTTTCTCCCAAAACTCTCTACAAAATCTCCCTTGGGACTGAATTATAAGCCTTCTCCAAATTAATAAAAATCATACGAAGATTCTTTTAGCTCTATAAATCTCCATTGTTCTCATCAACTAATGGATATCTTCAATAGTTGAGCGATCTGACATGAATCTGAAATGACTTTCAAATACTTTGGAAACTTTCCTTATCCTTCTTTGAATCACACACCCCAAATTTTCATCATATGACTCATCAGTTTGATACCTCTATAATTTGAACAATTTTGAATGTTTCCTTTATTGTTATAAAGATGCACCACAATGCTTCTCCTCCATTCTTCAGGTATTTTCTTGCTTTGTCAAATAACATTGAATAAACTTATGAGCCAAGTCAACACCCGTTCACCTAGAACTCTCCAAAAGTCTATATGAATGTCATCATGTCTTACCTCTTTCCCAGGTTTCATAGCCTTTAAAGCCTCCTGCTTCATTCCTTTGTCTCTGTCTATAACTTACACGATTTAGTTAACTTTCACTACCAGCAGAAGTCTCCTAAAGTAATCTCTTTATTCCCTTCCCTAATGAAAAGCTTATGGAAATACTCCTTCCATCTAGTCTCTATATCCTTTCGAGTAACACACATATGTCCTTCCTCATCCTTGATGCATCTCACTTGAGAAAAATCTTTGATCTTTCTTTCTCTTGCTTTGGCCAATCCGAATATATCCTTCTGGCCCTCCTTCAAGTCAAGCTTTTAGTACAAAACTTCATAAGCTTTCAACTTGGCTTCACTTATAGCATTCTTTGCCATGACCTCAAATTTCAGCAAAATTCGGTCGAATTTCTGTCGAATATCGATATTCAGTTGAAATCGAAATTCGACCGAAATGGCCGAAATGACGAAATATGGAGGCCCTAGTACAAAAAATGACCGAAATTTCGTTCGAATTCGACCGAAATTTTGTTTCGGTCGGTCACCGAAATGGTTATCGAAACCAACATTTAAGGCCTTGTTCTTTGCTTCCTTCTTTTCTATTGGGTAGTTTATGACAATTTCCTCTGTTCTATCCTTATACATAGCTTTAAAGCGAGCTCTTTTAATTTTAAGCTTCTCTTGCATCCTTGCTCCACCACATGTTTCCTTTTGGCTCGGAACCCCTCCCTTAGGCTCGCCTAGCATCTCTTTGGCTACCCTTCGGATACAAGATACTACCGCCTCCCACATCTCGTTTCCTTACAATCCCAAGATAAGTCTTCTAAAAACTTCTTCTTGAATCTTAATTGCTTTTATTGAAGATTCCACCATTTAGTTGTAATGATCTTGGGAACTATCCTGTTCTTTGCCAATCCTTTTATTTGAGCATCCATGACTAGCAAGCGATGTTGAGATGTCGAGCTCTCTCATGGGATTACTTTCCAGTCTCTGCAACACAACCGATCTCTTCTCCTCATCGTGAAGTAACCTATCTATGTTTTAGTTGGGTCACTCTTATAAGTAGTTAAATGCTCCTACCTCCTCTTGAAGAGAGTGTTTGCTATAAAAAGGTCATAAGTTGTTACAAAATCCAGGAAGACTTTTCCCTCTTCTTTTTAACCCCGAAGCCATGACCTCCATTAACACTAGCATACCTTGAAGCATCCTTTCCTACATGTCCATTAAGATGTTCCCTTAGGTAAATCATCTCTTTTTTGGGATTCGTTGCATAATCTTATCCAAATCCTCTCAAAAGTCTTGTTTAATATTTTCCTTTAAAACCAACTTGCAGTGCATAAACTGATATTATATTCATAACTTGTTCCCAGCACCAGTTTTAGCAAAATAATTTGATCCTCTACTAATCTTTGCACCTTAACCACACTATCCTTCAAATACTTATGAACAACCACTCCAATACAGTTTCTATCCCTCTCTTACCTTAAATACCATAATTTAAATCATGTCTTCTCGATCTCCCTTGCTTCCTCTCTAACTCATTTTGTCTCTTAGAGACATAGTAGTCTTCCTTCTTTCCATTCTATCTACTATCTCCATCGATTTGCTAGTCAAATGGCTAATATTTCAACTACTTATCCTCAACTTCTTTTGCAACCTCTTTTGGACTAACTTCTTTACTCGCATGCGTCCATCACACAAGAACCCTTAGGGCCTGTTTGGTTGCAGGGTTGGATAGGGTTGGGTTGGGCAGGGGTACCCCTGTGAATAGTAAACTGTGAGGAGGAGAACCCTGTTTGGTTGGAGGGGTAACCCGGGTTGGGCCAAGCCAACCCTGTCCAACCCTCCAACCAAACAGGCCCTTACAAATTTTGGATTGCATGCGGATGATAATTCATTGGAATTAGCTTATTTACTCGCATGTGTTCCTCATGCGAGAACTCTTGCAAATTTTGAACTACATTTGGGCAGCGGATGTTGTGGCTCTTGTCAATTTCTCATTACATTTGGGTGATGCAACGTGTCTCTAGTGGGGAATGCCCAACGAAATCTAAATGTTTGCTTAAATCCATGTTGAAAAGATTCGACTGTATTGAGGCAAATTCCTAAATACTATATCTAAAAAATACTATTTAAGAATTTGTCTTCGACTGTTTATGCTGGCTGTCGGCTACCTAATGCAACCCTCCTCAATTTACCCAAGCTTGAAACCTGCCATGGATGAGTTCTACTTGTGCTTGGGACTCCACAAAAGATTATCCCGGTAAAATATCTAGGGATTCCACTTGTGCTTGAGAAACATAAGGTGGATTATTGACTAAAAAAACATAAGGTGGAATATTGGATCCCCCTAATTGGATAATTGGAGAACAAACTAGCGGGCTGTAAGGCAAGGTACTTATCACGGGGTAGAAGGCTCATTCTCCTTTAGTCTGATCCTCACTGCAATACCTTTGTTATACATGCAGATCTTTAAACTCCCACGCAGGTACATCATCAGCTTGAAAATATTATGAGAAGATCCTTCTGACCGTCTTTTGGACATGAGAAGAGGGACAAAACATTGATTAGTTGGGATGCCATTGTTAGACCGTGCAAAATGGGTGGTTTGGGAATCTTAAGACTGCGCGAGATGAACAAGGCTCTATTATCAAAAATAGTGGGACACATATGGGGCTTGGGAGGATCTGGTCTCTTATCTCTTGAGAATGATTTATGGGGGCCACAAAAGCATGGGAGAATGGAGGAGCATGTCAGGGGGCCCGTCAGTTTTTTGGAGGAATATCTACGCAATGAGGAGGGATCACGGGCCTCTTTTATATCCCGTTTACGGGATGACACCACCTTTTGGATTTTGGACGGATCGTTGGTCAAAGGTTGGCTTCTAAGCGAGACGTTTGTGAGGTTGTTCGCATTGATAGCTGATAGGCAAGCATCATTGACTGAAAGTTAATCACATTTAGAGAGGGAATGGAGCTTGGCTTTCTAGGTTCATATCACCTTTGTCTGAAGCTCGAATTATGTACTTCGGGAATCTGCTTGCGGAGCTTCAGACGGTTAGGGTCATGGCTATGGATCTTTGGAACTGCCTTCTTTTATGGAAATACGGGAGACGAATTCCATGGGAAATCTCCAGGAACCTTTCCTTCATTCCTTTGCTTGCAGTACAACTGACCGGCGCTAGGGTTTTTGAGGGAGATTTGCTTCGGAGACTTCCTTCCATCTTCGGTTTATCGGGCATCAAAGGACCCAACCGTGTTAGGCAGTTGTGCTGCTCCATTTGAAGTTGACTTTGGGTAATTGTTAAATGACCTGATTAGGTACTAAGATTTGTGGAGTTCGGGTCTCCATAGTCTACGTGTTTGACCATTTACATATTTCAAATATCCTTTGCCCGGGCCCTTCTCTCTGTTACTTGAGGAGTGCAACAGTCTATCCTGGGCCACTTGACTATCTGTTGCATTGTATTTAAGGCTTGAATTAAACCTGATACCTTCTAAATCTCTGAGCACGTTGAATCTAATGGAAGTGAATAAACAACAACGCATTGTGGCGACTGAGGATGGCTCTTCTGCTACTGCACTGTTGTATATTTCATCCCCCTTATCTCCAAGTTCTAGTTGGGGGAGTTTGAATGAGAAGCGAATCAAACGCTACCGTTCCCAAAGAAAGTGCAAATATGCAAAGCTATCGTCTTGGGCGTTCCAAAACCATTTCTCGCTGATTACACAACAGAAAACGGTGGTGGTAGCAGGTTTAGTAGGTGTGCTAACAGCCCTTGGGTCGCATATGGTGAACCAATAAAAGTTTTAACTTGGAATGTAAGGGGTCTGTGTGAATCCAGAAAAACATTTGGCTTTGGATCTTTGATAAAGTCCCAATCTTGTGACATTGTAATGCTTGCTTCAGGAAACAAAACTGCACGGTTGGTCCTCTTCGCTTTGGGACTCTTTGGGAATCAACCACACTTCGACCTTTAGTGCACTAGATGCAATTGGAAGTTCGGGGGGCACTGTCATTGCTTGGAAGGGCACATTCTTTACTCTTATCTCGGAAATGAAGGGTCAATTTGTTCAGTCGGCATGTTTTACAAACCAGTAGAATAATGAGTCCTTGTTGCTCTCTTGTGTCTACGGGTTAGTTCTGGTTGCGCATCAATCTGATTTTTGGGCATATTTAAGGGATGTTCGTGGAAGTTATCCTACCCTCGCTTGGCTGATTGGCAACAATTTTAATCTATCTTTGCTCTCTACAGATCGTCCTCACCTCCGGGGTAGAGAAGATCTAGGCTCTGTTGATTTTGCAACATTGATTGACGACCTATAGTTAGAAGTCATTGACACGATAGATACACGCTTCACCTGGAGGAATTCTAGCTCCTGCTCGAGGATTGATCATTTTCTTTCTTATGGTGAACTCTTGGAGTTATACCCTCTTTCTTCGGCTTCCTCTAGACCGAAACTCGCTTGGACCATACCCCTTTATCTGGGACTGTAGCGAGAATGTTATTACGAATGGCTTTGAAACTGAACTCTCTACGTGGCAGACTTTGCATTTCTAAAAAAGGAGATATGTGAACAGAGGGCAGTGCGCTGCAAAGCAGCTGAAAGTGAAGTATTGAGGTTGGACACCTTAGAAGACTTTAGGGATTTAACCACACTCGAATTGCAGGAGAGAACAACATGGCAAGAAAGTCATCATCGCGGACTATAAGCAATCGGGCGAATGGCGACAGAGATCTAGACAAACTTGGATCAATAAAGACGACACAAACACAAAGTTCTTCCATAGAATGGCATGTGCCCATCGCATGCATAACGTCATCCAATCCATCGTAATAGATGATAGAAGAGTGGAATGAAACCGTAAGATGGGGAAAGCATTGGCGAGCTACTTTTGTGATTTCTCATGTAAAGCAGAGAGATACTGGAGATGGACATGATGGGGGCCTTACCTTTAGCAGATCAACTATCTAATAATCTTATTCACGAAGTCACTATTGAAGAGGTGAAAGCAACAGTCTGGGGGATGAATGCAGAGGGAGCACCTAGCCCATATGGCTTCACCGTCCTATTCTTTCGAGAATTCTGGGAAGTTTTGGGCTCGGAGGTGGAAGGATGTGGTAAGGGAGTTTTTGAGGTTGAACTTCAGCTTTGAGAGGTTGAATAAGGATTTGTTTTTCCTTCTACCGAAGAAGGGAGATCCTGAGAGGGTAGAGGATTTTCGCCCTATTGCTCTATCTAATGCCGTCTATTTGATTGTTGTGAAAGTTCAGGCGATCAGATTGAATGTTATTATGGACAAGATCATTTCTCCAGTTTAATCTGCTTTTATCATTAGAAGGTAGATTGGGGATAGTTCGACAATTGCGATGGAGATTATAACTTATTGGAAACGATGTTATTCATGAGGTCTCCTTTGTAAGTGACTTCTCTATAGGCTATGATAGAATTGATTGGCGCTTCCTGTGGGCAACATTGGCGAAACGAGGGTTCCTAGAGATATGTATCACATGGATGAAAAGATGTGTGGTGACGACTTCATACTCGATGCTTGTGAATGGTTGCCTGGAGGGAGGTTTCTTCCAGCCTCAACGTGGAGTTATATAGTGCTGCACTTTGGCACCCATGCTTTTCGTTATAGCAATGGATGTTCTCGCATGCATGGTTGAGCAGACAACCAATGGCATTACATTGGGCTACTCTCTGGGTGACATCTCTATTCCTTTTTTATAATATGCTGATAACACATTTGTCTTCATTGAATGAGCTAAGGATGAGGCACTGGGAATGGCAACGATCTTTGTAATTTTTGGGGAGTTGTCTTGCTTAATAATGAACCGAACAATCGAGCATTATCCCTTTTGGGCAAACAGAGGAGGGAGACTTGGCAAGTGAAGACGCGCTGAATATAGCTCATGGCACCCTTTCCATCCAGTATCTTGGTCTCCCATGGAGTATCTTGGTCTCCCATGGAGTAACGGAAGACTCAAAATTGCGGATTGGTTACCATTTATCGAGAAGATGGAGAGAAAATTAGCATGGAGGAAAGCTTCATTACTTTCTAGAGGAGGTCGTTTGGTCCTTGTGAAGTTGGTGCTAGCTGCTACACCGGTCTTCTTCATGTCTTCACGGAATCTACCTATTGGGATCATGCATTGTTTAGAGATAATCATGCGCAAATTTTTCCAGGATATTTCATCACAATCTGGATAAAGAATTCACTTGGTAGATTGGGTTACAGTTTACCAAAGTCATAAGGAGGTCTTGAGGTCCCACGTCTAGTAACCATGAATAAAGAATTCTTCCTGTGGATTGCCAGGATGTGGGGCGCTAATAATGACTTATATTGCAAGTTTATTCACAAGGTATATTGTATTCATGCACATGAGCAGCTATCTTTTGATCTTTATTCCATACCTCTGCTTTTTGGAAGGGCATTAGCTCTTTGTTGCCACAGGTCTTGACTTTGTTTCGTCCTTGTTATGGAGATGGGTGTTCCTTTGAATTATTGGATAATGGACCGTTGGCCTCTTGTTTTCTCCGTCTTTTTGCTCTAGCAGCTGACAGAAAGGCACGTGTGGCTGATTGTTGGGATAATGGTAGTTGGATGCCTTCTTTCGTGATTGACCTCTCCGAGCAACGGGTAGAGGAACTCCTGGAGCTTCTCAACTCTATTAGCTCCCTGGATGGTCCGTCAGCAGTAAGAGAACACTGGCTCTAGAGGGAAGGTGACTTTCAGTTAGAAGAGCATACAAAGCATTAGATACACCCCGTTCACTTAGCCAGAACGCTTAAGGCGGGGCTATATCTTTATTTGTGGCCTAAAGGTCCCTTCACGCATTAAATTTTTCTTTTGGCTCTTGAGAAGGGAGAGAATACTAACCAGAGATCATTGCTCCAGGTTCTTAACTACAATTTAGGTTCTACGTCCGCTTTGCAATGGATTGGATGAGAATATTGACTACTTGTTCTTCCTTTGTGAAAAGATCAAACCCATCTAGCAAGAACTTCAGCTTGAATGGGTGGACACTGCCAATCATGAGGTTTTTTTGGGACTCTATATATTGGGAAGGACAGTTCTTCCAGTGACTTTTTCTTTCTTTGGCAACAATATGGGTGACCTGATTAGCGAGAAATGGGGTATTTTTTTTTCTTTAGATCGCTTTTGTGCTGGGAATGTAATTTTCCTTGCGATGTCTCTCATTCAGTCATGGATTTTGTAAGGTAACCCTGTACCTCTCCCTTCTTTTATTTTTAATTTAATTTGGGGTGGACACCATAGAGTGTTTCTCCCTTTCAGGTCTCAAAAAAAGTTTGTTTGAGGGAAGTTAACAGAGTTGTATGTTTAAGTCTTTAGCATTTGTTTTTACTCCAAGAAAGGAGTCAAACTATATTTTTCTGATTCTCCGCTCTCATTTGGTCTGCTCGAGGCTCAGGAAATACTGGCTGCTACATGGCTGCAGTTGCATCTCTGTATCTCAAGAAAAGTTACCAATCAATAGGTGAAGCTCTTGTTAGGGTTCCATAATTCGCTCACGTCAGGATAAGACCTATGTGGAATTCGATATAATTAGGAAGTGTTAGTTATTTTGTTCAACAGTTGTTAAATAGGTCAAAATGGTGTTGGGAATGGGTCTTTTTTGTGGTGTTGGTAATACTTCTTGGAACTAAGACGCTGATGCTTATGTAAATTGGCGATAGTTGACATTTATCAGCCCCTGTTTTTCCATGCAAGCTTTCATTAGACCAATTATTCTTGTTTGTCTATATGTTTAGGAACAGGAATGTCAGGTATTTGAACTCAGGGCACTGGAGAGTGTTGATATTCATGTAGACACTCAGTTTATCAAGTCCAGGACAGCTGGAGCTAATGAGGTTAATCAAACTGTTGAACGCCCTAAACTTAATCTAAAGCCTCGTTCTCAACCTATGGGACAGTTAGAAGACAGTCGAGAAAGAGAAAGGTACAAGTGCTTTTTAATTCTCTTAACTGTTACTGTTATTAATTTTCTTTGTTTTACAATGTGTAAGTAAAGTATACGTTTGCATTTTGCCTACCAGGAACTTTTTGTTATTTACACGTGAAATTAGCATCATCATCTTTTGATTCAAATTATCCTTAATATATTAATACTTATAATTATGTTATGTTTTTGGCGAATTTCGCACAAAGCACAGTCAAGGTTGTTATATCCATCACTTGAACATAAGCAAGGCTCGCCACTCATCCATGTAGGACTAGATGACTCCCACTCCATTAATCCAACACACAGTTCTTAATAAGTTCTGTTGTCTTTTCTCATTTTAGATGTAGTTCCACCATGGGATGCCTTGGTTCATAAGGATTGCATCATTTCATCCTACAACCACTTTGTAAAACTCATAGAGGAGGTGCATATTTGCGATTAGTTAGACGAGATATGTTGTAGAAGGTGGGAGGAGAATAAATTAGGATTGGGGAGAGAGCAGTGAAGGAGAAGGCTCTACTTGGACTATAGGTCGGGAAGAGAGCGAGGAGGAAGATGGTGGTATTTGGACTTACGTGTGGCGAAGGCCAAGAAGAAGGAAGATAGCGATGTTGTCTTCCCGTTCATTGGGCAGTGGCGATATGTATTGAAGGCTAGGGGTGTTTTGCTTCCGTTATGTGGAGTACGGTCCTTTCACTAGATGTGTGCGAGGGAGCTTTGGTATGCTTTATCCAATGTGGTAGGGGGGGACAACATAGGGATGAATGCAACGTTCTTGGTATTTGGAGGCGAAATCAGTAGTGGGGGGTTGATTTCTGGTGGTGGGGATGCCACAATGCATGAGAAGGATGCCGATTACCTTCTCCTTGGGGTGTTAGCAGCAGAAATTGATACATCGATGGAGGGGGATGTGAACCCCTCAGGATCCGGGTACCCGTTTACGACAAAATCCGCAATATTTTATTCACATTGATCGCAGAGTTGTAGAAAAGCAGGGAAAATTTTTCGCGCAAATTTGACATTCATTTCCATCACACATGACCACAATTACAAGAGACAATATGGCACCAAAATTCTTTTCATTAATATTCATATCAGATTTCAACATGTACAATGATCTTCCATTTACAACATATATCCCAAAGTGTGATACAAAAGAGATAACATTTACATCATTATCTGAACAAAAACTGAGGCAAGTAATTCATACCGTCGGGTATAAACTCTATCTCCTGGAAGCATGTATATCTACTGAGCTGCAGGCTGTTTGCCTGCCACACACAAAATAGGAAAGAAGAGGCGTCAGCCATTGCTGGTACCTCCCTAAAATTTATAAAAATAACTTGACATTTAATATGTACAAAAGCAGGCAAGTAGAAAGGTGGTACCAATAAAATTTACATCTACTTGCGTAAGTAAAAAGGGGTTTGTTTGTAATGCGTTTCTAATGATTTTCCCCCAAAACCCGGCATTTCCCATATGTAACATATTTATATAGCAGTTGCGTAATCATGAGTGTATGAGCGTAAATGCATATATCATTTTCTTCAGAGATCATGTTGGTAAGTGAAAAATGGAAAAGTTGAGATTGTAGAGATCTATTTATTTGATTTCTTGGGTAGAGAGAACGGTCTTTTGATCATAATTTCTCCAATTCTTAACTTCAATGTTTTAGATATAGCTCCAGATGTTGTAAATGTAGATATGGATGATATAGATATAAAATCGCCAAGTCTGTTTGGCGAAGTAAACTCAAGCGGTGAAGAAGCCTGCAAATGGCTCTTCCGTCTCGCCCTCTAATTGGAAGCGCGGTCCAATAGAGGGATAGGTCTACTCCCCAACTACGCCACTGAGACGGGTGAGAGAGACTCCCTAGAAAAGTCGCTCTAGAAAAACAGCCCGACTAGTACGGGCGGACGAGCTCGTACGTAAAAACTGAAAACCAAGGATCCCCCGCCTGGGTATCCTAAAAGACAGGGTCAGCGGAACTGGTCTAAAGTCTGGATCCCAACGAGGCGTAAAAACACTGCGAGCTCGCGTAAAAACCGAAAGAGGACTGGGATCCTAGACCCGCGCACTAGGCGGCCGCTGCCCTAACTGAGCTTCCTTTCCTCCGCCCAGTTGAGGGTCACCGCCCCCTCGCACGGTCAGGTGTAAGGTCACTGTGACCGGCACTTCATTTATAGTTTAACATTGATTCACTATCATCTTCACTTGTTTATTCATCCCTTTATCAATTTATCATGTGATCAGTCGTGCAGATCTAGATTTCTAGGTCAACAATTTTATTGATATCAAGATCGAGAAATACATAAACTCAGAATTTGTGTTTTTTTTTAAATATTAATCCATCTCCGATTCCAAGTAACCCATTTCTAAGATCTGGCTCTTTTATGGAGTGATGAGAAGAATCCTTATTCGTGATGTTTCTTTTTATCAGCCATACTAGGTCATCTTGAAGGTGCACTTTTATTTAAGAAGTAATAGAGAATTATAATTTGCCATAAATGTTTAAGTTTAAAGTTTGACAACCACTTCATTTCTCCAAATCACTAAGAATATCACTATTTAGTTGAGATTTTAATAAGAATAGAGTACATAACCGAAAATCTTAAACTTTTATATTAACATTTTTGTTGGAAATTTAAGCATAGCAGAATATGGAATAGAACAGAATACATACAGATATTAGATTTTAAATTTCATATCCATCAGAAACCTAATAACTTAACTTCCCAGTCTGCCAAACACCAACCAACAATTTGATATTTCATTATTTAATTAAGATAGGGAAGTATAATTCAATAACAACTCAAGGGAAACAGATGGTAGTATACATCAATTACATATTTGCACCATTATCTATGTTGTGTCATAATGTGGATATTGCTTAAAATTTTAACGCTTCATATTGCCGAACCCGTAGCTTAACATTTGAAATATTTTCTAAGGATCGAACCCTTTTCTAAGAAACTGTACCCAAGAGATTTTTTTTTTGATACAATCTTTTCATGATGAAATCACCCTTTATTTTATTTTCCTTGAAAAAAATCAAAATTTTGATTGTTTACTGTTTTTAAAAAAAATGCATTGAATATAGAAGTAAGGTTTGAGGAAGTTCTGTATCTTATTGAGATATATCCTCAAGATAAGCAATCTGGTTTACTTCCAACAAAATAAAATTTGTTATTCAATTTATTGTAAAAGAAAATTCAAGATGATGACACAGTATTTCAGTGTGTATATATATATCTAAAAATGTTGCAGAGGTTCCTGTCATTCAAGTTATTTACTCCTTACTATATTTTTGATGATATTAATTAATGATCAAAACAAGAGCACATACAGTTATTTATAGAGACATGCTTAAAAATCAGTTGAGCAAGCATGCATGCTGTGATTCATACCCCTTTGGAAATTTTAATCAAAGAAAACATAAACTCTCACAACATAAAGAATGTTGTGAGAATTTCATAAAGGAAGGCAATGGAGGTTAAGATCATGCATGGCAGCAAAGTAGAAGGACAAAGGGGAGTGTACCTTGATCCTTTAAGGAGAAAAGGACACAATTAGCAAAAGAATTTGTTGTTTGAAACTATTCCAGGTCTTCAAGGTGCTCCAGGAGTTCTTGAACAGCAACTTGTTGTTGGCTGAAATGTCAACAATAAGAGAAAAAGAGGAAGAGATTTGGGTCTTCTTCTCACGGCTGGATTTTGGAGAATTGGGGGAGGAAAAAGAGGTATCGGCTGGAAATTGGGAGTGAGAAGTGGAGGATTTATGGGAAAAAATGTAGAAAAGAAAGGAAAGAAGGCTCCCCACGTTGGGGTTTCAAAATTCCAAGTGTCACCTTTAAAATATCCTCATCCATGACATCAGCAGGCTGACATCAGTCTGCTGATGTCATGAATCCCCCCTCCTTTTACTGCTGGCTTTTTTTTTAGCAAACAGTAGCAGTCTGCTACTGTTCAACATTTATTTTATACATACATTTAAACAACAATCGAGCAGACTGCTGTTATGCAGGTATTAATTTTTTTTCCGATTTCTCTCCCATTTTAAAGTCGTCCGTAAACACGCCTCGAGTCTCTGATTGTGACGAACAATGGCTCATTTTGACCATCTCAAAATGAAGATCAATATAAGTATAATATTCATATACTTTTGATCATGTTTGGATATCCCAAATTTTCGAATACGGATTTTGTTTAAGGTTAAATTTTACGATTTAAAAATATCAAACGACCTCCGATTGACGAACGGTCGATTCCGTTGGTCTTGTATCGTCGAATCGGATCTAATGACGGTCTCGGTTCGTTTCGCGGTTTCCGAATTTGCGTCGCGGCTTTTTCACGGCGCGCAATACAAAGTGACCGATTTTTGATTGATTTCACCCGAACAACTTTTGATTTACTACTAATTGGTCGTTTTAGGTTGTTTAGTATTGACCGTCAATGTTATTGGGTTCATTAGACCCAAAATCGGACGAGTTCGGGTTTACGCAAATTCCCGGATGTTACAGGGGATCATTGGTGAATCCTAGAGGTGGCCCGGGCGAGTTATGATCCTTCTCGAGGATGTTGCTTTTGGCGAGATGGTGATCGATGCACATGGTGATTCAAGGGTGGATGTGGTGGCTCTTCTCTGTGATGCTACCTCTTTTCCTCAAATTCAAGGACAGATAAAAGGGGGGATGGGAGGAATCCAACTTCGAGAAGGAAGTACCCATTCCCCGACTACCTCCCTTTTCTCTAATGCATGCTCTCTCTACCGATCTCTCTCCTCCCTTTCTCTATAACGCACCCTCTCTGTTGCCAATGCTCTCTCTCCTCTTCCTTTGTTCTTCAAGCCTGAAGATAACTAAAAACAATATTGCAACATTGCTTCTTAAGTGAGAAAAAAATATACTATTATATTATTTAGTTTTCTGCTTAACATTAGACTTTGTTCTTTTGAGATAATACAAAAAGTAATTTTTGCAACAATAAAGCATAATCAGAATAGATTTTTTTATAAGTTTATGGTTTATATATCTTCGAAATATATAAAGATAGAATTTTATAGTAATTACGTATCTCAATCATGTTAATTTTGCTTTCAAAAATTATAGATATTTTATAGATGTCGCTCAAATGGTCCATACATTTTTAACAACAACAACAACAAAGCCTTTTCCCACAATTAAGTAGGGTCGACTACATGGATTCTTCGCCTCCATTCAGATCTATCTTGAGTCAATTCCTGGCGTATATCCACAAAACAAAGATCCCTTCGTATGGTCTCTTTTCAACACTTCTTGGGCCGTCCCCGCCCTCTCTTAGTCGGCTCAACATCCCAACACTCACATCTCCTAACCGGTGCATCAGCTGATCTTCTTTGCAAATGACCAAACCATCTTAAGCGGTTTTTTCGCATCTTATCCTCGATCGGAGCAACACCAACTTTCTTTCTGATTGCATCATTCCGAATCCGATCTTTACGTGTGTGTCCACACATCCACCTTAGCATTTTCATTTCTGCTACAACCATTCTCTGCACATGTCTATGGTTCACAGGCCAACATTCAGATCCATAGAGCATAGCAGGTCTCACGGCTGCTTTTTAAAACTTTCCTTTAATTTTTAAAGGAATATTCTTATCACAGAGAACAATAGAGGCTCTTCTCCACTTTAGCCAGCCTGCATTTATTCTATTAGTAACATCTCCATCGATTTCCCATCATGTTGCAAAATAGATCCCAGATATCTAAAAGAATCACTCTTCTGAATGTTATCATCACCAATCTTCACCTCAATTCCTTCACCATTGCTTCCATCAAAGGTGCACTCCATATATTCTGTCTTAGCCCTACTTATACGAAATCCTTTACTCTCCAACTCATGTCTCCAGACCTCAAGCTTCTCATTTACTCCATCTCTAGTCTCGTCAATCAACACAATATCATCAACAAATAACATACACTAAGGTAACTCATCCTGAATGTGACTTGTCAACTCATCCATAATCAAAGTAAAAAGAAATGGACTCAAAGTTGAACCTTGATGTAAACCAATGTTGATGTCAAAATAGTCAGTCTTCCCAGACGGGGTTCTTACACAAGATAAAGCCCTATCATACATGTCCTTTATGAGGTTAATGTATAGGACATGCACTTGTCTCTTCTCCAAAACTCTCCACAATATCTCTCGTAGGACAGAATCATAAGACTTATCCAAATCAATAAAGATCATATGGAGGTTCTTCCTTTTAGCTCTATAAATCTCCATTGTTCTCCTCAACAAATGGATGGCTTCAATAGTTGAGCGACCTGGCATGAATCCGAATAAGTTTTCTTTGACGTTGGAAACTTGCCTCAACCTTCTCTCGATCACATGTTCCCAAATTTTCATAGTGTGACTTATCAGCTTAATACCTCTATAATTTGAACAATTTTGAATGTCTCCTTTATTCTTATAAAGAGGCACCACGATACTCCTCCTCCAATCTTCATGCATTTTCTTGCTTCGCCAAATAACATTGAATAGATTTGTAAGCCAAGTCAAACCACGCTTACCTAAAACTTTCCATACTTCTACAGGGATGCCATTCGGTCCTACACCTTTCCCAGGTCTCATAACCTTTAAAGCCTCCTCTATCTCCTTTCTTTGTATCCGTCTATAACTTGCACGATTCAAGTAACTTTCACTACTAGTTAGCTCACCCAAAGTGATTTCTCTATTTCCTTCCCCAATGAAAAGTTTATGGAAGTACTGCTCCCATCTAGTCTCTATATCCTTCTGAGTAACAAGCACGTGACCTTCCTCGTCCTTAATGCATCTCACTTGAGAAAGGTCTTTGGTCTTTCTTTCTCTTGCTTTGGCCAACCTGAATATATCCTTCTAGCCCTCTTTAGAGTCGATATTTTTATACAAAACTTCATAAGCTTTCGACTTAGCTTCGCTTACAGCCTTCTTTGCTTCCTTCTTTGCTATTTTGTAGTTTATGTCAGTTTCCTCTATTCTATCCTTAGACATAACTTTAAAGCATGCGCTTTCAATTTTTAGCTTCTCTTGCACCCCTTCACTCCACCACCAAGTCTCCTTTTGACCTGGGGCTCCTCCCTTTGACTAGCCTAGCATCTCTTTGGCTTCCTTTCGAATACAAGATGCTACTGCCTCCCACATCTCGTTTGCATTTCCACTACAATCCCAAGATAAATTTTCTAAAACCTTCTCCCTGAAGCTCGATTGCTTCAGTGGAAGATTCCACCATCTAGTTCTAGTGATCTTAGGAACCCTCATTTTCTTTACCAGACCTTTTATTTGTACATCCAAGACTAACAAGCGATGTTGGGTTGTCAAACTCTCTCCTGGGATTACTTTGCAGTCTTTACAACACAACCGATCTCTTCTCCTCAACGCAAAGTAATCTATCTGTGTTCTCGTTGGCCCACTCTTATAAGTAATTAAATGCTCCTCACTCTTCTTGAAGAGAGTGTTTGCTATGAAAAGATCATATGCTGTTACAAAATCTAGGATGACTTTTCCCTCTTCATTTCTATCCCCAAAACCATGTCCTTCATGAACACTAGCATACCCTGAAGCATCTTTTCCCACATGTCTATTAAGATCTCCACCTATGCAAATCATCTCTCTTTGTGGGATTCCTTGTAAAATCTTATCTAGATCCTCCCAAAAAGCTTGTTTAGTCCTTTCATCTAAACCAATTTGCGGTGCATAAACTGAGATTATATTCATAATTTCTTCTTCAAGCACCAATTTTAGCAAAATAATCCGATCCTCGAATCTTTGCACCTCAACCACACAATCCTTCAAATCCTTATGAATAACCACTCCAACACCGTTTCTACCTTTATCTATACCTGAATACCAAAGTTTAAAGCATGTCTTCTCGATCTCCCTTGCTTTCTCTCCAACCCATTTAGTCTCTTGAAGACGTAGTATATGAATCTTCCTTCTTTCCATCGTATCCACTATCTCCATCAATTTTCTAGTCAAAGTGCCAATATTCCAACTACCAATCTGCAACTTCCGTTGCAATCTCTTTTAGACTAAATTCTTTACTCGCATGCGTCCATTATGCGAGAACCCTTGTAAATTTTGGACTGCATCCGGGTGGTGATGCAACGAAACTAGCTTAATTACCCGCATGCGTTCCGCATGCGAGAACCCTTGCAAATTTTGAACTACATCCAGGCTGCGATGTAGCGGCCCTTGCCAATTTTTCATTGCATTCGGGCGATGCAACGCATCGCAAGTAGGGAACGCCCCAACAAAATCTGTATCTTTGCTTAAATCCATGTTGAAAAGATCCGACTGTCATGAGGCAACATCCTAAATAATATATTTTTTTAAAATATTATTTAGGAAGTTCTCTCCGACTGTTTTACGCTGGCTGTCGGCTACTTAACACAACCCTCCTCATTTACCCGGGCTTGGGACCGACCATGGCTGAGTTGGTCCATACATTTTTAAGAATTAAGAAAATTCAATCAAAGTTGTATGTAGAATATGCATTTTGTTGAGTTTTTGTTGAAATCTATCGCACAAGATAAAATCATTTTATTGTAACATAAATTTACAAGTCAAGGAATTAAGAATTTCACTTTTTGCAGAATAGAAAGATATTTTAAACGAGCATTAGGCCATGAGGGTTGGTCCGACCCATGCGTCAGACAATGGATTTTAGAACCTCGACCCATTCTGCATGGCTCATGGCCCTATCCGGCATGCAGTTTGGGTGCCTAGTGGAGTTGCATGTGGTCCTGTTGAGGTGCTAAGACCTCGCTTCAATTAGAGGTCTATTGGCTAAACTGATGAAAGAGGTGAAATCACTTAAGTTTTTGCCTAGAGTTGCTTGAAATGCATGCGTTTCTTGCTAGTAGACCAAGCGCATGCATTCCGACATGAGTGTCTTGTCAGGTTGACAACTTTCTTTCCGGTTGTGGTGGCATAGACTATCGAAGTTCATTTTGTCTGGTGTTGCAGTTGCAATGGAGGTCCACTCGATGCCTTTATGTGGTAATAGGATGGAAATGGAAACAAACGATGGTGATATACTGTCTGTGGTGGTGAGGCAGAGCATTCGTCGTCTCTTTGGGAGTGAAATCAATACCTATTTCGTTGGGATAATGTCCCATCTTTTGTGGAGTTGGTTAAGGATAAGTTTTCCACTATGGTACGTGGCTTGAGACGTTCGAGGTCACGTAAAGCATGATGTTAAATATCACAAATCAATGATATATCGCCGATATTGGTTTGGCAACACAACAATATCAAAACCTCCCTTGGATGTCACTTCTATGTTGGCAATATATCACGAAATATCGACGACATGAGGAATATTGAAGATTTCTCATTGTTGAGAACTATTCTATCTTTTTTTGTTTTATGTATTCTCTTTTCTTTTCGTTTGTAGTATGCAATTTTCCCAATATGTTTCTACTCTTATATAAAAGAACTCCGGGACCTCCTTATTAATCAATTCATTATTTTGTTTCCACATGGTATTAGAGCGAGACTCCTATAGCGGAGCTCGTGCCCTAGATCCCCTCCCTCCACCTATTTACCTCCCATGCCGCTGTCACCCATGCGCATCACCACCGCCCACTCATAGCATCGCTACTCACACATGGAGGGGGGCACCAGCCTAGCCACAAGCCTCCACGATGGTGCGGCAACCTATTTTGTTCCTATCCAAGCACCTTGTGGGGCCCACCAGGACACTGTCGCCAATGATTCATACCTCTGTCGGTGCTCCAGGTTGTTGCTGGAAGGCCACTACGGTGCCTTGCCATCGCCAATCACTGTACGACATCTCCTATCATGTGTAGTGATCTAGGCGACATCGTTTTTGGGTTACTTGATCTGATTTTGTCACCAAATAGCTTGATTTTGGGGCCTTTTTAGTGAAATTAGAACTTAAGACTCTTCTATGTGCCCTAAAGCAACCCCTTGCTTGACGGGAATGGTTGTATGAGTCTACACATACAACTGATTCCCTATATGTTGGTGTAGATACATTTCGATCAGTCTACAACTCTAGGTGAGTTTCGTTTCAACACTCTTATCATCATGTCAGAAAGCAAGGGTGATATCTTCTCTTCGTTTGGGGCCTTCAAGGCACGACACCCATTGTGAAGATGCATGTGATCAATTACGAGTTATGGCCCATGTAGTTTTTGACCATGATATAGTGCAACAATAAGGAGAATATTCTGATGTAGCCAGAGTCGATGGATAAGACCGAGGAGAATGCTTCATGGAAGCAGGATGATGTGTATGCACGTATTTGGCTCTTCGGGACTCTCATATCGGAGATAACCAATGATATTGTGAATCAGCCCATAACCAATGCCTTATAGGAGCGTTGCCACATACGAATATGCGAAAAATGATCATGTTGGACATGAACAGAGTGTTCAATCCTCCAATATAGTTGTAGAGAAAAATAAATTCAAGGAATACCTTAAAGAGGGAAGAGTAGTTTCCAATCTTACTCCTCCAAGAACTCATCAACTCAATAGAGTTGTTGAGAGATACAACATGATCATGTTGGACATAGTCAGACCAATGATAATTGTAGCACAATTAGTTTTAGTTTCGCTGTAGAGATTGCGACATATATCCTAAGCATGATTTGGTGCAAATGAGTTGGAATTTCACACCGAAGAGTCCTACTTCATTGGATACGTAAAGGACGGTACTAGATACATGCTTTATGACCTTGAGATTTGGTAGGTCTTCATCTCTACAGATGCGATTCCTAGAAGATGACTTCGTAAAGAGTTAAGATAAGATTGAAGCTAAAGGAACTCATCGAGTCGACTGAGAATGATGTGTCTTGAAATAGAAATAGAAGAAATAATTGAAAACGACACACTTATGCCTCTTTGAAAGAGTTCGAGGGGGTTAAGGACACTCGAAAGGTATAGATTCCATGTACCACAATAGTTCGAGCATGATCTGACTTCATTTGATGAAGCTTTTGCGGATATGACATGGATAGATGGATATTAGCAATAAAGTCTAAAGTAGACTCCGTGCACAAGTATGGTGTATGGATCCTCCAGGATCCATCTAAAGGGGTCAAATCTATTGGGTGTAAATGGATCTTTAAGAGAAAGAGGGAACTAGCTAGAGAGGTAGAGAGACCTTAAAAGCACAACTCGTAGCCCTGAAATCGAAATTCGGCTGAATGACCTATATCGACCGAAATTTGGGGGCCCCGGTTCAAAAACTGATCGAAACGGCCGAAATTTCGGTCAAATTTCGACCAAAATTTCATTTCGGTCGGTCACCGAAATGTTATTCGAAATCAAAATTTGAGGCCTTGGCCAAGAGTTACACAGAGAGAAGGCATTGTTTACGACGAATCATTCTATCCTGTGGCTATGCTTAAGTCCATCAGGATATTGGTAGCTATAGTTGCACATCTTGACTATGACATCTAATAGACGGAAGTCAAGATTGCATTCCTCAATAGAGACCCCAATAAAGTTATCTAAATTGAGTAGCTCCAAGGCATCATTGTTGAGGAAGGCAGGGTATGTATGTAAGATGAAGGAACTCAAACAAGCTTCTTTTATCCATATATGATGAAACTAGTGAAAGTGCATCATATTCATCATGCTAAATGTGGATGTCCTAATATTTTAGAATGATGAAAGTGTTTTATGATCTGATTTTTCCATAATCTTGAGATGAAAGATCTCAATCATGTATCTTTAATCTTGGATCTGAAGCTGTTCAGGAACAAGGAAAAGAGGACAATATTGACCTATCTAAAGGGATGACACCTCAAAGTGTTAAAGATCTGCTGACCGTAGTTAAATTCCTTCACGCATCAACTATAGGAAGCTTGAAGTATGCTATGATGCGTACAAGACCAAATATCTGCCCCGCGGTAGGAGTAGTAAGCCATTACCAATCTAATTAAGCAGATAACTCTTGATTGCAATAATTAAACATCTTCAAGGACATAAGGTTATGAAGATAGTGATCTCCAAGTTTTATCTTCAGCAACCTTAAAGGACTTAAGACTATATCTTAGTCTAAGGAGATATATATTTTCAGATATAAGGTCCTTTTGACATGCATATGCTTATGGACCGACTGTTGCTCCTTGGGGTGAAGTTCGGGAGGATCTGAAAATGGCTCACATGGCATTCCCATGAAAACGGCTCACATGACATTCCCATTAACCACTACTTGGCTTATTGATTATATCACTCTTTTTTCAAGCGATTGGCCACAACTTCCAAATGGGTCACGTGGCAGGATTCTGGAACATATTCTTTTACCTATTTTGATTACATAGATGCAATTAGAGGTTTTGGATGCTTCAAACTGCATATATACTTGGAGGAAATAGATTTCATGCTCCAGATTGAATTGCTTTTGGTATTAGTGGAACTTTTGAACATGTTTCAGTTGGTTTTTGGTAGATCGTTTATGATATCACGTTCTAATCATACTCCGTGTCCTAACCTTCACAAAAGGAGGTGCATCCTTGCTCCATCTTCAGATCAGGGAGGTTGTGGTTGCTTGAGGATGTTTATGAAGATGGTGATATGATTAGTAGGAAAACTTTTAGTATCAGGGTCAATCACTATATGTGTATATGAAGCTTGTGACATGTAAGAAGCTGATTGAATACAAGAAGCAATTGTGTGTTCTTCCAAGTCGGAAGCGTCACGATGCCTATGATCAGATCTCCAGATTTGATAGATTGGAGGATTCTCAAGATCTTGTTGAGAGGAGCACGGGGAGTGTATGATTTATTAGAGAGTGGTGTTGGAGGAGGACAAGAAATGCGAATATGAGTGGCTTCTGAGGTCGAGCCAGAAATGACTTAGGTAGAGAGATACTAATGTGGAATTCTTCCATACTATTGCTAGTAGTAGGCAGAGGAGGAACCACATTCGTTCTTTGGTGGTGGATGGCGTGATGATTCGAGGGATCATGCGATTGATCGGGATGGTTGACAGTTTTGAATTTAAGCTGGGGAGTTGAGCCGATTAAGAGAGGGCGAGGAAGGCCCAAGAAGTGTTGGAATGAGACTATCTATAAGGATCTTAGTTATTTGGATTTAAACCCGAGAGTGACCCAAAATAGATTTGAATGGATGCATAAAATCCATGTATCCGACCCTACTTAATTGTGGGAAAAGGCTTTGTTGTTGAAGCGAGGGAGTTGAGTTTTATGGCTGGAGGTGGTCGGGGATTGGGATGTCTAGGCTTTGCCGAGAGCATGCCGCGGATCTAATTCATGATTTTGCGAGGAACGAGCTTAGGATCATGGTTTTTAAGGTAAATGTGGATGAACTATCTGGTTCGGATGAATTCTTGTTTTTTTTAAATGAAGATAGTGATCTCCAAGTTTTATCTTCAGCAACCGTAAAGGACTTAAGGCTATATCTTAGTCTAAGGAGACAGATATTTTCAGATATAAGGTCCTTTTGGCATGCATATGTTTATGGACCGACATGTGCTCCTTGGGGTGAACTTTGGTAGGATCTGAAAATGGCTCACATGGCATTCCCATGAAAATGGCTCACATGGCATTCCCATCAACCACTACTTGGCTTATTGATTATATCACTCTTTTTTCAAGCGATTGGCCACAACTTCTAAATGGGTCGCATGCCAGGATTCTGGAACATATCCTTTTACTATTTCTATTACAGAGATGCAATTAGAGCTTTTGGATGCTTCAAACTGCATATATACTTGGCAGAAATAGATTTCATGCTCCAGATTGAATTGCTTTTGGTATCAGTGGAACTTTTGAACATGTTTTAGTTGGTTTTGGTAGATCAATTACAATATCACGTTCTGATCATACTCCGTGTCCTAATCTTCACAGAAGGAGGAGCATCCTTGCTCCATCTTCAGATTAGGGAAGTTGTGGTTACTTGAGGATGTTTATGGATATGGTGATGTGATTAGTAGGAAAACTTTTAGTATTAAGGGTCAATCACTATATGTGTATATGAAGCTTGCGATGTGTAAGAAGCTGATTGAATACAAGAAGCAATTGTGTGTTTTTCAAAGTCGGAAGCGTCACGATGCCTATGATCAGATCTCCAGATTTGATAGATTGGAGGATTCTCAAGATCTTGTAGAGAGGAGCACGATGAGTGTATGATTTCTTAGAGAGTGGTATTGGAGGAGGACAAGAAATGCGAATATGAGTGGCTTCTGAGGTCAAGCCTGAAATGACTTAGGTAGAGAGATACTAATATTGAATTCTTCCATACTGTTGCTAGTGGTAGGCAGAGGAGGAACTACATTCGTTTTTTGGTGGTGGATGGTGTAATGATTCGAGCGATCATGCGATTGATCGGGTGATGGTTGACCATTTTTGTAATTTAAGCTGGACAGTTGAGCCGGTTAAGAGAGGTCGAGGAAGGCCCAAGAAGTGTTGGAATGAGACTATCTGTAGGGATCTTAGTTATTTGGATTTAAACCCGAGAGTGACCCAAAATAGATCTGAATGGGGGCAGAAAATCCATGTATCCGACCCTACTTAATTGTGGGAAAAGATTTTGTTGTTGAAGCAGGGGAGTTGAGTTTTATGACTGGAGGTGGTTGGGGAGTGGGATGTCTAGGCTTTGCCAAGAGCATGCCGTGGATCTAATTCAAGATTTTGTGAGGAACGAGCATAAGATCATGGTTTTTAAGGTAAATGTGGATGAACTACCTGGTTCAGATGAATTCTTGAATTTTTTCTGTATGGAATCCGATGATGTTCCTTATGATGATGTCATGGAGCTAATTTTGAAGTTCTGCAATGGGAATTGATGTTTTGATCAGGTTAACAAGGCGTTGAATTTCCTCCTTAAGGAGGTCTCATAGACCCACTTCAATGGTCTGGTGGTAGTGCACCCAAAAGATCGACATTTAAATACCTCTTTGTGGGGTTCTGTTAGGTAGTCGACAACCAACATAAAAATGGGCAGATCTTTCAACATGGATTTGAGAAAGAATCTATGTAGCCGATCCTACTTAAAGTGGGAAAATGCTTTACCATTTTTTAAGGTCTCGTAGAGTATGGATGACTTCATGCATAATGCGCTTTCAAACGTTATTTACCTAATTCCACCAATGGTGGTTGCTAATTGTTTGCACATGATTATGAATGCGGTGATTCATATTCCTGACATGCAGATGATAGACATGCTTGTGATGGCCTCTGAGATACCAACGGATTGCTTTGGAAGCCTGACCTCTCCGAGGTGCATGATTGTGTGGATTACCGATTCTTTAGGTTTAGTTGGTCAGAAAAGGTTTCCCAAACACATGGATTTCATGTACGAAAAGATTTTTTTTGAGAGGAAAGAAGGACGTCGTCCCAATATGGGACCCACCTCAGTATATGTATAAATGGACAAGAGTCAAGCAAGGGTACCTACTTGCCCCTATCTCCTCTTTGTTCTTATTGTAGATGCTTTCACGATTATGGTTGGTCTAATTGTTCATAGGGTAATCACCTCTAGGTACTTGTACAACTATATCTCGATCTGGGTTCTTCGATATGCAGATGACACTATCTTTATCATCAAAGATGATATGATGGAGACATATGAAATGCCCACAGTTTTGGAGATCTTTGGGGAACTCTCTGGTCTTTGAGTCGATCTGGTGAAATTGGCTTTCGTCCCATGCGACATATGTTATGGGGATGTGGTAGAGTGTGGATAGGTCCTGGCTACTCTCGTGGGAGCTTGCCTTTGAACTATTTGGGATGTCTTTTGACTGCTAGGATATTGAAGATTGTGGAGTGGTTCCCTTTGGTAGCGAAGCTCGGGCGCAAGTTGTCTAGCTGGAAGGCATCTTGTCTCTCCCACGGTAGTCAATTAGTATTGCTTAAGGTGGTTCTTTCGGTGATTCCCATTTTCTTCATGTCCACTAGGTTGTTGCGATTAGGGTATGTCATTGATTTAAGGCGTTGATGAGGAGATTCTTTTAGACTACTTTCGAGTGGATTCATGACTTCCCATTAGTAGATTGGGAATTTATTATGCATCCCATAGACGACAATATCGCAATATATTGGCGATATATCGCTGATATATAGGTATCGACAAGATGTCGGTATCGATATTCATATAGATATCCTTTTCCAGGATATCAACAAGGTATCGACAATATATCGCCATATCGAGCCATATCGCTCGAAATTGAATGGTTTCAGAACAAAATTTCCCAGATATCGACCGATATCACAAATATTTTACCGATATCTCGGTGATATCTATATAGCAATAATATTACCCTTGTAAGATTGATTTCACTACTTAGTTTGCTACTCTTAGTATTAAAATACATCATGAATTATATATTTTGTTTCGGGTCGGGGGTACTACCCCCACACCCCTACAGGGGGAGCGCACCCCGTCTGGTAGGGTATGATGCTACTGGGGGGAGGGGGCATACGATGGTTCTTCAAGTGGTAGACTTCACACTCTTTGGCTATAAAGATGAAAACAAGTCTAATGCTAATCAAGTTAGAATCATAGGGCCAAAATTTCATCTCAGCAGTCACCTCAGTTGTCAGCATTAACAACCAACGATTTGTGCGATATAATGTGTGTTAGTGTGCTAATACACCTCATTCTTGCATATAAATGTATATTTGCATGTTAGTTATTGTTCTAATAACTAAGATGATCTTAATTCGTGAAAAGAACGAATTTTACGCTATTTTCGACCAGGTGGGCTGATACGATATCAATATTTCCTACCTTACCCTCTACGGAACTCTTGGTTCTAAACACTTATGACTAGGTAATCTCTTTTACAATATTGCATTATTTTAGTTTTTTTTCATTTATTTTTGTGAATAGATAAATCTTTATACTAAAGAAACATTATCTCATTAATCATTATGTACATTTTTTTGAATCAAAATGACTCATCTCAATGCCATTCACTGTCTTTCATGAATAAAACATGTGTTCTAAGTGTGCTTAACTTAGTTACTTTGATTCAAATCCAATATTTATTAATCACCAATCAACATTAACAACGATATGTACGATATGACCGATATGTGCTATATAAGAAAGGTCATAGATGATCTATATGTGTCATCTATGTATATATTTGTAAGTTATTTAATGTCTGAGAACTTGGATTACATCTATTTCAATCAACATCAATATCGATATGCTCGAAATGACCGATATGTGTGATATATGGGGTACATCGATATGCGTGATATATGGGGTATAAATGACTAATATGTGTGATATAAGTGTGTATTTGTAGGTTATTTGTTATTTTAACATCTTAGATGATCTTAATTTATGAAAAACGGTAAAAATGTCTTTTTTGAGCCATTTACACTGATATCAACGATATATTGGCGATATATCCTTTTTCGAGCAGACCGATACGATATCGATATTTTCTACAATTATCCTATGGATGAGGATGGTTTAGGGATTTTAAGGCTTAAAGAAGTTAGCAATGCTTTGCCCGTTAAACGGGTCCCAATAATTTGGGAAATGGTGATGAGTTGTTGTGTCGGCTAATGCGATATATTTATAGGATTTCTTTGCAGTTTTTTATTTCATCTCGTTCGAGCTCCTCTCCTACTTCCTTGTGGAAGGGGATTCGTTATGTGTTCCTTGAGATCTCGACAGGATGCATATAATGTCGGGTGATGACAAATCTTTCAGGTTCTGTGTTGGTGATTTGTGTGGTGGTGCTTCCCAGTGATCATTTTTTGAGACTACGTGCGCTGGATGGTAGCCATGACATAAGAGTGATGGAGGCTTGGTTAGTGCACTATTTCGGGTTAGATATAATTGTGAATGGGGGATGGTGGATTCTCAGTTAGGAAGGTGCATAAAATTGTCCCCTACCTTGATTTTCAATCCTGATTTGCAGTGAGATTGTAATTTAATTGAGCTTTATCACACCTCTGCATGTGAAGGCCTTTCTAGAGTTGATGAGTCTAGGTAGGATTATAATGAAGGCCTACATGGAAAATTTATCTCATTGAACTTCTGTTCCCATTAAATAAGGCACACCCCTAGACTTTGAACGTATGTTCACTTGTAATAGGATTAGGATGGTTTAGAGGGAAGCTTTTATTGAGTAGCTGGACTTTTCATATCAGAAGAGCTTTTAGGCTTTCGAGGTTGTCGCCCCTCTTCCTTTGAGGCTCCCCTCCTCTCGCACACTCTTTCCTTTGAAGCTCTGTTTATGAAAGCGGCCTGTGCGGCCACATATGCCTAAGCAGCCTCCTCGGCGCACCGATTACCTGAAGCCCCGCTTTATGCACCATTTGCGTATATATGACATGCATATGTAGGCTGTGCAGGCGCATATACGCTCCGTGCGCCCGCTTAAGGTCCAGTTGGATAATCGAATCCGGATCTTGTATTATTTTGATTCTATATATTAAATCAGATTATGTAATACTATATTTGATGATTTTGATATCTAGTTGTACTATTTTGAGGATAATGAAAACTATTTTTCTTAGATCTTTTGTTGGACCTCATTTATTCATAAATTCAGTTCAGTTATAGTCGCTTTTGTAGATATTTATTTATTTTTAAATAAAAATAGAAAACCCTGTAGAACCGCATTATGCCCCGCATATCGCTTAATCGCTATTCAGTGACCTGTCCGAACGCATACATACTGCTTTTCTGAACCTTGCTTTGAAGGGAAACAAATGAGGCCTCGTGCATCACGAAAGCATGTGTATCAGATCAAATCTGATTGAAAAATAGAATTTCATACACGTTATGATAACAACAGAATTTAAAAAATATTCGATGGCTCCACATGGACAAGGGAACCATTCCCAATTCGTTCAATCAAATTGACACGAGCATAGAATTACCTCTTGATGTGTGATTGTAATCCTTTAGTCTCTAAATCAAGAGACCTCCTATCTAAAGTCTAATCTGACGAAGACAACACTTGCATATGCGGGGATGAACATCATACTTCCCACAACCTAACGAGACGATATGGGACTCCTTGCTCATACGAAATCATCCTTCTTCATCACGATCTCGAATAACCAAAGATGGAGAAACTCTACACGAGATCGGTTAAATCGTCTGACATCGTAACAACATGGTTATCCACCATTAAGGGTTTTATTCCTATAAGCAAGGTCTCAAATTTCGATTTCGATTATCATTTCGGTGACCGATCGAGATTCGAAACAACTCGAATTTCGATCGAAATTTGATCCCATGTCTACATGGGGACGACCTTGCGAGGCAAGGGGGAATGCCCAACATTAAGGGCATTATCTCGATGAGGGGACATCCCTTAGAGAGAGAGAGAGTTAGAGAGAGAGAGAGAATTGTTACTCCTGGAATTAATCGTGTTGGAAGGCAGGGTCTACCCCTCCTTATATAGATTTTCAGGCCGTTCGGATTGCAATCCTAATGGTTGAATCAATGACCAGGATTAAATGAGCTCATGACCACTTCTAGTATTAGATTTGATAACCATTATAATTGTAATTATCCATTTAATCCTCTCATCAAATTAACCAACAAATAATTTATAAAAGGAAAAATAAATAGGATGCTTCTAAAAACTGGGGACGTCAACTATGGTTGTTACAACCATGGACATCCCCCTTTTTCATGGAGCTTCTTTTTATTTTTCTTTTATTATAATTACAGTTACAATATGTCAATAACCATAAATTTTTTTGTTTATTAATTTATTTCGAAATTCAAAATGAAAAATACTAGAAAAATAGTAACATGTATATTTGACAATAAATCCAAACCCTAGTGGTCATCAACCTAATGGTATGCTAAATCTTAACAAAAGAAAAATACTAGAAAAATAGTAACATGTATATTTGACAATAAATTCAAATCCTAGTTTTGAGACAAAAAGTCGCAAATGCAAATATCTCTCACGTATAGTCTCTTATGAACCTCTACCCACTTTTGAATTAATGTACATTGAATTTTCTACAAATCAAGCCCAAATTCAAAGGAGTTGGGGTTCATATGTGAAACTTGGGTTTTGGGACCTCATTGTATATTGTATATTTTGTCTGACTTTGACCTTATTATTTTATATACATAATTAACTCTTTTTAATTTGTTTCTTTCTCATTTGTTTTCCTTGATTTATGTTTTAATAAAATAAGCAAAAATCCAAATCTAAATTCAGTTAAAAATCAAAGAAAATGAGTCATCCTGAGAGTCTGTATATATAGTATGTACGTAAATCCTTATTTTTTATTCCTTTATTTTTTATTATTAAAAATACCAAAAACTTAGATTAATATGTATTTTTTTAATATTTTATTTGATTTTATTTTGAATTTTGCCTTGTTTAAAAATCGGATTTTTTTGCAAAACCTGAATGTGATTTTTACCCGATGAACCTTATAAACTTTGTAAATTACCTTCTCGACTTTTGAAACATCGATATTCCTCCCTCGACCCCACAATCTTGCTAACCCTTACCCCGAAGACCATGTGGTTAATCTTTATCCATTTACCCGTTAAAGTTAACCCGATTTCGTTAAAAAGAGGTGCATATTACCCTTTTTGTTTAGCAAATTTACAAAAGATACCATCCCTCTTCTTCCCTAACCCTCCTCCTTACTTCCCTTTCCGTCTACCTCAGCCATCCCCGACCTCTCCTGTGCCACCCTCAACCTCCCAGCCCTCCCCTGCACCGCCGTTGTCCTCCCCCGTGGTGGAGATTGTCCTCGCACTAGAGGACATCCACGAGATGGGTATCGTGTATCGTGACCTAAAGTCCAAGAATAAATTAATCCACTTCGACGGGCATCTCATGCTAGTCGACTTCGATCTATCCACATGGCTCTCCCTCATCTCCCACCCAAGGTTGTAAAAGTCAGTAGTCGGTACTCGGTCGGTCGGGTCACTGACTAAGGATTAATCAGTAGTTGGACGACTAACCGGATTTAGTCGGACTTTGATCGACTTTGAATTTTATGATTATTTTGATTATATAACTCATTTTATTCATATATTTACATAGATTTTGTACATTTTATACTATCATAATAAAATACAAAAAATAATTGAATTTAAATAAAAAACTAAGCATATTATAATGAGTTTGACTATAAAAAAGCAAAAACATATAAAAATATGGCATCTTCTAGCAAAAATTGATCGACTAGTGTGCCTAGTCGGAATTAGTCGGTACTTGGTCGGCCTCCCTAGTGACTAGATTAGTCGGACCTACTAGTCAGGCCAGTCGGGGGACTTTTACAATACTGCTCCCACCCATCAACAACCTTCGCTTCCCATGCCCCCTCTGCCGTCACATCACGTAAGATCCTAATGCTTTTCACGCAGTCGATCGCTACAATTGCATCCTTCCTCGTGCTTCTCATCCACATCCTTCACGTCATCATCACAGTCGAAGTCGAACTCGTTCGTGGTGACGAAGGATTACGTGGCACCATAGGTGATAGAGGGGAAGGGCACGACTATGCGGTGGACTGGTGGGGGCTGGGGGTGGTGATGTATGAGATGCCGTACAGGAGGATGTTGTTCAGGGGGAAGGAAAGGAGGGAGACATTCTACCGGATCCTGTCGATGGCGCCAGACATGGCCGGGGAGCGCACATCGCTGCAAGACCTCATCGCGCGACTGCTGGAGAAGGACCCACAGAGGAGGATCGACTACGAGGGGGTGAAGATCCACACCTTCTTCCGCGGGATGGATTGGGGGAGCGCCACCTAGTTGGCCAGGTCCCCTTTTATACATGGGGACGACAACCAGGAGGAAGGGGAAGGGGAGGGGATCGATGTGGAGGTGTTTGTGAGGAAGTTGTTGGAGGGCATGCCACCAGAAGGAAGGAGAAGAAGGGGGGCAAATGAGTGGGAGAGGTCACGGATGCTCTCCCTCCCTCAAACAAGGTTGCCGATTTTGGGTGGGAGAGGAAGCTTGAATGCGTTGCTTGCCAAATCTCTGATCACAAGCATCCAATCACGTACATATCTGTCACAGATCTGCCTCTCCTATGCATCAATGAGTAGAGCTTGGATCTGTTTTTTGGTCCTCTTCGCATCTTCCAAATCTTTGATGATACCGATAATCTCTTTTTCGAAAAATCTTTGGTGATTTGATGGACGGATGGAGATGGGTGAAGAGAGAGAAAATAAAGAGGAGGATAAAGAAGAAGAATGGATGAAGAATAAGAAGATGAAGAAGGAGATGAGGAGGTGGAAGATCCACCATCAATTTCACCTCTGGTTAGATTAACCCATATTATTGGCTCAAGTAAAAGTAAAATTAACGACGTGGTCTGTGGGGTAAGACGGAGCAAGTTACGAGGTCCGGAGAGGAATATTGATGTTTCGAATGTCGAGAAGGTAATTTACAAAGTTCATAGGGTTCGTGGGGTAAAAATCTCAACCTGAAAATACATATATTCTATGCACATAGAAGACCACCAAAAATACACTTTGTACATATGACTTCTTTTGAATTTGGTTCCTTTAGGAAAGTTGTAGATCTCATCGAGATGGACAACATTCATGAAGAAAACTTTTTGAATTTGAGGGCTTTTACTACTTTATTTTAATTTTCTTTTGATTTTAATTTCGGATTTTGTGGGAGCGACACGTGACAGCTCTTGGAGCCGCCACATGCCCCCTCACTTTACCCTTTAGCCGCCCATTTATGGGCCGTTGGATGAAGTAACCCTTCATCCAACGGTCCAGATCATTTCCTTTTTTTTTATTTTTCTATTTTTTTACCTTTTCTATTTTACTTTTTAACTGCTACACATGCCCTTATCTCGGCCTTTCGATCTCGGCAGATCGAACGACCTAGACTCCTTCCCCCTTCCTTCGTCTTCTCCGGGATGACACGCATCCTCCACCGCCCTTGTTCTGCTCCACTCTCCTAGACCGAGCCACCCACCACTTCCTTTCTCCTCCTCGCAAGCCACGCACTACCTCTACGACCCCATGCCTCCTCTCTTCTCACACAACCCTAACCACTGCTCCTCAAAGCCCCATCGCCACCCCATTTCGTCGATCATCCGCCATTTTGTGAGAGAGGACCCGGGCCCCCGAGCACTCTCAGTGACAGCGAGACACACCACGGTTAGTGACGATCGGTACCTTCCTCCGGCTAGATCTGTTGGCACTCATGCCGACATCGCAGCTGCCTCCGCGAGCTGCTCGAGCTCGGGTAACTGACCCCTGAGCGACGACAAAAAGCTCATATAGAGCTTATCCCAGGCACCCTCCTCTATCACCAAGTTTCAGGTAGCATCCCCTCTTCCCTTTCCTTCTTACTCTATTGTTCTTCTTCCTTCCTCTTTATTTTCTCTCTCATCACCACACCTTCATCCACTCAACCAAACTCCAATTTTTTTTGTTTCAATGGATAAATCACCCATTCCGAAGTTAATGGTGGTTTTTATATAATTTTTCGGTGAGATTTCATGAACCAATTAATCTAACATTTAAGTGTGCTAAACAAATAGAGAAAAGACCCCTTCAAACATAGGACCTTTATTTGTGGAAGAACTACCACCTCACCTTCTTCTCTCTCTCCTCTTTCTTCTCTCTCTCTCTCTCCTCTTCTCCCTCACACACCAAAGCTCGAGGCTCCATTCGGTCTTCGACCACTTGCAACCCATTCGGGAAGAACTCGAGCTGCATCGCAACAGCATAACAACCCATTTCTTTTGTTTGCAGCTGGAGGATAATTCTCAGAGGACATGTATCGTCTACAACAATCAACTATCCTTGAGCTCCATCTCACTGTCAAGAAGCTACACCACGTCATCATCTCCTCCTCCTTGATAACCACCGCATGCAGCTACGCTACAACAACAGATCGGGGGGCTGCACCCAACAATCGAAGTTGAACATCCTCCTTTCAAGCAAGTTGAGGAAACCAAGGGGGAGGGATTTGACAAATTTTTTTAATCAAATCTATATTAGCAGTCCCGATTTAAAGTTAGATCATCACTTGATTAAGTCCAACAAAGAAGACATGCCTAACTATCAGTCCCGATTTCCTTTTAATCTTAAGTTATAATAATCGAGGAGAATGTAGTTGAGAAAACCGATGCAACCGATGAAATCAATGATGCATGCTCAATTTAGAAGACTTACAGTGATCCTCGTGCTCTACATGTGTGATGCAATACAGAATTGAAATTTTTTTATGCTAAATGGATGCAAGTTAGAGAAAACCACACCTAACAAGAACTTCTATTTGTCGGGAAGAATTGAATTGATTTTTGACTAAGTAGAATGGTCTACATGTGCATCTTGTTATTGTGATGTGTGGTCCTAAGAGTTACGAGCACAAGTAGATATTAAACCTATGAATCTCTAATAGTCGCGAGTGTATGTCTATCCTACGAGCCACTCAATTCGAGTCCCACCCTCCACAGAGAGTGAAACATGTTTCGACACACCACAAGAAAAAGAATGTCCAAGTCCGATGTACACACACATGATCCAAAACGAGAACCACTGCAAAAATGCAATTAGTACAATTTTTTTACAAATAAATAAATAAATACAGAAATTAAAATCTAGGCTCTGCACTCTCCCACGACTTGATTCGATCTTAATTTTATGCTCTTCTCAGCTGGCTTGATCCACGAAGAACTAGCCTTCGATGCACCTAAGTTGCTCGGCTCCAATGTAGACGCTTCGGTCCACCATGCCCACACACAAAAATATATGTATGTTAGAGAGAGATAAACACAAATAAAATTAATAAAATAAGTAAAAATGCTAATAAATAAATGGAGCAATTTACAAGAAGGTCCGGAGGTCAGACTACCCGAAACGTGAGAACCTAACTTCTAAATTTTCTAAAAATAAACCTAAGCTGCGCCTCTATGAGTTCGACCTGGGACTTGTCCAAGTAAAATTATATTTCGACCGCCTTAATTGCATTTAATTAAGCGGTATTTTTGAGAAATAACGATTTACCTGCCTGCAATGAGACGACACATTAAATAATTCTCTTGAATTAGCATGGACAATACGCGTTCATCCGATATGAGGTGATTTATATGAGCGAGCCTAATTTAGTTGTTCTTAAGCTCTATATGAGCAAGCTGGACGATCCCTTCACCTCATTATTATTTCATCTGGGGATGATTTCGATAACGACATCCTGCATATTCCTTACCTCCTCGTTCTTGCAAGAAGGTTCGTCACAAACCTTCTTGATCCTTGTCTATTTTCACTCCGTCTTGTATATATTTTCTTCTTTTTGTTCCCTCTGTCTCCCGTGATTTGCATCACTCACACCAGTTCCGTATCGTTTTCATTTAGTGGCTATACTTGAGATGACCAGATCCTATGTATAGGGGGCTGAGTGACCTGAGCTTCTCTTTCTTCTTTTTTTCCATTTTTTCTCTGTATATTCTCCATATCTCATCAGACCCCCACTCCTGATCTTTTATACTTAGGCTGACCATAGTCTAAGTATATAGGGGATCGATGCCCACCTTGTATATTCATTAATTCATTCTCTTCTTGACCTTAACCATCCCATAAACTTAGGTTTGACCAGAGCCTAAGTGTAGGAGGGCAGGTCTACATATATACTTCTTATCTTTTCACTCTTTTACTCTTAGCATGAGCTATATCTCTTCCTCGTTTTTTGTGCTATGAGGACATAACACACACTAAGTATAGGGGGGTATGTGCATATATACTTTACCTATAGCTTGTACTTTCACGTATTTTATACATATAATATTCAATATATACATGATGGGTAACCACTTTGTAAATTTGTCAGAAAAATTTGTAAAATATGTGAAATATGTAATATACTTGTAAATTTGTATAATGTGTATTGTATAATTTGTAAAATATGTATAATCTGTATAAGTTTGTGTAAATAATACTCATTTTGTAAATTTGTTATAAAATTTTTAATAAATAATACTTGTGTTGTAATTTGTTGTAAAATTGGGTATATAACAAAAACATTTCAAATAAAAAGGCTTCTCATTCATTCCTTCAAAAAAATCATCAAAAATAAAAATGTGCATTTCATTCATCTGCATATCATGCATATACAAAATGGAAAGTCAACGGGTTCTGAACCAAGTCGTGAGTAAAAATTGAGGGTGGACTTGACCTAACCTTAATCCACTTAATTTTTAGAGGAACTTCATCGGAAAGTAGGATTTTAGAAACTTCAGGTCATGAATTTAATTCTCCAAGTTTCACAAGACAATGTCTAGACTTTGAATCTTAGTGTCTAATCTGGTCGCTTCATTCTGAGTAGACTCATGGATAGGGAACTAATCTCTACTCTACACTATGCACTTAGATCAACTCAGACGGGGTGTTGAAAGACTGCGCGTCTTTTTATTTGGTAGCGTGGACATCTAAAGATCAGAGTAATGAGTTGAAATAATGCTTCGGATGAGGGATGGACTGCTAGCACAATTTTGTCTAAGATCCCAAAACATGGACGGAACAAAAGATTCTATATTCGTCAGGGCACAAGAAATCAATGCAGAGCAACCACAATTCATACAAAAAAGAAGTCAATTCCTAAAGAACATCATTTGTCAACAATGGTCCAAGCTTCAGTTAGCCTGTAGATTTTGGTAGAGACTTGGCTACACTGGCCAAGCTTCACCAGAGATGTGACTACACTGGTCACAGTCCAGTTCTTTCCCTTTCTTCTAGACTTCTCTCTATACACTCGTTGTGAACTTGCACGTACCTGAACTTAGAAGGAAATACCTGACTCCCCAAGGATGAGTTGCTGGAGGAGATTGCATGGTAGTTTGGCATCTTGGATGTGAAGGGCTAATACCACTCACACACAAGAGACAGTTATTCAATGTAATGTGGGACGCTTTGGGAGGGGGTTGATCTAAGATGACTTCTGGTTTGGATCTGTATGCTGCCTTGTTCAACTTAGAGATTATTGGGAGAAAAAGGATTCGTTGTTATTCCAAAGAACCCTAGGCCCTCTTATATAGAGAAGGCCTATGAGTAAATTACATATGGTGGAAACAAGAAAGTAAAAACAACCGAAAAGGTACATAGAATATAGAAATATCTCTACACTTCCCCTCAAGATGGGGCATAGATATCAATCATGCTCAGCTTGGAAGAACACTTATGGAATGGCCCTCTGAGCAGTAGCTCGGTAAAGATGTCGGTAGTTTGCTCTCCTGAACTGACATGAGACGTAGAAATCAAGCCCTTCTGGATCATATTTCTAGTATAGTGGCAGTCTACCTCAATATGCTTCGTTCTTTCATGAAAACAGGATTATTAGCAATGAATAGCGCGGCTTGATTATCACATTGTAACTGCATGGGTAGAGGTACATCTATATGCAAAACTTCTAACACAGCTCGAACCCACATCATCTCAGTACTTGCTTGTGCCATGGCCCTATATTCAGATCTAGCACTAGATCTAGCCACCACTGTTTGTTTCTTGCTTTTCCAAGAAACCAAAGAACTACCCATAAACACTGCAAAACCTGAAGTAGACTTCCGATCCTTATGTCATCCTGCATAGTCCGCATCAGCACATGCAGAAACAGAAATGTTTGTTTCTTTTCTGAACAGTAATCCTGTACCTGGAGACGACTTTATATATCTTAGTATCATGTATGTGGCATCCATATGTACTTGTCTAGGTTGTTCCATGAACTGACTCACCCGACTCACTGTAAAAGCAATACCAGGTCTAGTGATAGTAATATAAAGAAGCTTACCCACCATTTCTCTATATCTTCTTCTGTCAATCTCATCTGTATCATCATCATATAACTTCATGCTAGTATCCATAGGAGTAGTTGAGGGTCGACACCCCATAATGCCCATCTCAACAAGCATATTTGTAATATACTTCCTTTGGGTCATCACAAGACCCTGCACATTCCTAGCAAATTCCAATCCCAGAAAATATCATAGAGTGCCAAGATCCTTAGTAACAAACTGATGATCCAGAATTGCTTTTGCCATCTTTATCCTCTGTGTATCATCTCCTGTAACGAGTATATCATCAACATACACCATGATAACAACCGTACCTCTGGAAGTCTTCTGGACAAACAAAGAATGATCTGCATTTGATCATTTGAACCCTTGCTTTTCAATTAGGTCAGACAACTTCTGAAACCATGCCCGTGGGCTTTGTTTAAGACCATATATCGCCTTGTGAAGTCTACACACCATGTGACTCTCCCCCTTAGCTGCATGTAGATTTCTTCCTGCAGATCTCCGTACAAGAAGGCATTCTTAACATCAAGTTGAAACAAGGGCCAATCACGTACCACAACAACTGATAGGACATGTAGAGTTGAATGACGCACAACTGGAGAGAATGTGTCAATATAATCCATGCCGTATCTTTGAGTGAACCCTCACGCCACTAGCCTTGCCTTGTAACGGTCAAGGCTACCATCTGCATGATATTTGACAGTGAACACCTATTTACTACTGACAACAGATGCTCCTGGGAGAGCGGGAACCAAGCTCCATGTACGCCGCGATTGTAGAGCAACATTTTCTCCTCCATGGTAGAACGCCAGCAGCTAATCTTCAAGTCATCCTGATGATTCCATGGTATCTCCATGGCGGATAGAGCCACAACAAACCTCTGAAAGTCCCATGTGAGACGATGGAATGGAACTTGGGAAGCAAGTGAATATGATGCACATGTACGTTTATGCTTCCGTATGGCAATAGGTGCATCCAGATCATCATAAACAATACTCTCTGGTATGCTATTCTCCTGCAAAGATGATCCTTGCACTTGCACATTGTCAGACCCATCGTTAGTGATAATATCTGGACAAACTTGAGGCATGCTGGATGATTGACAAGCACCATGAGCAGGAACAAACCGCCGAGTATATAATTTCGGTAAGGGTGAAACAGGTGATTGTGGAGGTGGTAGTGGTGGTGCTGATGGTGGTGGTGGGACAATGAGAACTGGAGCGGGAAAAGACGGACAGAGGAGGAGGTGGTACATAGATCTCATCATCATATGTGGATGAGGCCAACCTGTCACCTACAACAACAACAACAACAAAGCCTTTTCCCACAATTAAGTAGGGTCGGCTACATGGATTCTTCGCCTCCATTCAGATCTATCTTGGGTCAATCTCGGACTTATATCCAAAAAGCTAAGATCCCTTCGTATAGTCTCTTTCCAACACTTCTTGGACCGTCCTCGCCCTCTCTTAGCCGGCTCAACATCCCAACACTCGCATCTCCTAACCGGTGCATCAGTTGACCTTCTTTGCAAATGACCAAACCATCGTAAGCGGTTTTCTCGCATCTTATCCTCGATCGGAGCTACACCAACTTTCTTTCTAATTGCATCATTCCGAATCCGATCTTTACGTGTATGTCCACACATCCATCTTAGCATTTTCATTTCTGCTACAGCCATTCTCTGCACATGTCTATGGTTCACAGGCCAACATTCAGAACCATAAAGCATAGCAGGTCTCACGGCTGCTTTGTAAAACTTTCCTTTAATTTTTAAAGGAATTTTCTTATCACAAAGAACAGCGGAGGCTCCTCTCCACTTTAGCCAGCCTGCATTTATTCTATTAGTAACATCTCCATCAATTTCCCCATCATGTTGCAAAATAGATCCCAGATATCTAAAAGAATCTCTCTTCTGAATGTTATCGTCACCAATCTTCACCTCGATTCCTTCACCATTGCTTCCATCAAAGGTGCATTCCATATATTCCGTCTTAGCCCTACTTATACGAAAGCCTTTAGTCTCCAATGCATGTCTCCAAACCTCAAGCTTCTCATTTACTCCATCTCTAGTCTCGTCAATCAACACAATATCATCAGCAAATAACATACACCAAGGTAACTCATCCTGAATGTGACTTGTCAACTCGTCCATAATCAAAGTAAAAAGAAATGGACTCAAAGCTGAACCTTGATGTAAACCAATGTTGATATCAAAATAGTCAGTCTTCCCCGTCGGGGTCCTTACACAAGATAAATCCCTATCATACATATCCTTTATGAGATTAATGTATAGGACAGGTATTTGTCTCTTCTCCAAAACTCTCCATAGTATCTCTCGTGGGACGGAATCATAAGCCTTCTCCAAATCAATAAAGATCATATGGATATTCTTCCTTTTAGCTCTATAAATCTCCATTGTTCTCCTCAGCAAATGGATGGCTTCAATAGTTGAGCGACCTGGCATGAATCCGAATTGGTTTTCTTTTACTTGGGAAACTTGCCTCAACCTTCTTTCGATCACACGTTCCCAAATTTTCATAGTGTGACTCATCAGCTTGATACCTCTGTAATTTGAACAATTTTGAATGTCTCATTTGTTCTTATAAAGAGGCACCACGATACTCCTCCAATCTTCAGGCATTTTCTTGCTTCGCCAAATAACATTGAATAGATTCGTAAGCCAAGTCAAACCACGCTCACCTAAAACTTTCCATACTTATACAGGGATGTCATCCGGTCCAACACCTTTCCCAGGTCTCATAACCTTCAAAGCCTCCTCTACTTCTTTGAACTCAGCCATGGCCGGTCCCAAGCCCGGGTAAATGAGGAGGGTTGCGCGTTAGGTAGCCGACAGCCAATGCAAGAGAGATAAATTCGTAAATAGTGTTCTTAAAGTTCTTCTAAGAACACTATTTATGAATTTATCTCGAAATCATTCGGATCTTTTAAACATGGATTTAAGCCAACCTGTCACCTGCAGGAGAGAAATACATTACATATTTAAAGAATGTGACATCAGCACTAACAAAATGTTTCCTGTTTATAGGGTCATAGCATCTGTAACTCTTCTGAGTCTGAGAGTAACCAACAAACAAACACTTGACAGCCCTAAATGAGAGCTTGTCAAGTCCCGGAGACAATTGGTGAACAAAGGCAACATCGCCAATGCTACGAGGAGTAAATGAGAATAATTCCTTATCAGGAAAGACAATAGCTAGAGGAATTTTCTCACCTAAGACAGAGGATGGCATACGATTCACAAGATAACATGCCGTAAGGACTACATCACCCCAAAAAGAATTGGGGGCACAACTCTGGATAAGGAGAGTCCGAGTGATATCAAGAAGATGACGATGCTTTCTTTCAGCAACTCCATTCTGTCGAGACCTGTAAGCACATGTGGTTTGATGGATAATGCCTCGAGATGAAAAGACATGTGAAAGAGCACAAGTGCAAAATTCCAAAGCATTATCCGTACGCACATATTTCACAGCAGAGGAAAAAACATTCTTCACTTCATTTATAAGATTTTTGATCACGTCCCCTGCTTCAGATTTATTCTTCAACAAAAACACCCACGACAACCGAGAAAAATCATCAACGACAAGATAAAACCTATGCCCCTGGTGATCAGGAACACGACTCAGACCCCAAATGTCAACATGAAATAACTCAAAAGGGGAGCTACTGCTCCGAGACTAACGACTAGGAAAGGTAGATCTATGATGCTTTCCCAATTGACATTCTTCACACTGAAACGAAGAACTCGGTGAAATCTGAGGCAAGATATGACACATCTTCTGAAGAGGGAGGTGACCAAAGCGTAGATGCCATGAAAATGGAGAGACTGGTCCACTTGAATGAGAGGAGACGCCAGCATAAGGGGTTCGGACCAGACGATAAAGACCAGTCTGCTCACAGCCACAACCAATCACCCTACCCGTAAGAATGTCCTGAAAAACAAGAGACGATGGGTCAAATATAGCGTGACAATGCAAATTCTTCGTAATCTGGGTGATAGAATGTAAATTCCTCAAAAAATTAGGAGCATGTAACACATTTTGTAGACGCATGGAAGGCGATAAATTGATCCCCCCTGTCTAATAATAGGGGAATGAGTCCCATCGGCTATCGAGACAGATTTTCCCAGTGGAATCTCCTTGTAGGATGTAAGTTTATCTTTATCTCAATAAAGATGATGTGTCGCGCCAGAGTCCATAATCCATTCTGAAACATTAGATCCATGACATGAGGTAAAAGCATAAGCACTACCTGAGTTGCTAGCAATGGCTGAGGTACTGGCAGAGGCTGAGGCAGCAATATCTGAGGTGCCTCCTGGGGATTCTGTAGAGGCAGGGGGCATAATATCACGCAATCTGGCAACAAGCTCCTCAAACCTCTGGTCTGAAGCAGATGCTGATGGAGATGCAACATGCTCGGCTACACGCGCCGAGGTCGGAAAACCATGCTTAGAATAGCATATATCCTTCGCGTGACCTGGGCGTTGACAAAAGGTGCAAGGCTGACGAAAACGGCCGTCTCTACTACGAGGTCCACAGCCACAGAATGAAGAAGAGGCTCCTCTGCCTCTGAAGGCCGCCATCGTCGAAGGAGGCTGAGTAGGAGCATTGGACGAGATTGTAATGTGGCTAAGCCTGCGGTAAACTTCCTCCATTGGAGGAATAGTATCATCTGCAATAATCTGCGAGCGAGCAACATAATATTCAGGGTCAAGTGTCGCAAGTAAGACCCCCACCATGGTAGCACTCCGAAAGGTCTTCTGCTGCTCGGGAGTCGCCGTAAGAGGAATGGTGCTGTAGAGCTTCTCAAACATCCCTCGCAAGGATGTATATAAGGAGTGAAGAGGCCGTCCATTCTGCTTGACTGTAAATATGTCATGCTGGAGTTGAAGGATCTTGGTTTCATTTCGCACCTACGAGTATATTGCTGCAAGTATGTCCCACATCGCCTTAGCAGTGCGTTGATGGAGAACATTATTAGCAATCTCCGTCGTTGGTGTACCTGAAAGCCATACTTTGGCTTACGAATCATCAGTTTCCTAGGAGGTATAAACCCCAATCTTCTCTGTCGGCTCATCTTCGATAAGAATGTGCTTACCATCAGGGATCACCATATCGCGATATATCGTCGATATATCGGCAATATCTCGGTATCGACAGGTCACCGATATATCGCCGATATGGACGATATCGGATATCGACAGGAGAAAATGCCTTGGTGAATACCGGGTTTCGGCGATATGCGTCGATATATCGCCGATATATCGGCGATATATCGGTATCGGCATTGTATCGGAACGATATCGATACCGATATTTCCTTCCTTGCTTACCATTCGACTTCATGAGATTCATGAACTGCATTGCCCAGAGCTCATAGTTCGTCCCATCCATCTTGACAATGAGCGTTGGACCTTTGAAAGGGCATATCGACCTTGTTTTCTAACATTTTGCCGGAGATATGGAACTGGGGTTTGTAGACCAAAGAATAAATGTCTACATAAACATTAGAGGATTTGAGTGCATATATAGACCTATGCACTCAAACACATAGGAGGCGACGACGGTGGCGGGGAGGGGAGAGGGCCGGCGGCGGGTAGTGGCTGGCGGCAGAGAGAGGGTGGAGGGGGGAGCGGTGACGGGAGGAGGGTCGGCAACAGTAAAGGAGGGCCGGCAGCGGGAGGAGGGCCGACGAGAGGAGAGAGGGTGGAGGGGGCGACAGCAAGAGGTGGTGGGTTAGGGTTTTAGTTCTGATACCATGTTGGAAGAAAATGATTCATTGTTATTCCAAAGAACCCTAGGCTCTCTTATATAGATAAGGCCTATGGGTAGATTACATAAGGTGGAAACAAGAATATAAAAATAACCGAAAAAGTACATAGAATATAGAAATATCTCTATAGAGACTGTTGTTTTAGTCCCTAATTCTCATGAGGACTTCCACCACATTATCAATCCAAAGGTTGAGTCGAGCTCCATTTTTATCTTTTGTTTATGACCTTGGTATGCTTAGAGATATATTTATGTTACCTTGTTTATTTATGTTACCGTGTTCATTTTCCGTTTCTCGAACTGTTTCGTAACTCTTCTTACTTAAGTATGCTTTGTGTAATTTACCCAGAGTCTGTTCTCCTACATAAGAGAGCCTAGAGTTCTTGGAATAAAAAAACAACTTGATCATTTTTCCCAATATGGTATCAAAGTGGCAGTCCTAGAACGGAGCTCTTGTACCTAGCCCCCCACTACCTTGCCTCTCACGTGCCTTCACCCTCTTGCGCCACCCACCGATCTCCTGTCGCCCAGCGGCCCCACGGCTTGCGGCACCGCCCAGTGGCCCAACGGTCCCATGGCCTCCTGCCGCCCAACGGCCTCCGCTCTCGCGGTTCACGCCGCCCTCGCGGTCCTCTCGGCTACTACGGCCCTGTGTCTTATCGTCCCTACCGTGGCCCCTAGAGCATCTGGCGGTCACTGCCGCTGCATCTCTGACGATAACGGTCGTAGTCGCGCCACTTTCTTTAAGGGGGTTGGTTGCAATCTAGGTCTACACATGCAACCAACTTCCTTTATGTCTGTGTAGACATTTACTTTGTCAAGTCTACGATCCTCGTCTTCTACGATCGACAAGATGTCAGAGGACAAGGTGATATCCCCACCATAGGCGCCTTCAGAGGTCCAAGCACCCATAGTCAAGATGGATGAGTCGAACTACGAGTTGTGGGCCATGCAATTCATGAGCCTAATGAAGTTGATGGGTAAGAAGCATATTCTTACTGAGGAAGAGTCGCGGAGAGGACGGGGTTGTATGCCTCCTGGGAGGCTGATGATGCATATGCACAAGTCTGGTTATCTGGTACTTGATATCGGATATTGCAAACGATGTTTTGCACCTTCCCACAACCAAAATCACGTGGGATATTCTTGCTGCCACGTACTCACATGCCATGAATGAGACGAAAATTTTATAGCTACAACATGACATCTTTACTATTAAGTAGAATGGTCGACCATTACATGCACACTATACTGCCTTGTGCGGAATGTTTGAGAAGCTTCATAGCTTCGTGCCTCTCACGGCTACTCCAGAGTAGATGAAGACATTCCGGAATGCTACAATGGTCAGAGTATTTCTTGCCTCTCTTGACTCACAGTACGAGGTCACTTCTTCCCAGATACTGGTTGATGCTACCATTCCTCCCATAGAAGATTCCTTTCAGAGGTTGAGTCAGATCAATGTTCCATCTCCAACGCCAACTTCTTCTGCCATGGCGGCCTCTCGTGGAAGAGGTGGTTCATCTCAGTTTCGTGGACAAGCATCACGTGGTAGAGGTGGACGTGGTCGTGGACCACAGTGCACCTATTCTCACAAATCTAGTCATATGGAAGATACATGCTACTCCAAGCATGATTTTCCAGCATCAGCACGTGTAACAGAACAGACCCAGCATCAACAAGCTGCTCCACTCACATAGGATCAATGATATGATGAACTTCTGTCTCGATTGAGAGACATTGTGTCCCTATCTAAACACCTGCTTCAGAGAACAACTCGACTTTGCAGCTACTGTAGGAGCTAGCACCTCAGGTAGTGTTCATGCATCTACTTATAATGGTTTAGATATCTCGGAGATTATTATTGGTTCTGGTGCCACACATCACTTGTGTGGAGATAAAGGTTAGTTCATAGCCTATAGGCAGGTTTCTCCAGGAAGGACAGTGGTCATAGCTGATGGGACTCATTCCCCTATCACGAGACAAGGGGAGATCGCCTTGACACCTTCTATGCGATTGCAAAACGTGCTACATGTTCCTGATTTCTCAATGAATTTACTGTCAATCAGCCAGATTACTAAGGATTTAAATTGTCGAGCAATTTTTGACCCTTCATCTTTTGTTTGTCAGGACATTCTTACGAGCAGAGTGATTGGTAGCGGCCGTGAGTAGGGTGGACTCTATCGACTGGTTCACACACTGTATGCTGGTTTATCATCCTATTTCACTGGACCGATTTCCCCCTTCCTATGGCATCTGCGTTTCAGTCATCTTTTACTTCAGAAATTATGTCCTTCCTCAGATTTCACCTCGCTCGTCATTCAACTGTAAGGCATGCTAATTAGGAAAGCATCATCAGTTAGTCTTTCCTAGTCATCAGAGTCGGAGTAGTAGCTCCCCTTTTGAGTTTTTCCATGTATACATTTGGGGTCCAAGTCGTGTTCCCGATCATCAGGGACAGATTTTATTTAGTGGTTGTGGATGATTTTAGTCGTTTGTTCTGGGTCTTCTTGTTGAAGAATAAATATGAAGCTGGAAATGTCATAATAAATTTTATTAGAGAAGTGCAAAATGCGTTTTCAACCTCTGTTAAAATTGTATGGACTGATAATGTGCGTGAATTTTGTACACATGTGCTGTCTCAATTCTTTTCTTCAAATCCTTCATCAAACATCGTGTGCCTATACATCTCAACAGAACGATGTTATTGAAAGAAAGCACCATCTTCATCTTGATGTCACCTGTACACTCCTGATACAGAGCTGTGCCCCTCATTCATTCTTGGGTGATGCGGTTCTCACAGCCTATTATCTCATTAACCACACACCATCATCTGTGCTGGGGGAGAAAGTCCCTTTTTCATTTGTTTTTCCTGACTAGGAGTTGTTCTCTCTTACCCGTCGTGTTTTTGGATCTGTTGCGTTTGTCCATCGGTTGTCTCCAGGGATTGACAAGTTCTCTCCAAGGGCTGTCAAATGTGTTTTTGTCGGGTACTCTAAAACTCAGAAGGGTTATTGTTGTATGATCCGCTACACAGGAGATATTATGTCAACGCAGATGTCACCTTTTTCGAGGCTGTCATGTATTTTTCGCCTACAGGTGACAGGTTGACTCATTCAAATTCAGATAATCAGATCTATATTCCACCTTTGCCCATGCATCAACCACCTTCCTCAACATCTCCATTACCACCTCCTCCATCACCACCATCAGCCTCACCACCTCCTATTAATCTAGTTCCACCACTGCCACATCATTACATTCGACGGTCTGCTCCTGCACATGCTCCTGGCCCATCATCCTGCACTCCCCAGATTTGTCCTGATAGCATTACTTATAATGATGGGATTAATAATGATTCTCAGCAGGGCTTCTCTCAAGAAGATAATAATCAGCGTGGTGGAAGGAATGATGATGATAACCTGGATTTACCCATTGCTATTAGGAAGCAGCAATGATCTTGTGCCTCATATCAGATTGCTTCTCATGTCACCTTCGAGCATCTGTCGTGTGATTTTGGGAAGTTTGTAGCTGCCTTAAACACCGTGCCCATACCACGGACATATTATGATGCGTTGACGGACAATCGGTGGTTTCTATCCATGGAGGAGGAGATGACAGCTCTACAGTCTAGAGGTACATGGAGTCTAGTACATGCTCCTTCTGGGGCATCGTTATTGAGATGCAAATGGGTTTTTATAGTGAAACAGAATGCAGATGGCACCATTGATCGATACAAGACCAGGTTAGTTGCACGAGGCTTTAGATAGACATGTGTTGTGGACTATTTGGTCACCTTTTCACCCGTTGCACGATTCTACCCTACGGATCCTTTTATTTGTTGTAATTCTTAGAGATTGACCTATGTTTCAACTTGATGTCAAGAATGCCTTCCTATATGGTGATCTTCAGGAGGAAGTCTATATGCATCAACCACCAGGTTTTACTGTCGAGGGGGAGTGTACACATATATGTAGACTTCATAAGGTCATATATGGACTCAAGCAGAGCCCGAGAGCTTGGTTCCAAACGCTCTCAAATTTGTTTGTTCAATATGGGATCAAACGATCCAATGCAGATCATTCTCTTTTCATAGAAAGAACTACCAGATGTACAACTGCTATTATGGTATATGTTGATGATATTCTCATTACAGGAGATGACCTAGAGGGAATAAGGGTGGCTAAAGACTTTTTGGGTCGTGAATTCGTTACCAAGGATCTTGGAACTCTCCGATACTTTCTGGGACTGGAGTTTGCCAGAAATCAGCTAGGACTAGTAATGACCCACAGGGAATGTCACTGATCTACTCAGTGACATGGGTATGCTTGGGTGCAGACCTGCTACTACACTCATAGATCCAAGCATGAAGCTGTACGATAATGACACTGATGAACTAGACAGGAGAAGATATAGAGAATTGGTGGGAAAGTTCCTTTATGTCATGATTACCAGACCAGATATCTCATTTGCCATTAGCAGTTAGCCAATTCATGTAGCAACCGCGTCATGTACATATGGGCGCTGTACAGATGATACTAAGGTACCTCAAATCATCTCCAGGTGCAATTATATTTTTAAAAAAGGCAAGTCGATCACCGTCTCAACATATGCAAATGCAGATTATGCAGGGTGCCCTAAGGATAGGAAGTCCACCACAGGATTTGTCGTATATGTTGAAGATTCTCTTGTCTCATGGAAGAGCAAGAAACAAACTATTGTGGCCAGGTTTAGTGCTGCGTCTGAGTATATGGCTCTGGCCCAGGCTAGCAAATAAATGATGTGGGTTCGAGCTGTTCTTATAGATCTAACACATAGAGGTTCCTCTTCCCATGTCACTGAAATGTGACAATCACGCTGATATATTTATTGCAAATAATCCAACATTTCATGAATGTACTATGCCCATTGAGGTTGATTGCCATTACATACGTGACATGATTCAGAATGGTTTTATCTCCACATCTCATGTTAGCTCAGGGGACTAGATTGCAGATATCCTCACCAAGGCCTTACTCTGAGGACCTTTTCAGAAGTGTTCGTCCGAACTGAGCATGACAGACATCTATGCTCCATCTTGAGGGGGATTGTAGAGATATATTTATGTTTCCGTGTTTATTTATGTTACCATATTTATTTCCCGTTTCTCGGACTGTTTTTTAACTCTTCTTACCTATATATGCTGTGTAATTTACCCATAGACTGCTCTCCTACATAAGAGAGCCTAGGGTTTATGGAATAAACAACTTGATCATTTTTCGCAACAGTATGGAACTCAATCGCATTTCATTTATGCATCATTTTAGTTGCTCGGGGACGAGAGTATATGGGGTTGATGAATATGCGATTCTTCACTCTAAAAGATGAAAATAGAGCTTCATTCCAACGTAATTAATTGCATTTAATCATTTATATTGAATTATTAGCATTCATGCATGCGTAATAATATCCATATTTTATCATTCACAATTGCACAAAAAGAAGCCAGAATTTCTGCGTAAATAAACACCTGTATATTAACACAAATTCCCTTATTTTTCTTTATTTTTCACTAACTCCAAATATAATAACATCAACTCCATTGTGTACATATTACAATCTTAACAAAGGAAAATACTAGAAAAATACTAATTGTATATTTGACAAATAAAATCCAACCCCAAGTTTTGAGATAAAAAGCCGCAAATGCAAATATCTCTCGCATATAGTCTCCTATAAACCCATACCTTTGAATTAATGTACACTAAATTATCTACAAATCAAGATCAAATTCAAAAGAATCGAAATTCATATGTGAAATTTGGGTTTTGGGACTTCATTGTATATTGCATATTTTTTGGTTTTTAACCTTATTATTTTATGTACAAATTAACTATTTTTAATTTGTTTCTTTTTCATTTATAATTCTTTGATTTATGTTTTAATAAAATGTGCAAAAATCGAAATCTAAATTGAGTTAAAAATAAAGAAAATGAGTCATCCCGAGTCTGTATATATAGTCCGTACATAAGTCCCTTGTATTTTATTTTATTTTATTTAGTATTAAAAGTACCAAAAAAATAGATTAATGTATAAATATTTTTATATTTTATTTGAGTTTATTTTCAATTTGTCCTTATTTAAAAATAAAAAAAATTGCAAAACCTGAAAATACATGTATTCCTATGTATGTAGAAGACCACCAAAAATATACTTTGTACCGATGACTTCTTTTGGTTTGATTCATTCACAAAAGTTGTAAATCTCATCGAGATGAACAACGTTCATGAAGAAAACTTTTGATTTGAGGATTTTACTATTTTTTAATTTTTGTTTGATTTTAATTTTTGATTTTTGTGGGAGTGACACGTGGCTGTTCTTGGAGCCATCACATGCCCCTCACTTAACCCTTTAGCCGCCTATTTTATGGGCCATTGGATGAAGTGCCTTCATCCAACGACCCAGATCATTTCCTTTATTTCTTATTTTTATTTTACCTTTTCTATTTTATTTTTTAACTGCTACACATGGCTTATCTCGGTCATTCGATCTTGGCTGATCGAATGACTAAGACTCCTTCCCCCTTCCTTCGTCTTCTCCGAGCCGATGCGGCCCCTCCGCCGCCCTTGCTCCGCTCCACCCTCGTCGACCAAGCCACCCACCACTTCCTCTCTCCTCCTCACAAGCCACACACTACCTCCACATCCCCACGCCTCCTTTCTTCTCGCGCAACCCTAACCGTCGCTCCTCAAAACCCCATCGCCACCTCATTTCGTCGATCATCCGCCAATCCTGAGAGGAGCGCCACCAACTTTAGCTAGACCTTGGTGACAACTAGGTCTCCTAGATTTGCAGACGACGACGACTCCACCGTGGTGTTGTCCGATACGGTGACAATGTCACGCTGCGAGATCTCTTGAGCTCGCCCTGCTCCGGCCACCCGCTCCGTCGAGCAAGGATCTGAGGCCCGTCTTCGAGCTTCTTTCCCAGGCAATTCAATCGTACCCATTCCCAGGTGATCCTCTTCGTCCTCTTCAATTTCGTTTTTTACCTTTTCTTCCTATCCTCACAATTCCCCACATCCATCCCCTTCATTTTTGCTATGCCATTTTCCCCAAATAGAACCTCCTTCATCACCTTATGTTCTTAGATCTATTACTTAAACCGATCTGAAACCAATCCCCACCAAGCACCTCCATACTCCGCACACCTGAAGCAACCCTCCCCCATGCTCCCTCTTCGGATCTACATAGCAAAGATTACTCAAGCTTCACAACCAATAGCAGGAGTACCAGTAGTACCATCGTATTGCCACTACAATTTAGACCTTGAGTCCTCAGGTCCGATCCACCGTCTTCGAGGAAGAAGTCGTTGGCCTCCTTTCCCCTGTGGTGATAGCACTTGGGTGAGTCTGAGCATGGTAACGGCCCTTTAATTATAGTGCACGATCCACGAGGAGTCCTCATGTTGCTGGACCTTCTCTAAGGACCGCCTAGTCTTGCCACCTTTCACAGTGCGATTTAAGGCCACGATCAAAGAAGCATCGGTGTGCTCTCCACCTTCAGGCGTGATCTACACTTCCCAGATAACCACCCTCAACCCCTTATTTTCCCCAATTCCTTATTCCATCTATTGCTCTTCTTTTGTGATCCTTGAACCCATCTTCATCATCTTCTTCTTTTCTCGATCAAATCTAAGCCCAATTCGATCTGTAACTCATTGATACTCCTTCACTACCTTCTTCCTCCCCGCTTCCTCCTCTATCTCCCACACCTCTCATTGAGTAGGCTCCCTCTTCCATATCGACGTCAGAGCCGTCGCTCATCCCTATACCTTGTGCTTCACTAACACTCACATGTCTTAATGGGGAGCGTCTACCATTCTTTACCTTTCATCGGAACTGAAGCAGCATCCACTTCTCTTTTGTTGAGAGGATCCGGTCGTGTGTTGATCGGAGTCTCGTACTTCATCCTCCACCTTTGCCGATTCATCTAGGAAGAAGAGGAAGGACCAGAGTTATAACCGAAGAAGATCAGTCGACCGCATCCCGACATATAGGAACCACCCGATCGAGATCGGGTGGCTCTGAGACGAGCACGTGCTTCGCATCCCCCCTGTTCTGAGCCTCTATCTGAGCTGATGGCCTCGGGCCACGGGAAACTGTAGTTGCGTACCACGTGGAGAGGAGGGCTCGAAGCACCGCCCAATCCTTAAGCATAGCATGCACGTTTCACGTGTGCGGATAATTTGCACTTGTACCCTCTGAGTTGATACTGCAATCAAATGTTTCCTCTCCACAACATGATTAATAACAATTTACTACTCCCATTGTATGGAAAATATCTAGCTTTGGTACATATCATGGCATACACTAGGCTTCATATAACTTATGCACAATGGCATGCAGCTATAGTATTCACATCCTCAACACTTTGAGGTGTTATCCCTTTAGATAGGTCGGTTTATATCTTAAGAAAAGAAGCCTTCCTTGGTATTTCCCATGTAGGATTTGTCTAAGGTTTACCCTTGATGTGATGGTTCTAATGCCTTCTTTTCTTTACTTTTGAATAGATTCAAAAATTGAGATTCAAGAGGCATCCTTTGAAATCTTTTATCTTAAAGGTATGTGACAACCGGATTACAAAACACTTGTCATCATTCTTATATCGTTCCAAATGATTAGGATTATATCTACATTTAGCCCGACGAACACAATGACACTCCCACAATACTTCATATGCTTCATCAAAATTCTGTCTGAAATCATAACCTTTATAATATCGTCAAATTTGATATTCCAACTTCAAGAAGCTTGTTTGAGTCTATAAATGGATTTCTTTAGATCGCACACTCTATATTCCTCAATTATGAAGCACTGGGCTACTTCATATAAATATCCTCGTTGACGTCTTCATTGAGGAATACAGTCTTGACTTCCATCTTCTAGATGTTATAGTCAAGTTGTGTTGCTATCGTTAGCAACATCTTGGAGCGTACTTTAGACTTTATTAGTAACATCCATCTATCTATGTCATAATCCTCAATGCATCATCATATGAAGATGGATTATTATTAGGCACATGGTATTCATACCATTTAGGTGGTTTAACCACCGTCGAACTCTTTCGAAGAGGTATGAGTTTTTCATCTTCAATTATCTTCTTAGTTTCTGGTTTAGGAACCTCATTATCCTGTGTGGATTATATGAATTCCTTTACTTCATTTTTATTTTGACTCTTAAGTAAGTCATCCTCTAAGAATCATATCCTTACAAATGAAGTCTTTAAGAATCTCAGGATCATAAGGTAGGTATCCAATACTGTCCTTTACACACCCAATGAAATAACACTCTTTAGTGCGAGATTCTGGCATCTTTGAATGGAATCTAATTTAGGATATATGTTTCAGTCTCTATCGCATATCCGTAAAAACTAAGCGGTAATTGTGCTATGAATCATCATTGATCTAACCATGTCCAACATGATCTTGTTGTATCTCCCTACAACTCTACTGAGCTGAGGTGTTCTTGGAGGAGTGAAATTGGAAAAAATATTCCTTTCTCTGTATGGTATTCCTCAAATTCATCTGACAAGTATTCATTACCTTGGTCATATCGAATTGTATATATCTTCCTTCCGACTTTGGTTCTAAAGAAGAATTGTGAAATCTTTGAACATTTCAAAGACATATAAAGAAGAAATCCATACTGTGAATGATCATCAATCAATATCACATATCATTAATTTCATTACGGTATGAAGGGTCATTATTGTATCAATATGTATGTGGTTTTGAATACCTTCGCATCTTTCATCCTTCCTGAAGATGGGTGCCCCGAACATTTTACTTTGAGTGCAATATTCACAAGTAGGTAATATCTATACTTTTAGACAATATAAAGGTTCACATCTCATAGTCTAGTGATCTTATTTTGATGCTAGATCATCGTTAAATGATATTTGTCCTCCTCTTTATCTTTAAAGCTTTAAATTCTAGTATTAAAAAAGTCAGTGAACCATTCATTAATATTCTAATTCCGTAGAGTCCTCTAGTTGTTCGACTACCTTCTGAAATATATCTATCATAACACTTTATGATAGGTCTACCTCAGAATGTATGTCTATCTCTAAAATGTATCGAAATAGACAATGAATCATTTCTAACATATAGGTCATAGAAATATTATCTAAGACTAAGGACTCTCCCACTGGAATGAGGTAGTCTATTTCTCCAATGGTGATTGTTGCAATGATTGCATCAAATTCCATGTGGATGGCTATCAACTTTTTGATCAAGTTCACCAATCTTCTAAAACATGTGTAACTGATTGCAAGTGTTAGTAGAATAACTAAATTTAACTATCCAACTTAATCCTTATCTAACAAGTAAGTTGGTTCCAATGATAAATTGTAGATGTAGGATATGACGATGTATTGTCCGAGTCATTTTCTAAGGATTATAGATATTCTGGATAGTCATACTTCCAATATATCGACTTACTGCAATATTGGTAATCATCCAACTATTTAAATGTGGAAATTACAGAAGAATGGTCAACTCTTCGACCTTTCTTCATCCTATGGGTTGGGTCCATGCTTCCGCTGTGCTTCCCTGATCCTTAAATAACCTTTGCTTAAGAAAAATGATATTTTTAATTGAACATGTCCTCAAAGACCTCAAAATGAAAGTATTTCAACATTTATACTTGCTTCATCCCTTTCATACAATATGAAACTATGAATCTTCATGAAAGGCTTGAGTAGAAATAGTAGAATGATGACACTCACCATATCCACATCCATCTCGACTCTTAAGACTTTGATTCAGATAGGTACTCGAACATTTTAGGTACATCATTTCCTATGGAGCTATCATTATGCATAATGCAGTGAACCATGCCCTTTATGATCAAATGTTGAGAGCGCAAATCTTTGCTAAAACATCTTAATTATGGATCGTATCTATGATATTGGTTATGATTGAGTATAAGTATACCGAGTGGGTTTAAATGAAAGTTATATGAAAAAAGATAATTTGCATAAAATATTTACTTTGATTAGGATTATTGTTATTTTAAATCAAAGTTTTCTTGATTTTTATTACCTTTGAAAGTCCGTTCCCTTTTCAACTTTCAAAGCATGAGGTATGCCAATCAAAATACGACAATCGAGCTTTGGGATCTCCCTTCCACTTTCATCATGCCCCAATAATATGAGAAAATGCAACTACGGTGAAGGAAGCGGGAACTCTTTCCACCTTGCAAGTCCAACTTGCACTCCTCAACTTGGTCTTTGACATCCGCGTCACTACAACTAAGGTGATGTTGACCCATTGTCAATTGAACCAACCATCAATTGGAATAGAACTCACTATGCCCAATCAAATACCACCTCAATTATACGAGGAATAAAATCGGAATCCCTATGCATACGGCCTGTCTCGAGAAGAGAACCCGATTTATGTGCGCTTGTGTATTGGAGTTATGACTTCGCATATGCATCTCCGTAACACAATCCATAGCGATGGTACTCTCCACCTTGATTGGAGACCATGGATGTCATCATATGATCCTCCATATCCTATTCAAATTCTTATTGGTCAATTTTGGATCATATTCTTATGATCAAACCTTTCAAGGAAAATCCGATCGATTTAATATACTGTAAACAATGAATAATTGGATCACTAACTTAATCATTCAATCCAATTCAACCAATAAACAATTCTTGCTTAATATTTTATTATGTAGCATATGCTCTCACAAGTATGTAATTTTCCACTTTTAGTTGTTATACCTTATGTGAGCATCATGCTATATTTCATTGAAACAGATACGGTCAGACGCTCGAGTTATGTTTGGAGGGAACATTTCCTCGTATTGCAAGATGCTAATTAAGGAACCATGCCCGCATACTAGGCCTATACACCATCTCCATTCCATTTTGGAACAACACAATTGGGTCTATTTGTACTTGTAGTTTTATTGGCCATTTTTCACCTGCATGATACTATTAATCTCTCTTAGAAGTTTGAAATTAAAATCATTTTAATTATCAAAAATTTCTAAGATATCGAGCAACCAATTGTTTTTGCATCCAAATTAATTATAAGATTTGCACTTCAAATTCGATTTCAAAAGTTGTTGGCAATTTATTATTTCAACAATTAATCATGACATATCACATATTTCCATGCTTTATTTTGAATGATAAACACAAAAAACATCATCAAGATGATCATATCATCATCCGACCATAGTCCATAAAATATCACATATCTTGGCCTATCAGACTCGGAATGCACGAAATAAAATCATGCGATTTGCGAGTTTAATTTATGACATCAGTAAATTAATTTTAACATGTTTTATGACATGAAAACAATAACTAAAAATTCATAATTTACAGTTAGGAAATTTATGCAAAACAACACATTATGGGAACTTTTCATATTTGAATCTTTTGCCCGATCATAACCAACTATTGACATGACCTTTGGTGTCATATTTAGACATTTTAAACATGGTTTAGTGTCCCAAAATATGTTCATAAGAGGGTCTTATAACAATAACATCATATATTTATGAAAACAATTTGGAATCACGTGGAAAAAACAATGTTCTTGCAATTCGATATCCAAGGTTTGATCATCCTAGAAATGTAGATCATATCCAAGACCTCTGACCTGGCTCTGATACCACTTGAAGGGATGCGAATAAGGCCTCGGATCAAATCCGATTGAAAAATAGACTTGTCGTACAAGTTACGATAGCATCGGAATTTTAAAAATATGTTCGATGGAAGCACATGGATTTCAGAAACATTCCTAATCCATTGCATCAAATTTACATGAGTATAGAATTACCTCTTGAAGCGTGATTGTGATCCTCTATTCTCTAAAGCAAGAGACCTCTTGTCTGAATTTCGATCCGACAGAGACAACACTTGCAGGTGCGAGGATTAACCACATATTTTCCGTAATCCAACGAGATGATCTGGGACTCCTTACTCCTAATTTCGTCGTACGAAATCATCCTTCACCATCATGATCCTGAAGAACCAAAATGAAGAAGCTCTACACGAGATAGATTAAATCGATCCGACAACGTAACAAGATGATTATCCACCATTAAGGGTATTATACCCTACAAGAGGACGGCCTTGTGAGGCAATAGGGAATATCTAACATTAAAGACATTATCCCGATGTGGGGATACCTCTTGGGGATAGAGAGGGGAGAGACTTGTTTCTCTTGTAATTAATTGTATTTTGGAAGGCAGGGTATGCCTCTCCTTATATGTATTTTCGGACTGTGAGGATTGCAATCCTAATTATTGAATTAATGTTCAGGATTAAAGGAGTTGATAATCACTTTTAGGATTAGAATTGATAACCATTATCGATGTAATTATCCATTTAATCCTCTCACAAATTAACCAATAAATAATTAGTAAAAGGAAAAATAAATAGGAGGCTCCTAAAAATTAGGGACGTCAACCTTGTTGTTACAACCATAGACTTCCCCCTTTTTAGGGAACTCCTTTTTATTTCTCTTTTATTATAATTAAGGTTGCAATATTTCGAGAATCATAAATTTATCTGTTTGTTATTTTTTTTTTGAAATTCAATTATCTAAACTACTTCTAAATTATTTGTTATAATTACAAATAGGTCATTGACAAATATGAATCATATTCATAGGTCTAAAACTAAATATAAACCATATTTACATTTATTGTATAATGTGAATCCAATTCACATTAACATTAATTTTGTGAATCCTATTCACAATCAAGTCTCAATTGGATATTGTGGATCTTATCCACACTATCCATGATTATTGTGGATATCACTGTCCACATTAATCTTATCTAAGATAACTAAATCCTTTGTACATATCCAAAAATAATGTGAATCTTATCCATATTATTCTTGGATAACTGTGGATAACACTATCCAAGATAATATTATCTGGGATAATTAAATCCAATTTAATCATCCTAATTTCTCATCTTCACTTAGTGATTCTTATATCATTGAACATCCCCAATTCTCAGATTTATGTCATTAGAAACATCCCTCAAACTCCTTTGAGGATAGTGTGCCTTCTCCATGAATACTTGGAGATTGGGTTATAGTTGTTAACTTATTGTATATCCATGTATAATGAGATCTAATCTCATATCTATATCTAGAAGACCTCTTAGAGATGTCTAATCATATCAGACAAAGTATCCAATCTTCTTATTGCCTTTCAATGTAATTCAGATCAATATCCAACATTTGGACTAAAAAGATTGGATAACTTATTCACTGAGCGGAGTCACTAAAATCCAAACATGTTTCATCACTCCTTTGGAATGGAAGAATCTTGGTATGCAATTGTTTAAGATCACATCACCCTCGAGTATTCCGAATACCTATATATCATGCATACTGGATGCCTGCGATTAAATCCGAAGTTCTGATCCCATTTTGGATTGTCTCCTATATGGTTTTATTGGTAAATTTCTCATTCGATCATTGGAAGTTGGTAACGATCATATGCTTTTTAAAAGCATATATCATACCTACAAATCCTGTCTTATTTCCAAGTCAAGACGATCAACGTTGGAATTTGGTTTATCCCAATATCTCATGAGTGGGCTCATGTCTTTTGGTTCATTAGTGAACCTGTATGATCCCTTTGAGAGATTATATTATTCATATGCCCTTTTATGCACACCAGTTGATTAGGTCTTCAACCTAATAGTTTGTCAAGTGTACATACTCAGACATATAGTAATACTCCTGTCTCTTGTCATAGTATGTGTGCCTATATCTTAACAGTAAATGATATATGTTTTGGTTATCTCGATCTCGCTAAGTCATCTCTTTGACCTAGCTTATCCTACACCTCCGGATCTCTATTCCTATGCAGAGGACCTGGATTAAGAGGTTGATCGGATGTCAGCCTTTAGTATAGGAATTGCCATCTCCTTCTTAGGCTAGAGATCGTGTCTTGATAGTCACTTGACAGTGCGATTGAGTCCTCAATCTAACCCTTTAGATATTCAACTCTGCACTAGCCTCTATGATCATTTGGATCAACATCTGTATGATATCAAGATGACTATGGTACATAGCCCTTATTCTACAAAGGACCTATTATGCTAATTAATTACTCTTCATTTTAGATTAAGGAGTGATTTGTAATAACTTTTATTGCATAATGTCTCGTCATTGGCGCTCATGTCCAACTTCCTCTCCCCGCTCTCTCTCTGTCGCTCTAATTCTTGATTTATTTATATCTCCCCTCTCACTCAACAACTATCCCTCTTTCCTCTCCTCTCAATCCTTTCTCTTTTTCTTACCTCCCACTATAATTATTTTAACATATTTCAAGTCATTATTTTATATATCAAAATCAAACTTTAAGGTTTAAAACTTTAAAACATTACCATGTAATAATAATTTAAATAAATTTTAAATCATTTTAAATCCATTATGTTAGCCAATTAAATCTAATATCTATAACTATAACAAAAGCTAGATCTTGCTCCTCTTTTTCTCTTGGCGAGACACGTAGAACTCTTGCGTGCTCCCTCCTTTTGCACGCGCTTTCCTCTCCTTGCTCTCTCTCTCTCTCTCGTCCCAATTCTTGATTTATTTTTAGGGTTTTTTTCAGTTGTGTCCCCCCCTCCCCCCCGAGATATTGCAATATCAGTTATACCTCTCCCTTTTTTGGAATATCAGTTGTAACCCTGACTTCGTGTCGTTTTATCACTTATGTCCCCCCGTTACTTTGGTCGTCAATAAGTTGAACTTAACCATGATTTAATCAAACCATGGTATAGTAAAGAGGGCATATCTGGAAGAATAACCCCACAATTGCTCCTCCAATCCATTCTCTTTTAGAGGTATGCGTCGTGCACCTCCTTCCGCACCATCCCGATGTACTCGTGCGGCTCCAGCTTCCTCTTTATGAGGAAAGTCTCCACTCCGCCCTTTGCTAGCGTCTCCGCCATAGCTTCGCCTGCCAGTCCCCCTCCCACCACAGCGACAAGGAGCGTGCGTCCTTGGAGTCCATCACCATAAGCGATCATGCATGGTTGCGGAATGGAGAGGAGGCAGAGGTAGGGAGGCACTCATCAAGAAGCTGTTGGCAGAGGCTGAAGAAGGAGGTGAGGGTCATGCTCGCGGCGGGAAGTTGGTGTTGCTCGTGAGGGACCTGCACTCGTCGGGAAGCTGGTATTGCTCGAAGGGTAGTGGAGTGGACGAGGAGGGAGGGGGTGGAGGAGGATGGGGTGATGGAGGAGGGGGAGCCGTAAGAGGAGGTTGGGTGGGGGGGGAGACGAAGGATGGGGAGGGGGAGGAGGGGGAACCATAGGAGGATGCTAGGGCGGAGGGGAGGAGGATGGCGAGCTAGAGGAGGAGGCTAGGGCGGAGGGGAGTGGGTGGAAGGGGAGTCGAAGGTGGAGGCTAGGGTAGAGGAGGAGCAAGGGGGCAGAGGAGGAGGAGGAGGGGGAGCCGGAGGAGGAAGCTGGGGCAGAGGAAGACAGGGAGGAGGAGGCTGAGGCAAATGAGGGGGAGGAGGACATGGAGGAGGAGGAGGCTGGGGTAGGAGGACATGGAGGAGGAGGCTGGGGTAAAGAAGAGGGAGGAAAGACTACAACAACCCTTTGTTTAAATTTAATGCTCCTTGGATTCCCAAAGTTAACGTTTGTTTCGAATTTCATCCTTTCCCTTCCGGAAGGCCTCACTGGAATGAGCATAAGCGAAGTCAACCCGACCTCCCCTTCGGCCCATGATTCTAACTGAAGGGGCCTCGGTACTATATTCGAAATCGTAAGATTTGGACGGTCTCCACTGTTTCTTAATGGACCAGAAGCCTTCCGTAGTGACCAATAGTTCAACAGTTTCAAGTACGTGACGCTTGGAGGAAGGGGGGATTGATAGAAAGCCAAGAAGTCGGGGGCACAACTGATATTCTTAAAATGGGAGGGGTATAACTGATATTGCAATATCTCAGAGGGGCACAACTGATAAAAATCCTTATTTATATCTCCCCTCTCTCAACAAATATCCCACTTTTCTCCCCTTTCAATCCTTTGTCTCACCTCCCACTAGAATATCTCTCAGCCCCCACATTCCTCTCTCTTTCTCTCTCGCTTTATACACTCCGTTCTTCTCTCTTCTATCTTTTCCCCTCGAACAATCTCTCTCCCTTTTCTTTCCCCCACAACTCTCCATGTCCCTCTCTTTCCTCTCTCTATAAACTCGTCTCTCTCCATTACATTTTCTATCTTTCTCCCCCTCCTCTGTCACTACCTTCTCTTTCTTTAAACCATATTCTTAAATTCAGCATGGGAGTGTTATTTCCTTTTGTATATAATTATTTCAACATGTTTCTAAGTAAGTATGTAATATATCAAAATCACACTTTCGGTTTAAAATTTAGATCATTACAATGTAAATAATAATTTAAATAAATTTTAAATGATTTTAAATCCATTATGTTAGCTTATTAAATCTAATACATATGTAACTATAACTAAAGATGGATCTTGCCCCTTTTTCCTCTTTGTGAGACACACTGATCTCTTGTGCTCTGTCTCCTATCATTCCTCGACCCCCTCGTCGATTGAAGGGTAGGAAAGAAAGGCACATTTCTAGGAGGGGCCCACCCTGAAACAAAGGTGTATGTACATGAAGAAGGCTGACCCCTCTCCTTCCCAGGGGGGTCAGAGGGGGGAGGCTCGTCGTGGAAGCCCTGCCACCCTTCTAGATTTTGAGGGATCCCGAACTCGGGAAAGACGTCCGAAAAAAGGCCCGAGACTATTAATATTGCAGGTCCTCCTTCTGCTGAGACGACCCTTTGTTCACCGCTTTGTTCTTTGGAAGGAAGAAGAGAGAGCTTATCTAGTGGGGGGAGCGGATCGTCGTCTTTGTAGAATGACAAAGAGATCGTCAGACTGACCCCCTTCCCCCACAACTCTACCTGTCCTTCTCTTTCCTCTCTTTGTAAAGTTGTCTCCTCTCCATTATCTTTTCTATCTTTCTCCCCTCCTCTCTTTGATATTCCTTTCCTTTTCTTTAAACTATACCCATAAATTTAGCTTAGGAGTGTTATTTCTTTCATATATAATTATTTCAACATATTTCAAGTCATATTTATATATTACTGTAAGTATGTAGTATATCAAAATCAAACTTTAGGGTTAAAACTTTAAAAGATTATAATGTAAATAATAGTCTAAGTCAATTTTGCATGATTTTACATCCATTAGGTTGGTTTATTAAATCTAATACAAATAAATGATATAGTTAGTTAAAGTTGAGTAAAATATACATATCATGCCTGAACTATGCCAATCTTAACTATAGACCTATTCAATATAGATAAATATTTATACATAAGTTACGTGATTAGGTTACATCATTTTGCTTTGAATCTGACTTGTTTGATTATTTGTTAAAAGAAACAACCCATCCATCATCATCAACGGTAAAATGTTTTTTATGACCTGTGTTCGAATTGGGAATGATTAAGTTACGTTCACTATGCTGATGACATGGTCTTTGGCATAACAGTGGGCACCGATTCTGGACTTCATCTGAAGACTTTTAAATCCATTATGTTGGCTAATTAAATCTAATACAAACAAATGATAAAGTTAATTAAAGTTGAATAAAATATACCTGAACTATGCCAATCTTAACGATAGACCTATTCAATATAGATAATTATATATACATAAGTTACATGACTAGGTTATATCATTTTGCATTGAATCTGACTTACATGATTATTTGTTAGAAGAAACAACCCATCCATCACCATCACCAGTAAAATGGTTTGTAGGACCATGAAGTTATATATTTATATTAAAAAACGTGCAATCATATAATAGAATCGCAACATAATACTCGATATATAGGCTAAAATAAGTATACTTTGGGTCTTCACATGTATAATTTCATAAGCACGTGGGTTGACTTATACATCTCATCAGAAAGTGAGATATAATATTACAAGTCTCCTTTCATTTACCTTCTTTCCTTGAGATTAATGAAACGATAGAATATCCAATTATAAAATGAAGCCAATCATGCAGATTAAAACATCACAAAACTGTAAAAAAACCTTTTTATTAACTAAAATCAAATTATGAATCCTAAGATATAATAATGAATATTCAAATCAGTCATTATCATATTCCTGACCTTACTTAATGTGGGAAAAGGCTTTGTTGTTGTAGTAGTGATCATCATATGCTAATTTCATCGAATCATTTTGCCCCACTAATTATAATTTGATTTATTATCTCAACCATTCTTAAATCGAAACACATAACAAATATTCAAATTATTCATTATCATATGCCAAATTTGATTTATTTTTTCCATTCAAATTTTATTTTATTTATTACAAATATACTTAGTATTTTTTCTATTGTCATGGAGAAGTTATCCTTTTTCAATCTTTTTCCATGTTCTCTCTTCATGAAATTAAGTCCATTTATATCCAAATTATTCATTATCATAGGCCAGTTTTGTTTAATTATTTTTTCATTCAAATTCTATGTTATTAATTTCAAATATACTTAGTATTTTTCTATTATGATGGTGAAGGTATCCCTTTTCAAGCTCTCTCCATGTTCTCTCTTCATGAACTTAAGTATATTTATATCCTATTATAATGAGTATTTTATACTTCGAATATATATATATAGAGAGAGAGAGAGAATGAAATCCAAGTTTTATATAAATAGTTACCGATACTGTAATGTGTTATATACCAATATATTTCTTCCTTACAAGGCCTTAAATGTCGGTTTCGGTCACCATTTCGGTATCGACCAAAACAGAATTTCGATGGAATTTCGGTGGAATTTCGACCGAAATTTCGGTCATTTCGGTCATTTTTTGTACTAGGACCCCCATATTTCGGTCATTTCGATCATTTCGGTCGAATTTCGATTTCGACTGGATATCGATATTCGACAGAAATTCGACCGAATTTCGCTGAAATTTGAGGCCATGCTTCCTTAATCACATGGCCCATCGCGCTGAATTGTAATATCTGGCTCAATTGCATCATCTTGCTGTACAATATCACCTTGCTGAACAGAATCATCAACTGTGCCATTAATAGAAACCAAGTGCTCTGTATTACTGGGGGTGTGCTGGATGATGGGGAAGGTGCATGAACGTGGGGTTCTATAACTCTGGGTCTATACATATGAGGTAAGGTCTCACCCAACATAAGTAGAGACGTTGTAGGAAGAGGTGATATATAAACCTCGATGTTGGACTCAGATAAAGTCATCATGTCGCAGACAAGAGAGAAGTCCATAATATACTCGAAAACGATGGCATCAACACGCATAACACTTCTGTCGAACATGGTTAAATCATCAATATGCCTTTTGGGTTGGAGAATATCCCATAAAAATGCATTTGATTGATTGAGGAGACAACTTGTTTTTGCCATGAGTCAAATGAAGAATAAGTGCATCACAATCAATGAGAGAGGCATTAGAGAGGACAAGTTCTTATCTAGAAAAACAATCGAAAAAGGAACCTGTTCTTTTAACACATAAGATGACGTTGTGATTAATTAGGTAGAAATCAATAAAAATGTCTCCCCAATAGGAATGAAGAGCTTGACCCTGTATTCGGAAAGTCCTGGTGACATCCAAAGGATACATGTGTTTTCTCTCAACAACACCATCTTGTTGATATGTATAAGTAAAGAAGTTTGATGTAACATCTCATAATGCTTAAAAAAAGAAATAATGGACAATGCAAAACTCCAGTGCAATATTAGAACACACATACTTGACAGTTACAGAAAATATGTTCTTTATTTCAATGTTAAAATTTTCCACAATAATACCAATCATAGAAATTTGTTTCATCAAAAAGATCCAAGATATTGCAGAAAATTGTCAACAACCAAACGATACAAATGGTGCCCTTGATGGTCATTAATACGACCAGGACCCCAAATGTTAAAATGAATGAGCTTAAATAAGGAGCTACTACTGTGATCATGACAACTTGGAAAGCTACTATGATGATGCTACCCAAGTCAACATGCCTCCCCCTGGATGCGAGACTAATGTGAGATCTGAGAAAGTACTCTGCATAGCTTTCTAAAGGGTAAATGACTAAACTATATATGTTAAAAGTAGGAGGAGTCTGGTCCAGTAGAAATGAAAGATTTGCATGCATATAAAGACTATATTAATCTATATAGGCCACCTTGTTCAAGACCACATTGAATCACCCTGCCCATAAGTATAATATGAGACATAAGAATGATAAAAAGCACAACATTTGAGTTCCTCATTAAGTTGACTAATGAAAAATAAATTCATAGAAAAATCCAAACCATGTAAGATATTCTTCATTGAGGGCATGAAGTTGATCTCCCCTTTGCGATAGAAGAGTATTTTCCATCGGCAATGATGATAGAGCGATCGGAAGGAATTGAGTTGTAATAGGTTAAATGACTAATGTTGCCACAATGATATACGAAGCTCCTGAATCTATTATCCATTCTGTAAAATTAGTGCGATGACATGTGGCAAGAGCATGGTCGATACCTAAGGTGCTAACAGAGGTAGCTGTGTCAGATGATGACATGGAAGGAAACTCATCATAGTAGTTGTAGGTCCAACGATCTCCTTTATATGGGAGACAAGATCCTCATACTTCTGGTTAGAGGGTGTCGTGACTTTCTCTGATTGCTCAACAACATGAGTATAAACAAGACAACCATGATTCTGGTAGGATGTATCCTCAGAAAGTCCCAAGCAATTACAATAAATGTACTGTTGAGGGCGACCGCTTCCTCGACCATGGACATCAAGCCCTTTAAACTGAGTAGACCATTCTCTGCCTTGTGAAGTAGCCATGATAGAAGAGTTTTGAGGTGTAAGTGCGGGCGGTATAGAGATTTTGCTAAATCTATTGTATGCCTCCTCCATAGAAGGGATGGATGCACTAGATGGAAGTTGGTTACAAGCTGCATTGTAGATCGGGTCAAGACCAGTGAGGAAGACACCAATCATAATGACGTTCCTGTATGCCAATTGCTTCTCAATAATGGTACTCGGGGATGTGTAACCGTGAAGTTTCTCGAACAATGCATCTCAAAGCTGGAGTTAAATTGGTGGAGACTGGAGTGGATGGCCATCCTGCCTGGTTATGTATATGTCATGTTGATGCTATAGAAGCTTAATTTCATTTCTCGCTTAAGAATATGTTATTGCTAGGTTGTCCCGCCTTCATAGTAGGCTAATGCATGATCTTGTTGTCAATTTCCATCGTCGGAACGCTTGATATTCATACTCGAGCCCATGCGTTATCCTACTTCCATGTAGCATTGGCATCAGTCTTGTCAGCCAGTTCTAGCTTTATCACAATCAAGGTTACAGAGGTCAGTAGTCGGTGCTCAGTCGGTCGGATCACTGACTAAGGATTAATTGGCAGTTAGATGATTAATCAGATTTAGTCGGTCTTTAATTGTTTTTTATTTTTATAAATATTATTTTTTATACATATATTCTTACGTATACAATGATTTGCACATTTTCTATACTATCGTAAAGAAACAAAAGAAGTAATTCCATTTAAATAAGACATTAATCATGTTAAATATAAGTATATGCTTTTAAAAAGGCAAAAATTACAAAAATACATAGTCTCTATGCAAAAATCGACCGACTAATCGACCCAGTCGGCTGAGTAGTCGGCTAACCGACTATTGAACAATTGGTCAATAGTCAGTCGGTCACCCTACCGGCTTGACTCGTCGGCCTACTCAGCCGACTTTTACAACAGTGATTGGAATGTATTCTATGTTGTAGCTCTCCATGATGTTCATGAATTGCATTGCCCCACAACTCGTAGTTTATCCCATCCATCTTGACAATGGGACATGATCTCCTTGATATCCCCAGGAGATGGGGTATCGTCTAACTTTCTCTTTGCCTTGACGGAGAGACGAAGCTTGGGAAGGACATGACTGGGAAATAAGTTGATTTTTCTTCATTGTTATGGAAAGGATGTTGTAAGTGTAGACTTAGATGCACAACCCTCTCATTAACCTTGATGCAAAATGAAATTCGGCGCGGCACGGGAAATAGATTTGACGGTGGATTTTCGATGGTAGAAGAAAATAGAGGGGTTGAGAAGAAGAAACTGGAAGGGTTGAGAAGAGAAGACACGCCGAATGCGCGGGGTTGGAGAAGAAGAAACGCGTAGACCGCGAGGGGAAGAGAGAAGAGACTCGTCGGGAATACGAGGGGTTTAGGAGAAGAAGAACACGCGTAGATCACGCGGGGAGAAGGAGAGAGAGGGGAGAGGAGAGAGAGATAAATCTCTATTTTATCACATCTTGAACTGACTAAAACATTGGACCCTCATCCCTTTATATAGGAGGGATGACATTACAAGAATAGAAAATAATTTAAACCGACAACCAATTATCCTAAACTGACTCTAACTAATTAACCGACTAACTACCAAATTTGAAATTCAAATTAAGACTAATTGAGATCACACGAGATCTCTTTATTTAAAATTGCGACAACTTAAAAACGTAAATAAAATTAACGGCCACAATTTAAATAATTAGACGGCCCTACATGTCGAGTCCACGCTGCATCAACTCTCCTCCGCTTTTAAAAAATTCGTCTCCCGACGAATTGCTTGAACCTTGAGGCTTGACATAAGGCGCTTCATGAACTTGTGTCGATGTACGCGTGAACGCGAATCATGAGATATGCAACTCAAATCATATTGCATCTTCCAATGCGCGGCGGGATCGTCGAATCGTAGGGACAATTCGGTTGCCATGCTCTGATACCAATTGATGCAAAATGAAATTCGGCGCGGCACGGGAAATAGATTTGACGGTGGATTTTCGATGGTAGAAGAAAATAGAGGGGTTGAGAAGAAGAAACTGGAAGGGTTGAGAAGAGAAAACACGCCGAATGCGCGGGGTTGGAGAAGAAGAAACGCGTAGACCGCGAGGGGAAGAGAGAAGAGACTCGTCGGGAATACGAGGGGTTTAGGAGAAGAACACGTGTAGATCACGCGGGAAGAAGGAGAGAGAGGGGAGAGGAGAGAGAGATAAATCTCTATTTTATCACATCTTGAACTGACTAAAACATTGGACCCTCATCCCTTTATATAGGAGGGATGGCATTACAAGAATAGAAAATAATTTAAACCGACAACCAATTAGCCTAAACTGACTCTAACTAATTAACCGACTAACTACCAAATTTGAAATTCAAATTAAGACTAATTGAGATCACACGCGATCTCTTTATTTAAAATTGCGACAACTTAAAAACGTAAATAAAATTAACGGCCACAATTTAAATAATTAGACGGCCCTACATGTCGAGTCCACGTTGCATCAAACCTTGTAGGTGCACTAGGGTCTAAAGGTCGGATTTATGCGAACAAATCCGAATGGGTTTCCAAATGAGTTTGAGAGCACCTCCTTTATTACTGGGAGGAGCCCTCACAAGCACACCAATGGCCACATGATGCATCGCCACATCCCAGAGCACTGGCTGCAAGACATTAGCAGCGTATGCGGGTTGCTGCGCGTGAAGAGGTGGTGCGAGGATCCATGCGAGGGCCTGGCACGAGGAATTGGCGTACGAAGAGTTGGCACGCTGGTGGCATGAGGTACATCTCCACGCAAGGAGGGAAGGTGCGACATGGCAGCACTACGGGCCGAGTGATGTGTGGTGGACCTCCTAGTTTCACATGGGAAGTTGATCTAGATAGAGAGAAGGCTGCAATAGGGTATGGTTTCAAGGAAATCTGGTCCAAGATCGCCATTATGATACCACGCGAAAGGAAATAAGAGATGTGTTTATGCTCTTGGGTTCTCTTTATATAAAGAGGAAACACTAGATATAAAAGGAGGTTGTCCTGTTGGGATACACAATGAAAAGAAAATAGATGGTTGACATATTATAGATATTACTATAAAGACCCAATTATTATAACACACAACAAATTGGTATGCGAGCAATTATGCTTGTTTGAATCAAGGAGGAGATGTTGCCACACATTATGAAGATTGAAAAGTTCACCAACAGTAATGATTTTAGCCTTTGATAGAAAAAAATGAACGAGAGGTCTTTCTTGACCCTCCTCATCTCCCTCCTCCCTCCCTCCTTCCTAGGTCGGCCTTCTCCTCCCTCTCCTCCTCCTCCCCCCAGGCTGACCTCCTCCCCAAGCCGGCCTCCTCCCCCCCAGGCCGACCTCCTCCTCCCTCCCCTCCTCTTCCTCCCCTGGTCGACTACGCCAACCTCTTCATCCGCCTCCCATCTCCTCTGCCCCCAACCTTCCCCTCCTTCGCCTCCCCCTCTCCTCCGCCCCCAACCTCCCACCCTCCGTCCCGTCCTCCCCACTGCCCCCAACATCTCCCCTCCTCCGCCTCCCCCTCTCCTCTACCCCCTGTATCCCCCCCTCCGCCTCCTCTCTCCTCCGCCCCCAGCCTTCCCCATCTTTTGCCTTGTCCTCTCCTCCGCACCCAGCCTCTCCCCTCCTCCGCCCCAGCCTCCCCCCTCCTCCGCCCCATCCTCTTTTCCGTCCCTAGCTTCCCCCCTCCTTTGTCCCCCTCTCATCTGCCCCAGCCTCCCCTGGTCGACCTCCTCCTCCCCCTCCTATCCTCTGCCTCCTCAGGCAGTAGAAGAATCACTCCTTTACCGCTGCTCATATCGTCTTCCTTACTGCCATCGTCGCGATCCCTTTCCCCCAATACTACCTCGCTAGCATGTACTTAAGCTCTGTCGTTGTCGGAGGCCAACATGTAGAAGGCGTGGAGGTCGGAGGGGTCGGAGGGGTGAAGGAGGAGGCGGGGTTTTTTTTCTTCCAAATATGCCCCTCTTAAATACACTATAGTTTGATTAAATCATGGATAAGTTTAACTTATTGACGGGCAAAGTAACAAAGGAGCACAAGCGATAGAACGACAAGAAGTCAGGGGCACAACTGATATTCCCAAAAGGGGAGGAGCATAACTGATATTGCAATAACTCGGAAGGGCATAACTGATAAGACCCTTGATTTTATTTGTTACATTGCCTTGTCATTTGAGAATTACACCATTTTTCCTTAAAAAAGACTTCAATTAGTTTTGTAAGGAGGGTGTTGTAAAACATGATATTGTTAAAGAAACACTAGAATAGTAAAGAGTTGTATAATACATGAACAAAATAATTCTGGAGAGAAGCAAAGTGCATGCTCTCAAACAGTGGCTTTGGCAAACCATTCATGGTTGAAGCTGTAAATATGGCGTGCTACTTAATAAATCAAAGTCTTATATCTGCTATAGACGGTAAGGTACCCCTTCGGTATAGTATGGTAATCATGCTGAGTATTTTGTTTTACGTTTCTTTAGTTGCGTTACACATATTGATGTCGGTGAAGTAAAGTTAGAACCAAGCTCATAGAAAGGGGCATTTGTAGGTTATGGAGGAGTAAAGGGATGTATGATTTGACCCCCTTTTGAGCATAATATAGTTATTAACAGGAATATCACCTTTGATGAGATTTCTATACTTCATTTCAGGTTCACGACCATTGATGTATGTACATGTGATGATATCCACAAACATGTAGAGTCTGAAATGGCACCAAGTAGTGATCAACCTAAAGGATAGCAACTAGAGGAGAAGCCTACTAACATTATTGCTGATTAGGTATCTAGAAAGATATATTCTCCTTGAAGATATAACTTCGAAGATACTGTTGCATTTGCACTACATGTTGCTTATTAGGAGACCGAGTCTCCAAAGTTTTCTACGTAGAAGGAGGCTATCACATATGTGGATAGTGGACAATTGATAATTGCTATAGGTGAGGAGATAACATCTCTTCACAAAAATCAGATATGTGAGCTTGTTAAGTTGCCAAAAGGGAGGAAATGTTGGCTACAAGTGGATCTTCAAAAATAGAGAGATACAAATCTCATGCAGTGAAGGCATACGTTATAAGGATGACAATCAGAAGGAAGGTGTTGATTGCAATGAGATAATCTTTCTTGTTTTGAAACACACATCTGTTAGGGTGTTACTAGCTCTTCTAGTACATTGAAACCTGTAGCTAAATCAATTATATGTGATAACAATTCTACATAATGAACTTGATGAAGTAGTTTTGTTTATAAAAATAGAGGGATTTATTTTTTGAGGCAATGAAGACCATGTGTACGGATTGAAGAAGTCCTTTTATGGACTCAAGTGGATTCCTTGTCAGTGGTATAAAAGGTTCGACAAATTCATATATGGTCTTGGGTTTGATAGGAGCTAATTTGACTATTGTGTTTACCATAATTAGGTGGAGGGTTTGATAGGAGCCAATTTGACTATTGTGTTTACCACAATTAGGTGGAGGACATCTTCATATGTCTGTTGTTGTACATTGTGGATATGTTGATTACTATTAAGAAGAAAAACATCACTGATGCTATGAAGTGGCTTCTTAGCTCTGAGTTTGACAATAAGAATCTTGGTGCAACAATAGAGATTTTAGGAATGGAAATCATCAGACGTACAAAAGGAATACTTTTCTCGTCTCAAAAGAACTAAATTGAGAATGTCCTGACGAGTTTTGGAATTTTACAACAGAACCCCGATGTATGCCATTTGTTGTAAATATTCATCTTTCAGTTTCTTTTGCACCTCAGTCAAATACAAAGGAGAATATATCACACATTCCCTATGCTAGTGCTATTGGGAGTCTTATGTATGTCATGTTATAGTCAAAATCAGATATTACTTATGCTATGAGCATTATTAGTAGATTTGTGGAGAATTCACGAAAGGAGCATTGCCAGACAGTCAAGCAGGTTTTTCAATATCTGAGAGGAGATATGCTGCAAATTTTGATGGGAGGTGATCAATCATAGGCAATGTCTTTATCTTGGAGAGTTCTAACATTAGTTAGAAAATTATCTTAATACATTTCGTTACTTTTACTTACCACAAAGACAAAGTATATGGCATTGACAGAATATACGAAGTAAGTCATCTGGTTGAAAGGCTTGATTGGAGATCTCGATCTATGGCATGATCATTCTATCGTGTATTGTGACAGTCTTAGCACAATGTGCCTAGCGAAGGATCATGTGCATCGTGAGAGTACCAAGCATGTTGATGTCATGTATCACTTATTCCGTTCCGAGAGGAGGATTGAGGTGGAGAAGATTGACATGACATATAATCTAGCTGATATATTCACCAAGGCGGTCCCTAGGAGCATGTTTAAACATTGATGGGGCTCGCTCATTGTCAATTATTGGCAATAGTCACGTAGAGTGGAAGGCATCAGTGCACTCTAACAATGAATGTTCTGATATTTGAGAATTCCATTCAAGTTGGAGGTTGTGTATATGCATTGAATCTTAATTGATTAGGTGTTTATCTAGAATCTAGATCCTAATTGATAAGAACGATTAGCGAATTTGTCCAGATTTGATCGATTAAAGGATACATCATTGTCTGATTGTTTCATAACTTGTATGTTATTCCTATTGTGGAAGATTTGGGGATCTTACCATTTAGGGGGATTTGGAAAATTTAACCGTTTAGGGAGATTTGAGAATCTGCTTGTTTTAAGGAGATATCTGTATGTGGTACTATATAAACCCTCTATACAGATCTATCGCTGCCATCAAGAGCATAGTCTAGTTACAGATGACCTTTGTAAATCTTTTGTTGTGGTAGTTTTTATACTTATCTATGTGTTTAAGTTACACCCTAATGCTTACATCCTGAATTTTGGATGAAGCAAACCTTTGTATGATGTGCAAATGATTTTAAACATCACATGCATATACTTTGCTGTGCTTGAGATTGGGACAATGCTAAAGGATATTCTTGCTTGACTTTTGTGTCTGCACTATTAGGTGGCCGCCTCAAATTCCCATGTGCCTTGAGCTAATGGCCGCTAATGGCCGTGTCTGTGTTGATGAGCACTAGCATAGTTTTAAAAAACGCGCCTCGAGGCGCTGGGGCGTACGCCTTGAAGCGATTTTTTAAGAAAACAACCTCGAGGCGCCTGCCTCAAGAAGCCCATGTGAGGCATGCGCGTCGATGCGCTGAGGCGGTCTTGAGGTGCCGCCTATGGGTGCAAAGGTTTGGTATTAGATATCGACAAGAACTTTACTCACCAACATTAATGGAGGTCATAATAAGCTTTGCATTTTATATGGACGATAATACGAATTAGGATTCAAAGTAAATCATACAAAGAATATTATATATTCTCATGCTCATAACGTATATGGTGAATATGTTGGGAATATCTAAATTTGTGATTTTATAAATATATATAATTATGCTTAATTTTATGTATATTTTCCTATATAAATCGAGGCTTATGCCTCGACCGCATCGAGGCCTACGCCTCGCCTTGTCAAGGGAAAACCGCCTCGATCTGCTTCACGTTTTTCAAAACCATGAGCACTAGTATCTCTTATGTATAATGTGGTTGTCATAGCAATAACTGCACAGGTTGAAGGGCAACCACATTATACATTCTGAATTTGTGATTCAGTTGGCAGCACTAGTATCTCTTACGTATAATGTGGTTGTCCTAGTATAGCCTGTCTCTTATCTGATATCTAAATTTATGATTCGGTTGTTATGCAGAAAGTCAGTATTTGGCGGTGCTCGTCCAAGGGAATTGGTTAGTCTTATATCTTTGATCTATAATATTGGAGTTATACTGTTCCAAGTAAGATGTGATAACCATTATTTGTTTATACCCTCCTTCCACGTGTTATCATTGCAGGTTCTCAAGGAGCGTGGGATCGATACTGATCCCAACAGTTCTTCCCCATCTCTACCAGACAGCAGGTATTTGTTTTAGAAAATAATTGTAGAGCTTGTAAGTGACTTGGATTTATTAAATACCAGCAATCTTGTCTGGTACTGTAGCAATTTATCTAAAATCACGAGTCGTTGAAGTTCGAAAAATGTTTGTCTTATTAAAACATGCTTCAAACGAAGATAGCATATATTTTAAATTGTTCTATATACGTGTCTTAATTACTACAGGCCAAACCTTTTCTGTAATAAGTGGGGTCAGCTAAAAAGATAATTCTTATTCCATTCTATAAAAAATGTCAACTTGATTGCAGTGAAAAGCTGGCCCTTTGAGTTAGCAACTTTACTGATTATAATTTATCTGGACAGCTTGCCTTTTCAAAAATTTCCACAGTAGCTACCATGGAGTTCGTATATTAATATGACGAGTTTTTATAAGGATTGTCTTGCAAAACTGGACTTTATATGGATTATCTTGCAAAACTGGACTTTCAAAAAAGCCTTTGTGAATATTGATTGTCTTTTGAGAAGGCCAGTTGCAGCACTTAGGTAATTTTTTGGCTGCGTTGATTGTTTTTGTTTCTTACATGTTAGGACTTTATATCCTCCCTCTCCTTGTTGGGTTAATTTTATATGCAGATGTGTTTTTTCAGCTTGACTCGGAAAAAAGGCACGACAGTGACATCCAATATAATTAGTATGTTTTTTTTACTTAGGTGCTACTAAGATATAATTCAGCTATGACCGGTCCCAAGTCCGAGTAAATTTAGGAGGGTTGTGTTAGGTAGCCGACAACGAGTGTAAAACAGTCGGAGTCAACTTCCTAAATAATATTTTTTAAAAATATTACTTAGGAAGTTGCCTCAAGACAGTCATATCTTTTCAACATGGATTTAAGCAAACATTTAGATTTCATTGGGACGTTCCCTACTTCCGACGTGCTCCATCGTTCGAATGTAATGAAAAGTAAGGGCTGCTACATCGTCGCCTGGATGTAGTTCAAAATTTACAAGGTTTCTCGCATAAACAACACAAGCGAGTAAATAAGTTAGTTCTGTTGCATCGTCGTTAGGATGCAGTCCAAAATTTGCAAGAGTTTTCGCATGATGGATACACGCAAGTAAAGAAGTTAGTCCAAAAAAGATTGCAAAGAAAGTTACGGATCGGTAGCTGGAATATTGGCACTTTGATTGGAAAATTGGTGGAGATCGTAGGTACGACAGAAAGAAGGAAAATTCAGATACTGTGTCTCCAAGAGACAAAATGCCTTGGAGAGAAAGCAAGGGAGATCAAGAAAACATGCTTTAAACTTTGTGTATTTAGGTAAAGATAAGGGTAGAAACGGTGTTAGAGGATTTTTCATAAGGATTTGAAGGATTGTGTGGTTGAGGTGCAAAGATTTAGGGATCGGATTATTTTGTTAAAAAAATGGTATTTGAAGAAGAAATTCTGAATATTATTTCAGTTTATGCACCGCAAATTTGTTTAGATAATTTATTAAACAAGCTTTTTTGGAGGATCTGGATAAGATTTTGCAAGGAATCCCATAAAGAGAGATGATTTGTCAGGGTGGAGATCTTAATGGACATGTGAGAAAGGATGCTTCATGGTATGCTATTGTTCATGGAGGCCATGGCTTCAGGGATAACAATAAAGAGAGAAAAGACATTATGCATTTTGTAAATGTTTATGATCTTTTCATAGCAAACACTCTCTTCAAGAAGGGGAGGGGCATTTAATTAATTATAAGAGTGGCTCGACTAGAACACATATAGATTACTTTGCGTTGAGGAGAAGAGATCGGTTGTGTTGTAAAGGCTGCAAAGTAATCCCATGAGAGTTTGACAAGCCAACATCGCTTGTTGGTCATGGATGTGCAAATAAAAGGGCTGGTAAAGAAAAGAAGGGTTTCCAAGATCACTGGAACTAGATGGTGGAATCTTCAACTGAAGCAATCAAGCTTTAGGAGAAGGTTTCAGAAGACTTGTCTTGGGATTGTAGCAGAAGTGTAACGGGATGTGGGAGGCGGTAGCATCTTGTATCCGAAGTGTAGCCAAAGAGGTGCTATGCGAGTCAAAGGAAGGAACTCCAGGCCAAAAGGATGCTTGGTGGTGGAGTGGAGAGTGATGCAAGAGAAGCTCAAAATTAAAAGAGCATGCTTTAAAGCTATTTCTAAGTATAAAACAGAGGAATCTATCACAAACAACAAAATAACGAAGAAGGAAGCAAATATGATTGTAAGCGAAGCTAAGTCAAAAGCTTATGAAGTTTTGTACAAAAATCTTGACTCGAAGGAGGACCGAAATGATATATTCAGATTGGCCAAAGCAAGAGAAAGAAAGATCAAAGACCTTTCTCAAGTGAGATGCATTAAGGATCATGAAGATTACATGCTTGTTACTCAGATGGATATAGAGACTACATGGAAGCAATATTTCCATAAGCTTCTCATTAGGGAAGGAAATAGAGAGTTCACTTTGGGTGATCTAGCTAATAGTGAAAGTTACTTGAATCGTGCAAGTTATAGATGAATATCAAGAAAGGAAGTAGAGGGGGCATTGAAGGTTATGAGACCTGCGAAATGTATAGGACCAGATGACATTCCTATAAAAGTATGGAGAGTTTTAGGTGAGCGTGGTTTAACTTGGCTTGCAAATTTATTTAATGTTATTTGGCGAAGTAAGAAATTGCCTGAAGATTTGAGGAGAAGAATCGTGATGCATATTTTTAAGAGCAAATGGGACGTTCAAAATTGTTCAAATTATAGAGGTATCAAGCTGATGAGTCACACTATGAAAATTTGGAATATGTGATCGAAAGAAGATTGAAGCAAGTTTCCAAAGTAAAAGAAAATCAATTCAGATTCATGCTAGGTCGCTCAACTATTGAAGCTATCCATTTGCTGAGGAGAACGATGGAGATTTATAGAGCAAAAAGGAAGAACCTTCATATAATTTTTATTGATTTGGCTTATAATTCTGTTCGACGTGAGATATTGTGGATAGTTTTGGAGAAGAGACAAGTACCCGTCCTATACATTAACATCATAAAGGATATGCATGATATGGCTTTATCTTGTGTAAGGATCCAGTTTCGGAAAACTGGCTATTTTGACATCAAACATTGGTTTACATCAAGGTTCAACCATGAGTCCATTTCTTTTTACTTTCATTATGGACGAGTTGACAAGTCACATTTAGATGAGATACCTTGGTGTAGGTTATTTGCTGATGATATTGTGTTGATTGATGATACTAGAAATGGAGTAAATGAGAAGCTTGAGGTTTGTAGACATGCATTGGAGACTAAATGGTTCCATATAAGTAGGGCTATAAGATTGAATATATGGAGTCCACTTTTGATGGAAGCAATGCTAAAGGAATCGAGGTGAAGATTGGTGACGATAACATTTGGAAGAGAGTTTCTTTTAGATACCTTGGATCTATTTTGCAACATGACGTGGAAATTGATGGAGATGTTACTAATAGAATAAATGCAGGCTGGTTAAAGTGAAGAGGAGCCTTTACTGTTCTCTGTGATAAGAAATTTTCATTAAAGTCAAAAGAAAGTTCTACAAAGCAGCCGTAAGATCTGTTATGCTCTATGGATCTAAATGTTAGCTTATGAACCATAGACATGTGACAGTAGGAGAAATGAAAATGCTAAGATAGATGTGTGGACACATGTAAGATCATATTCGGAATGATGCAATCAGAAGTAAAGTTGGTGTAACTACGATCGAGGATAAGATGCTGGAAAACCGCTTAAGATGGTTTGACCATTTGCAAAGGAGGTCAGCTGATGCACCGGTTAAGAGATGCGAGTTTTGGGATGTTGAGCTGGCTAAGAGAGGGCGAGGACGGCCCAAGAAGTGTTGGAATGAGACTATACGGAGAGATCTTACTTTTTTTGGATATAAGGTTGAGATTGATCCAATATAATTCTGAATGGAGTAAAGAATCCATGTAACCGACCCTACTTAATTGTGGGAATAGGCGTTGTTGATGTTATAGGTACAACTAAGATGGAGAATTATGCTTATTATTATATTGTATCTATTTTAGTAAAAGGCATCTAACTATCCACTCTATTCCGATCATGATAAAACTAATTTGTAGCCAATAGCTGATGTTATCAACCTTTTTATTGCCACGGGGGAAGCAATGAGATTGACAAACATGATTCTCCATTGCAAAGTTTTCATCGAATGTTGTGGATCTGGTCAGACAATCTTTTTCTCTATTGTCAGGTGTTGAGAACTTTTGTTGGGTTTTGTTTTCATTGTCACTTTTTTTTGTTGTATACTTTGCGACTTGCTGGCACTCTGTGTTGTAATGGAAGCCTCTGCACAGAGAGTTATGTTATCTTGCCTAACCGATGTATCCTCTTCGTTATAAAGGGCTAAGCGTGAGCATCCAAAGGTGATGGGTGGTGGGAAACAAGACTCCACAGCTTCCGTTTTGCTAGAAAGCGGAAAAGTTGAGTTTCATTCTGTTGAACATCGATTTGGCAAGGAGCATGAGCAGAAAGATTTCAGGGTGGTTCCTGCGAAATCCGATGCTCCATGGGGTAGTCGAGGAAATGACAACAGGAGGAACACCAGAGAATTCGAAAAGCCTTCAGAACGTCGTCCGGAGCCTGAGAGCTGGCGCAAACCTGTCGAGGAGCCAAAGCCCGAAGCACCTGGTCCTCGTTTTGGGAAAACGGCTTCTGCTCTAGAGCTTGCGCAGGCATTCTCCAAGTCCGCCTCTGCTCCAGATGTCATTAGGCCTGACACTCGCCTTGCTAGCAACCCGAACTCCATGCCCGGACGCAACCAAGTGCCATTTTCCAGGTTGGCAGACAATCGAGAAATTTATTCAGGTCTTGGCCCACGGAAAATAAATGGCTACTGATCTTGTCCTAATCATAAGGTAGTGGATGCACGTCTTCTGGGAAGAGCACAAGCACAGGAGGTTGTGCATATACCTTCTCATCGTCATGTTTCAAATTACTAGAGCCATAGTTTTCGGTTTTGTCATATAAAATTGGATCTCTTTTTGGTCCTTGAAAATTTTAACAGGTGTCAGTAGAGAAGAGGCAATCGCTTTGAAGCGATTAAATTCGATGATTTATTGTATGTACCTGATATGCAACTTAATTTACTTTGATGATTTGGCTGTATACTAAACTTTTAGAGGGTTAGCTAGTACTACATGCCGACTTGGGTGTCTGATATTTGAAGATCGATTTAGATCAATAGCCTATAGCAGTTGTTCATGTTTGACCTTTAGATTTTGTGAGTTTTATGCTCTCCTTTGATGTTGAAGATGATGCAATGAGGTAGGTTGTCGTGCACGTGCATAGGTGTCATCAGTCCATGGCTGGGACGAAGCTAGACAAACTATTGTTGACAAATTATTTACATAATTTTACCATTATTTGCCATTGTAATTATGAATGTTGAAGATTTTACAAGTGCCCTGGTTTTAGAGAAATGATTCCAAATAATTTAACATCAATTTTTACAAGTGTTTTGATTTTATACAGTATCACCGTAAACATTTTATTTATATAAAAAAATTACATTTTACAAAATTTTATTTGTGTACCAATTTGGACTTAGGCTGCCAATTTATTACAGAGGAAAGTTATCTCTAACAACTTGTTGGATTTGGGCTTGATTGGATTCGTTGACAAGCACCCAAAATGTTTAAGCTCAAGTTATCAAGATGTAATCCCCACCACTTATAACTTGTTCTCACATTTTGTGAGTTTTCGATGTGAGATTATGTTAGGGTGTTACAACCTCTTCCATTTATATTTGCATCGTCTTTGCTATGACATGTCCATCACTTATTCCTAGTGTTACCGTCAAACGCACGTTCTGGTTAGATTTTTCCTCCCATCTCTTTCTAGGGGTGGCTCTACCTCTCAGGAACCTATTCACTATCGAGGAGATTTTTTTTGAAAAAGACCAGAGTTCATTTCATCAAAATATTGGTAGTAACCTACATTTCATCAAAATACATGTAGTAACCTATTAGTAACGAAAATAGGTCGCGGAGTCCCACTCGGACCTGGGCACAACAAAATCAACGACATAAAAGCACAAAGTCTAGTATGTAATATTATTGGCTAACTCTAGGAAGATAAGGAAAATTTTGGTTTTCAAAAATAAAGGCAAACATTTGTAGTATTTTGATAATCCAAAAAAAAAAAAATAAACCATCGTGGTTGAGAGGGAGGATGGGCAACATCAGTTCTTTGCAGCGCATTGATGGTGGGTATGGGGGCGGGTCTCCTCAGTTCAGATCTAACAATCGAAAGAAGTTGAGAGTTGGACATATATCGGATTGAAGCCATTTTAAGTTATAATGCTAATGGATGTTGTTGAGTAGGAAAGACGCTTCTTTAGCAATAACATATGGGGGTTTTGATATACCCTCAATCAACCACCAGGTTGATGCACGTTTTGTGGTTATTTGTCAAATTAGCTTTGACACCACTTGTAACTTCTTGGTCTTAGGTCTAGGGTCCATTATCGAGGAAAACTAGTCCTGTCAACTTGTTGAGCTTGAGCTCGATTGGACCCGTTGTCAATCATCCTAAATGTTTAAACCCAAGTTGTTAAGTAGTGATCCCCATCAATTACAATCTACTCTCACACTCATGACTTTCTGAAGTGGGATTATAGTTGGGTATTACAATTGGGTAGTAAAGTAACACTATCAAATGTAACATTCCTAAATAAAATAGGATTTTATTGTAGCCATACCCCTTTTTAATACAATCTTGTTTGTCTATCTTACCAGATCTTTTCCCTCACTCTATCACAATCATTAGCTCGCTGTTTGAGTTCTCCACGACTATCATTAGCTCGCTATTGAGATCTCCAAGACGTAAGTTCTTCCTTAGAATTTCCTTCCTTATCTTCCATTTTGTTCAAGCTCCCATATGTTCTAAGTTAGATATTTGGTCTTTCCTTCGATCTTAGAGGAGAGAAGTTTAAATATCTGAACTCATTTCGTCTTACTTAAGTGTGTTAGATAAGATACTTGAAGGATTTTATCTATTTCGCTCATCCAAAACGAGGGACTGAAATGTAAGGAACATTCCTCATCCAAAGAATAGACAGAATATACCGGAGTTCTCAGTAAGATGGTGTTACACAAGGGCACAAGTGTCCTCGGTCACATCGTATAAAGGTAGCTCACATCCTATAATTCGCATCACACATCACACAGATGAAGAGATGATTCCCTGCAGGACTTCCCATGCAGTTTCTCATCCCGCAGGGAATCATCTCTGTATGATGCGAATTCAAATTTTAATGAGAGTTTTCATAGCCGAAACACTCGACGTCTTACTGCTCGATCGCATAGACATGCGCAAAACCATCACAGGAACACATCCTTCCTATCCTTGTGCATAGCATAGCAGCCCCAACGTTGCTCTGCTCTCCATCCCTTCCCTGCTATTTTAACAGTGAAAAATGTAGGGACACAAATGTAGTTGGAAAAAAACAGGAATAATAGTGTAAAAATTCCTATAGAAAGGTAATTAGTAGTATAACATAAAGAGAATTTTCACTGCACAGTGTCATGGATATCTTGCATACCGTAATAATTATTCTCTATATTCTAGATTTTGATGATTATGTTAATAATTCAATCTTTTAGATGCATTGACTCATGTCTGAATTAGTGGTATTTTAGAAATTATGATGATTTATTATATTAAGGATGCAAATGGTCGTACGCAATTACATACGTTTGTGTGATCGATATCTTTATCCATTTTTTATTATGAGTATGGGTATAGATACTTTTATTGGTAGATATAGAAAATATTTTACCATATCCATAAAAACTGATATATACGTGATGAATGCAGATTCGATGGAAATATAAAATTCAGAAGTGTCTTATATAATAGCTTATATGTGCGTGTATTGGATAGATTTTAAATTAAACACATACAAAAATGCATTCATTTTGTAATAAAATTGTATTAAGGGATTTTTACTCCAGGAATCCTATAAACTTTGCAAATTACCTAATCGACCTTTGAAATATCGATATTCCTCCGTCAACTCCATAAACTTGCTAACTCTTATTGCACAGACCCTCGGGTTTTCAATCGTCTATCTTTACATTGACGGTCATTTTGTCATGAGTGAATGCCCTATTTTACCCGCAATTTGTAGACTGTTGGAGATGAATGTCCTAACACGCCCCTCACTTCCCAATGGATCTTTTTAAGCTTCAACCACCTTATTTGAAGGTTCAACATTGTGAGATTTGCTTCAATCTGGAAGTACCTGGAGAGATCACAACAGATTTTTTTTGCTACACGTTGAAGAGGTAATATCAGCAAGGAGAGAACCACCTTGAAAAGTTCTTATTGCTGGGTTAAGAGTGATTCTCAACAAGTATTACATGAATGTTTATACTACAAAAATCATATTTGACATGGTTTCTAGATTATGAGATGGAGCAGCTCTCCGCCTCTAGTGTCTCTGACAACGATCGAGTCAGATGCGAATGCCGAAGCTTTGCTACGGTGAAGGCATCCCTGAGACCATGGAGTAAGGGAAGGAAATTCTATACATGTACTGATCGAAGCTGTGATTTTTTGGGTTGGGTCGACGATGACACACCCAATGATTAGACCTCCCAAGAAGAAAAGAATATGAAGTTACGATTATTGCAAGAGTTAGGCAAGCTGAATGAAGAATTGAAGATGATAAAATGTGAGCTTGCAAATACAAGAGTGCAAATCAAGAACATATGCTTTCATGTGAAGGTCCTATCAATTTGTGCACTTGTATTCCTCGCAACTGAACTCATGTAGAATGTCTTGAGAAGAACTGGATGTTTACCTCAATGTGAGGGGAGTGTCCCTATTCGTATGCTATCATCCTACATCGTATTGCCGATCGAAGTCAATCTCAAGTACTTAAAATTTGACCTGCAATGCAACCAAAATAGAAATTTCAATTCGTATGCATTCATTCACAGACTATCATCAACACAATATGTCCATGTAGTTCATACCACAAGTAAGTATAATCTATTGTTTATATTACATGTTGAACACAAAATCCCCCAAGTAAATCCAAAAAACCAACACTCCAAATCAATAAGCAGATTCTGTAGGTGATGTCCAAATCATCAAGCTTCTACCCAAAACACGGATCTCTTCATCAAACTTCTGTCAAAAAAAGAGTAGTTCTCTAACCAATAGCCCTATCTGGAACAAAAAAGTCCAAATAGAAGCTGTCATATGTATACTTGTGCAAGTAGAATTGATAACTTCAAATTTGGAATCCAATCAGACCTTCCAAAAGTACTTGCTGGAAATTTCTAGGATCGTGGGTAATCACGGAGCTGCAAACACCTGAAAATGTAATGTAACCTTAAGTAATTATCCAACAAAGAAAATCTAAAATGTCATGGGATTTTTACCTCATTTGGCAATGCTAGGGCTATCTTCTCCAATTCGTGCTACTTTCTTCGGGCGACCCCTTTTCGTGATGCTTGGACCAGCCTCCCCAGAACGTTGGTGGTCCTCTGAAAGGCTCTTGCACTAAAAGCTATTCCACTGCAAGGAGCAAGGAATCACCAAAAAATGAAGACTCAAATTTGAATAAGCAGTCCACCGAATGATTCTAATTTGACATACCTTCGTGCTCCCAAAGTAGAAGTCTGCTGAGTATAGATTCTACCACTTTGATCTTCCATGGATGCCCACACTTGGGTTCCATCTTACTTTTCATTCTCAACAACTTGATTCATGGATTTATTAGAGTTTTGCATGTGTTTCTGTGATGACCAAAAGAACCACACCTCATGCATTTGTGCTGGATCTTTTTCTCCTTGTCCCTCGCTCTTATTTGATTCTTCTTTGGCCTTCATGGAGACCTCATGGAGTGCGGAGGCAATATATTGTACTCTAATTTAATGAGTGTCCAACACGACTTGTCAAGTAAGGGGGCGATTGACTCCACATAGGTCCTTAGATAACGGGTTATGCAATAGCAATTGGATAAGTAGTCATCCCAATTCACGTTAAGCAAACTTGAGATGGCATCACAAGCATGCGTGCAAGGCAAGCTAGAGACCTACCATTGCCTACATGTGCATTGTTTTGCAATAAAATCACAGAAATTACAGCCCGTAGGACATTCCACCTCTACGCTTCTCTCGCTTGACCTCCTTACGATGAACCCTGTAGATTCTTGGTTAAGGTCCTTATGTAGTCTAGTACAGTAGATACCATCACTCGTATTTTTACTCCTTTCAATTTCCTCTCTTCCAATGTTCTCATCATTTTCCATCGAATTCAATCTATCATATCACATATTAGAAGGTGGGGTCTCATTAATCCATGAATTGAAAAACTCACTTAGATTGTTGGTGATATACTGGTAGTGTGTTGCTGTGCTGAATTGGGATCTCGATCATTTCTGATTAATTTCTATCATATAGTCAAAATCACTTGTATTGGCTTTTTGAAGCTCTTTCATCCAATGGAGGAATTGCTTTGACTCGAAAGCTCTGGCGTGCTAACCATAGTATATGCTCCAATTCACTCCCATAAAACTTCATCTTGAAGTTGTTATAAATATGGCACATACAAGCCCTATGCTCTGCACATGGAATTTGTCTTTCACTTAACTCTCCAACCCCTTCAGAACACATGAGATTATTGTTAGACCATTTCCTTTGCCACATTGGATAGACCCGTCCAAGTGCATCAAGAACCAATTCCACGTAATGCTGGACTCATTCTCCACGACCACAAAGGAACATGAAAGAGCCTGTTTGATTCATATAGGGCAGTAGCTGATGAATCCTCACTTCATCACCTTTATTCTTTCATTTGGCCTTAAATTCCTAGCTAAATGCATGTATATATCATTAATTTGTGAAAATAAACACTCAATAAATTGTATAAAATACTATGTAAAATGCTTTATAAATACTTTATTTAATTCCAAAATGAAACATCAAAGAAGAGAAATGAAAAAGAATGACGTGTGAAAGACAATGAGTGACCCTAGACCTCTAGACCAAGTGATCACAATAACTTGGTCGACAATGAATAAAGTAGGGGGAGATAGGGCAGAGAAACTGTACAGAAAATATACAAAAAATCCTAATTATTTTTGCCCAATTTTATGCATTTTGGGCCCTATTTTAATTTATTAATTTCACATCTCAAATTATAAAATCCTCAACATGAATATTGTAAATAAAAATACAAAGAAATATATAAAATTGATTTCATTGAAAAATAATGTACATTGCGTCCATGACACACAAAATAAAAAGCTGCAAAGAAAAATTTACAGATCTGTATCTTCTCCATACATATTCAAAATTGACCAAACCCACCTTTATTATTCATAAATTAAATAAGCTATTTAATGAAGATGTTTTCATTAAATTTGGAGCTAAAATGCAAAAGTTAGGTTTTTGGGCCCCCATTGTATAATATACATGTATATTATAATCAATATATTTATTTTTTATATTTTTACTTTTTTTTAGTTTTATAAAGTTGTAAATATAGCTTAAAACCCACGTTCATAATTAAAATAAAATAAAATCATTACAAATAACATAAAATAAATAATATACTTTAATACATAAATGGAATATACCATAATATAGATATAAGATTAGTGTACATAATTAATTAAGTATACACATAAATTCATAAAAAAATAATAAAATACATAAATATGTAATTAAATAAATTATATATAAACTACATGTATATAATACTAAAATAATATAAAATAAAGTTAAAATATACATAATACAGGCATATTTTCCTGTATGTATATATGTAAATATTAACCTATAATAAATAACCTTGTAAAAATAAATAAAAATAGGTAATAAATACTACATTAAATTACAATCATTTTTATATTTTAAGAAAAAAATAATTAATTAAATAATATTGGTTTTCAAGGATTTTTGGCATTGGAATTTTCTAGTTGGTCCATGTGGACAAACTAGAAGCTTCCGAAAGTTGCTTAGATCGACTTTACTGTCTACTTTGGCCACCTTGTCTGAACTCGTTTCTTCCCCATTTTATCTCCATTTTCATGCTAATTCCACACTTCTTTCACCTAGAACCCTCTGCATTTCTGATCCTCATACGCCCGTCATCTACGCTGACCCATGCCCTTCCACCAACCATCGCTCCCTCGCACACCACCTCACTTTGAAACCCATCGTTTTCTTAGCCTAGAAACTCCACCCTTCTCCACCATTTTTGCCTTTGAACCCTCTTGGGGTTGCTTTTAGCCTCTTAGGACAACCCTGCAGGTCGTGGCCAGTGATAGTATTCCATCACCGTTGTCCATCAACGAGGAGAAGCGTCACCGGAGCCAGATTTATCGCTGGAGAAGCTCTCCGACTGTTCTGCCTCTTTAATACCCAGTTCAAATTGAGGCCTTGCCATTCAATTTATAGGTAAATATTAGGTGTAACTTTCATTCCCCACATTTAATTTCCGTTTTTAGGGTTTTTAATCCAACATTATTTTAGAATCCTTTTTTGACCTAGAGCTCGGGCTCCAAGACAAATCCATCGTCCTCCGACCATTGGTTTACCCTGCCTTTCATCTCACTTCATTCCCTTTCATTTTTTCTGCTGGTCACCCATCCTTTCATCCCAGATCTCGCTAAGATCCGGTGAATTAGGTTCTACCATCCGCCATCTGCCAGAGCTTCATCTCCATTTCACCCCCATGCTTTTTTGCTTTATCAACCAATCGAGGAAATATCCCTCGAGATGGGTAACATATTGGTGCATGTCTTGAGTCGCGAAGACCCACTTGGAGCCACGAATCAATTTGGAGCTGCCCTAGGTCACATGGAGCAAACAAGGCTCCCAAATCTGCCTCAAGACCTGCTGGAGCTTATCGGAGCCCACCTGCACGTGCGGAGCATCCCCAGCAAGTCGTGGCGACCGTCGAAGCGAGGAACGAATGTCGTACGGAGGAGAAAACAAAGATTGAAGTTCCCAACCACCATGTTCTCAAGATATCTTTGAAGGGACTCGATAGTCGTTGGATCTTCAGAGCATCCTGGATTCTTTCCGAGTCGTTCGATCAAAGACTAAACGTCGCCCATTTGAGCTTTTGGATTCATTTAAGGGATACGACAAGGAAGATCTCCGTCGCCCAATCAAGCATACGTGTTGGGGTAATTTGCATAACTCCCTCCGTGCTTTATGTATTTATTAAATAGCCCTGTAAACATTTAACTTAGGCTAATATTTTGTGAAAAATTACAAAGGAACCCCTGAAACTTGTAAATATTACAAGTACGTCTACTACCAGCTCAGCTCGCATGGCCCCTACATGAGTTGCATAAATTTCCCTTGTACCGCTCTGGTTCCTATTATATCTATTTTAATATATAAAAATCACATTTTAGTTCAAAAACTTGTGGTATTTTTGCATATGATCCCTTGACATTATTTAATATTTGCATAAATGCCCATACCAGCTGGTTTATTTTTATTTATGCTTTTTATTTTTGTATAAATAGTTCTCGCGCTCCAAAATTTTTATGCATAAATAGATGAAAGTCTGGATTATATGCTCATTCATGCCATGTAACCCAAGCATTTTCTTGCATTTTCTATTTATTAAAAATCAAAAGAGAATTTTTATTCCATGTTTGACTTAAAAAATTCAAAAAAATTATAATTTTAAAATAAAAACAACTACTATTTATTACTATATTTTATCACTACATATCAAAAAACCCCAAAAAAATATATAAGAAAAACAAAAAAACTCTCGCTAACCCTAATAAATTATACACTATTTTCAAAAATCCCAAAATAGACTCATGTCCTTTATTTATATATTAAAATTAGTTTTGAAATATTTTGGACTTATTTTATATTTTTAATTCTTAAAGTAGTTCATTCTATTTAATTATTCTTTGAATTGGGATTTTTACCTTTTAAGAATAGATCAAAATTATCAAAAATCCCTAAAAAATTCACAAAAATAGAAGAATACTTTAAAACACAAAATTATTTTATTTTATAGTTCTTTATTATAATAGCTATATTTATAAATAGAATACATTATATAGTATATATACACATATATAATTATATATAGCTAATATTATCAATAATAGTTATTAATACTATAAAAATGATTAAAACACTTTAAAAAATAAAAAGGACCGTTTTATTTGTATTTACAGATTTTTATATATTTATTATATATATTACATATATTCACCCTATATTATATATATTTATACATATAGTGATATATATTCACTTATTATATATTAAAAATAAAAAGAAATAAAAAATAAAAAATAAAAAATAAAAAGTATAAAATTAAAATATAAAATATAAAAAAAGAATTTAAAAATGATTAGAAAACCCAAAAAAACACCAAGTTCAGTATTGTTACATACATACATGCATACATACATATATACATACCTACCTACATACATACGTACGTACGTACCTACTTACATACCTATGTACCTACGTGCATACGTACGTACGTACGTACTAACGTGCCTACGTACGTACCTACCTACCTACATGCATGCATACATACATACATATACATACCTACGTACATACGTACGTACATAACTACGTATGTACGTACGTACATACATACATACTTACGTACATATGTACGCACATACCTACCTACGTACCTACGTACGTACATACCTACGTACATACATACATACATACATACATACCTACATACATACCTACATACATACATACATACATACATACATACATACGTACGTACGTACGTACCTACCTACGTACGTACGTATGTACGTACATACCTACATACGTACGTACCTACGTACCTACGTACTTACCTACGTACGTACGTACGTACATCCGTACGTACCTACGTACCTACATACGTACATACATATGTACGTACGTACGTTCCTACGTACGTACCTACATACCTACGTACGCACCTACATACCTACGTACGTACATACATACATACCTACATACATACATACATTCATACATACATACATACATACATACATACATACATACCTACGTATGTACGTTGGTACGTACGCACGTACGTATGTACCTACGTACATACAAACATACCTACGTAAATACCTACATACCTACATACATACCTACGTACGTACGTACTACGTAGCTACGTACGTACGTACTTACATACCTACATACTTACATATGTACCTACATACCTACGTACGTACGTACCTACGTACGTTCGTACGTACGTACGCACGTACATAACAAACGTACATACCTACGTACATACCTACATACATACGTACGGACGTACATACCTACCTACCTACCTACCTACATACATACATACATACGTACATACCTACATACGTACCTACATACGTACATACATACATACATAAATACATACATACGTATGTACATACGTACGTACCTACGTACATATATACGTACCTACGTACGTACATACGTATGTACCTACGTTCCTACATACGTACATACGTACCTACGTACGTAACATACCTACATACGTACATACTTACCAACGTACGTACATACGTACGTACGTACTTACGTACATACATACATACGTATGTACATATATACATACATACATACGTATGTACATACGTACGTACGTACATAACATACATACACATACATACACATACATACATACGTACATACATACGTACATAACATACATATGTACATAACATTCATACGTACATACATACGTACATACGTACCTACATACGTATACATACGTACATACATACATACCTACATACGTACATACGTACCTACTTACGTACCTACATACGTACATGCATACCTACATATGTACCTACATACATACATACGTACCTACATACGTACATACGTACGTACAGACGTATGTACCTACGTACGTACATACATACATACATACGTACCTACGTACGTACCTACGTACGTACGTACGTACATACCTACGTACCTATATACGTATATACATACGTACGTGCCTACGTTCATAACATACATACACATATATACATACGTACATACATATACGTACATAACATACATATGTACATAACATACATACGTACCTACGTACGTACATACGTACCTAAATACGTACCTACATACGTACATACATATGTACCTACATACGTACATACCTACCTACATAAGTACCTACATACGTACATACATACCTACATACATACCTACATACGTACCTACATACATACCTACATACGTACATACATACGTACATGCATACCTACATACGTACCTACATACCTACATATGTACCTACATACATACGTACCTACATACATACGTACCTACATACGTATGTACGTACATACGTATGTACATACGTACGTACGTACATACCTACATAGAAACGTACCTACGTACGTACCTACATACCTACGTACCTACATACATACATACATACATACATACATACATACCTACATACATACATACGTATGTACGTACGTACGTATGTACGTACGTACGTACGTACCTACCTACGTACATACATACGCACATACCTACATACCTACATACATACCTACATACATACCTACATACATACATACGTACGTACGTACGTACATACCTACATACTTACGTACGTACCTACATACCTACGTACCTACATACATACATACATACATACATACATACATACATACATACCTACATACATACATACGTATGTACGTACATACGTATGTACGTACGTACGTACGTACATACCTACGTACATACATACGCACATACCTACATACCTACATACATACCTACATACATACCTACATACATACATACGTACGTACGTACTACGTAGCTACGTACGTACGTACTACGTACCTACGTACGTACGTACGTACATACCTACATACTTACGTACGTACCTACATACCTACGTACCTACCTACGTACGTACGTACCTACGTACGTTCGTACGTACGTACGTACATACGTACATAATAAACGTACATACCTACGTACTTACCTACAAACCTACGTACGCACATACCTACCTACCTACCTACATACATACATACATACATACATACATACATACATACATACTTACTTACTTACATACGTACCTACGTACGTAGATACATACATACATACATACATACATACAGAAATACATACATACGTACGTACCTACGTACGTACCTACGTACATATATACGTACCAACTTACGTACATACGTATGTACCTACGTTCATATATACGTACATACGTACCTACGTACGTACGTACATACGTACATACCTACATACGTACATACTTACCAACGTATGTACATACGTACGTACGTACTTACGTACATACGTACATACGTACGTACATATATACATACTTACATACGTATGTACCTACGTACGTACGTACGTACATAACATACCTACACATACATACATACATACATACATACATATGTACGGTCATACCTACATACGTACCTACATACGTACTTACATATATACATGCATACCTACATATGTACCTACATACGTACATACGTACCTACATACGTATGTACCTACATACGTACGTACATACGTACGTACATACGTACGTACATACATACATACATACATACATACATACATACGTACCTACGTACGTACCTACCTACGTACGTACGTACATACCTACGTACCTACATACGTATATACATACGTACGTACCTACGTACATAACATACATACACATACATACACATTCATACATACGTACATACATATACGTACATAACATACATATGTACATAACATACATACGTACCTACATACGTACATACGTACCTACATACATACATACATATGTACCTACATACGTACATACATACCTGCATACGTACCTACATACGTACATACATACCTACATACATACCTACATACGTACCTACATACGTACCTACATACGTACATACATACGTACATGCATACCTACATACGTACCTACATACCTACATATGTACCTACATACATACGTACCTACATACGTATGTATGTACATACGTACGTACCTACATACATACATAGAAACGTACCTACGTACATACCTACATACCTACGTACGTACCTACCTACCGACCTACCTACATACATACATACATACATACATACATACGTATGTACGTACGTACGTACGTACATACCTACGTACATACATACGCACATACCTACATACCTACATACCTACATACATACCTACATACATACATACGTACGTACGTAATACGTAGCTACGTACGTACCTACGTACCTACGTACTTACCTACATACGTACGCACGTACATACGTACATAACATACATACCTACCTACATACGTACGTACCTACGTACATACGTACCTACGTACCTACGTACCTAGTACATACGTACGTACGTAGATACGTACCTACGTATGGACGTACGTACCTACCTACGTACGTACGTGCATACGTACCTACATACGTACATACCTACGTACATATGTACATACATACATACGTACATACATACATACGTACCTACGTACGTACGTACGTACATACCTACCTACCTACATACATACATACGTACCTACATACATATGTACGTACCTATGTACGTTTGTACGTACGTATGTACATACGTACCTAACAAACGTACATACCTACGTACATACCTACATACGTACGTACGTACGTACCTACGTACGTACGTACGTACCTACGTACGTACCTACCTACGTACCTACGTACGTACCTACGTACGTACATACCTACGTACCTACGTACCTACCTACGTACGTACCTACCTACGTATGTACGTACATACGTACGTACCTACATACGTACATACTTATATACGTATGTACATACGTACATACGTACTTGCGTACATACATACATACATACATGCGTACATACATACGTACCTACATACGTATGTACATACGTACGTACGTACATAACATACATACACATACATACATACGTACATACATACGTACATAACATACATATGTACATAACATACATACGTACATACATACGTACATACGTACCTACATACGTACATACATGCGTACCTACATATGTACATACGTACCTACATACGTACCTACATACGTACCTACATACGTACCTACATACGTATATACATACGTATATGCATACCTACATACGTACCTACATACATACATACGTACCTACATACGTATGTACGTACATAAGTACGTACATACGTACGTACGTACGTACCTACATACGTACGTACATACATACATACGTACGTACGTACATACCTACGTTTACGTACATACGTACATACATACGTACATATGTACATACATACCTACACACGTACGTACATAGGTACGTACATACGTACATAGTACATACATACGCACATACGTACGTGCGTACATACATACATACGTACATACATACGTACATACGTACACAAGTATTCTTTGTTCAAGATCCTAATGATGATGCATGGAGTCATGTTGTGATTACAAAACCTTGGGATTTGTTTGATTTGTGCATTTCAAATGAAAATGCTTATCAAGATGTTGAGTCATATTTTGTATTACAAATCATATTGCGACGAATGAGTCAAATGATTCTATTTCCTGGTGCAGGAGGAATGATGATTAGAATTTCTCGAGTTTTTTCTTCATTAGTCACTCTTGATTTTTAAACCATTTTATAACATGAAGGAGAGGTTGGGCACTGCAAGTGTACTTGATGATGCAGTGTGATGTTTTTTTTCTTGATGGAACCTCTCTGTCAGGTGTAAGAAGATGCATGTTTAATATGGCTTAAAAGAATATTTGTTCATTTCATTGTGGGTTCATTGCTGTATATATTAATTATGATTTTATGGTTCATTGGACGTAGGTAACATTTTAATAGGTTGATTTTGTGACTCTACAATGACTGGAACAAGAACTTTCCATGGATGTCAAAAATTCGAAACCCAAGGTGGTGATGCTAGTGAAGGAACTTCAAGTCTCCATGAGTAATCTATACTACAAGATCCTAGAGATAATATGCATGAGAATGTACATATTTCATGTTCGGTTTTTTAATCTAAAAGTTCAAGATTTTTATAATATTATAATATCCTCATCTTTGAGTATTTTATTGAGAGGTAAGTGTTGTATGCTCATTTATTAGATGACTACGGAGATGTTTGAGTAAAGAAGGGAGTCACATATGCTAGAGACATATGGTCACTGTCTAATGGGAATAAAGTTATTCTGGATTGTAATGAATTAGCTCAATCGGTAGATAAAGCTGTGAGAATATTGAGTAGCTGGTTGGGCACTATAGCTCGCAATGGAATAATGTGTCCGCTAGACTTTGATGATGGAGGATACTTAAAAGGATATATGGTAGTTATCTCATTGGCCAAGTAAAGGTGAGAATCACATAACGTAGTAAGTGAGTTTCTTTTATTGATTAATTCCAATGAAAATTAAAATTTTAAATCACAATACTTTTCCAGAATATTATGTTAGAGTATATATCAGCGTAAGATTTTTACAGTGATATGTCCTGACTTTAGATTAGAATGGTTGGAAAAGATGTATAGATTATCATAAGCTTTCAATTTCTGGACAATGGATAAAGCCTCTAGTACCCATGGAAATGGAGCATAGTGATTCATCCAGATACTTTCATTACATGAATAAAAAGGCCCACATTGAGCATCTCTTAGTCTTCAAGTTTAAAGTTCCAAAATTATCAAAGAATGGTAAGAAACCGGTTTGATCCCATGATCCATAAAGAGAATTGAGAAAACCTTCATTTGCAACAGAAGATCAACTGAAATCTTCAAGGGTTTCTTATTGCTTTACTATATGATAACCTAACTAAAAATCGAACACAAGCTTATAAAGAGAAGGAAAAATAGATACACCATCAATAGTAGATTAATTTATCTTAAACCACTAGGGTAAACATTATTGGTCATTAAAAATATTTACTTGTAACTATGGAAGAAACTACTTACCATTTTTTCGAATCATATAGACTATATCTGACACTTTTTTTAGTTGAAGTTTATGTTTCCTAGGAACATGTATGTTGATGGTTGGATTCTTGAATCACTTGATCAAAAATGGTGTAATTTCAAGCATGCTCTTAAAGAAAATTTAATCCCCAAGATAGGCTAGAAGATACACCTGAGAGAGAGTTGAGAAAGATTGAGGTTTGAGTATTTCCTATTTAAAAATAGTATTTAAGATCATTTAATAATTATTTCTCATGGTTTATATATTTTCAATAAACAGATTATCACTCATGTTCCACCACGTGTCGAGGCTGCTCAATGGAAGAACTTGGTGGAATATTGGTTCTCAGAAAAGAATATGGTAATTGTTTACTCAAAATTTTATAATCTATTTATTTCATATTTTTTATAATGGATACAATTTGAATTGTAATCATTATGAGATAAACTTTATTATGCAGAAACGTTTTGTTGCGGGAAAATTTGCAAAGAAAATTTCTTTGGAGTGAGGAGTCAATTTGCACATAAGCGGTTCTAAAAGTTATGCTAGGGAAAAAAAGGAATTTGTAAACTATCATTTATTTTATTTTCAATGTTTGAAGAAAACAAATTTTTCTCACTTATTTGTGCAACATTTGACTTTTATGAAGTTTGACGAAAATGGACGAGCTCCGGGAAAGATCGAATTTTCAAATCACACATGTTAAAAAAATGAAGAATAGTGAAGGGAGTTTGGTATTCATTAATGAGATATCTCATTAGAAAGTTGTAATGCTTTCAAAATATAATTTATATTACTTTATAATTTCAATTATCATGAAAATAATTTGTTGATTTAACTTCATTCATTGATATTATGTATTTTATCTTTCTTGTATATGAAGGAAGAAGCAAAAAGAATATTGGAAGAGCATTCACTGTAGTCTGAAGTTTCAAACGATAATATAGAGACCGAAGTGTATAATAAAGTATTTGGATGTCACAATTGGGGCATGCCTAGAGGATATGGTATATGAACAAGGAATTCAGAGTTCAAAGAAAGCTATGCACTTGGTCGGAGTATGTCTAGGAATGAAGAAATTGAAGCATTGAAATCACAAATGAAGAACATGCACGAAGTAATCAAAGACCTCAAGACTCAAAATAAAACTTTCATGATGATGCTATCACAAAATAAAGTTGGGTCTTCAATGGTTCATGATCCTTTAGCCAAAAGCTCAAGCCACATTTAGCAATCAATATTTGGTATTTGTTTCACATTTGACATGTTAAAACTCCATTTCCTTTAATTTTCTAGGAACTACTGCAAGAAGAAGTTTTAAAATTTTGTAGACAACTACAAATGATCATCTTATAATGCTTTTCTAATGAATACTAAAGTAATGGTTTCTTTTTTAAAAAAAATCAACTATGAAACTTTATTTGCAAGCATGATGCTTTTGGATTCACCAAAAAAATATCTTAAAAAAATTGTCGTTATTTCATATAGTTTATTATGCATTGTGACTTAATATGATTATTATGAGATTTGATGTCCTTTTTATTTTAGAAGCTATCTCATGAAGAAGGCAAGGAAAATTTTGTAGGATACTCAAGAGGATCATCTTCAAACACTTCTCAAATGAATAATGATGTGAGTATTTCATGATTTCTCAAGAAACTTGGTTTTGAGGTATTTATTAATTTTTGTAGGATCAACGATATCGTTAAAATCATTATGCTTTTGAGAAGCACTTTGAGTGGGGAAGCAATGGATTGTATAGTACAACCTCTTAGCTTCCACACAACACCCTTATGTTTTTTGTTGATCTTTCAAGAAAGAGGTGGTCTTAGTCATTTTCCCATGATTTTTTGTTATTCGCATATTATGGGTACCTCAATTTGGCTTGATTTCTTCCTTGAAGTAGCCCTTTTAACAGTTAAAAAATTGTTTTTAAAGATACTCATCTTGAATAAATCTAAGACGTCTTCTTATGTCCATTTCTGATGTTCTAGCACCAATATTATATTTGGTCATTTTCTACTTATTTTTGAAGGATCAAGCCAAATACATTGTTTCTGATGTCACATTTGAGATATTATTAATGACCATATTCATTATAGAGCAAAACACTTCATCCATGGAGGCCATATTTTTTAAGATTTCCGATTTTTGACAGAAGAGATGATGACTTTTAGATGTAACTGAAATTCACATATGTCTTTATAATTTCTCATATTATCATCTCCAAATTGCAGACCTTCTAGATTATGATTTTACTTCCTCATCAAACACAACATATTACTTGATAATTGCATTTATTGGATTTTTACGTTTTATTTTCTTATTGAAAATTCTCACTTTTTACTAAAAATGTTAGATGTCCATTGTTATATTCTCATGTTACTGTGATGTTTATTTCCTTGTGTCTTCTAATTGAATATTTTTCCATTTTATTTAAGAACTTGTTTGTGGGTGGTGCGTGAAGATAAAGTATTTTGTACAACTTTAAATGTGAAACTGATCTCTTACCTTTTGTTTAATTATAATATGTTGAGTAGCGGGATGAGATTTAATGAAGAACCACATATGCTCGTGGTTTCTTGTAAATACATGTTGGTAAGGATTAGTGCCTTATATTAATCATTAAGTGGGTTGCTGTTGAACTTCTATTGATTTTTGGATCTCTAACATAATGAAGAATATCAAATGCTTGTGTTTTAGTGCTCATATGCATGTAGTTTGGTACTAAATGTCAAATTCTTATGTATCTTATGCAATGTACATGTTAGCAGGATGGATTGAGAAGCTTTATGCAATTTGTAAGAGACTCATTTGTTCTGACTACCAACTAGTAAGTATTATTTAAAGTCCATTTGTTTATTTTTTGGAATGGTGGCAAATATTTTTCATGTGTGTAAATCATTTGGTAACATGCATCATGAATAAATAATATATATGTTCATATGTTTGCTAAGAGTTACGAATATGTTTATTTTAATATATTGATAATTTGTCCTAATTGTCTAGGTTGATTCATATTCCAGACAATGTGCTAGCATTGATATACACAATTTTATTAGTTTAAACCATTTATAATAGATGATAGATTGATACAGTTCTTAGATTATATGAGTTGTGGTAGATGATAGTTGTTATAGGTTATTTGAGATAGATTTGTGATAGATAACAATGGTTGCTTTAAATTCCACAATATCATTACTCAGTTTGTAATACATGATAGGTTTATATTGTTTTTTATTTTCAAACAATGTTTAGTTGGATGTTATAGTTGGATTTAGTGATATGTATGTTGTTATGTATTACTGATGACAATTACCTGCAAGGCTGCTTAGTTCTTTGCACTGTTTATAATGGTGAAATCTGTGGATTATGATGTATAGGTGAATGTACTTTAAAAATTTATGGGTCATAATATAGTTATATAGCAATGATTTTTATATTGACAATGATCTTAATTTGTTGTTTATAACTTAGCAACAGTTTTTTGTTGTTATATGTAACTTACCGACAATTAGATTCGTTGTTACAGTGAATTCTATTCATTGTTACTTGTTATTTTTCCACATTTTTATTCATTGTTAGTTTCGATTTTTTTTCCACGATTTTTATTCGTCGTTACTTGCTACTTATTAACAATTTTTATTCATTGTTATTTGTAGTCTATCGACAACTAGTAATTCGTTGTTAATAATTTAGCAACGACTTATATAATAACAACAATAACGACGAAACAGATATTCGTCGTTTGGTCATCTGATGACAATTTATTCGTTGTCATCTTTACAATTTTTTCCGTTGTTATAGGCACTTTTTCTTGTAGTGATTTTTCTCCTATATAAGAGAGCTCAGGGGTTCTATGAATATCAAGTAATTGGTTTTTCCCAACAGAAACTTCAAAAAAATCACAATAAGACCACTCTGCATATTGTCACATCTAAAGCAAGTTTCACTAATTTTGAAATTTATTTGAATGGAGATTTGCGAAAATACTTCTGAAATTGGTATATTTCTTATTGTTGCATATGATGATAGCAGTTTGGATGAGCCGGTGAAAGTAAGCGGAGGGCTATGCAGTTGTCGTCACCATGCACTTATCAAGTGTAACACCCCAACCCCCACTACAACAAAAATTCCTTATACCAACGTTTGAAAATGTTGGCAATAGTTGGTTTTAACGTCCGTAAATGTATATGCCAACGTTAAAAAATGTTGAAATATTTTGTCGGGTTAGCCTCGTCGGGACATGTCTTTATAGACGTTTATAAAAACATGTCGGCAGATCCTTTTATTATACGACGTTAAAAAACGTCAGGTAAAACATGTCTGAGTGGACGTTAACAAACAATGTCCACATACAATCAATATTCGTGGACATCAATAAACGTCGACTTACTTAATGTTTTTAACATCAACAATCGGATTATTTATCCAAAATTTTTTTCCATTTTCTAGAGATCTCTAAGCATCCACAATCACAAACAAGTACATTGCACAAACGAACAACATACTAATAATTCTAAATAACATTTCTCAAGATACAAATATTACTAAATTATGAAAGTTTAAAGTTACAACCAAAATGTTGCACTACTTGAAGTAGACCTTCTAGAAAGCAGAAATACATCGTCACATTCCCCAAAAAATAATAAAGTTCTTGACAAAAGATTGGCTCATTCAAGAATCATCTTCTGTTTCTACATCAGGATCAACACCTCCATCTTGACGTACAAATCTTGACCTTGCCTGAGAAACATATGTATCTGCTAAGGAAAAAAAGGTAATGAAACAAGGAAACAATCAAAATTTAGAAAAGAAGTCAAAGTAAATAAAATAAATTGTTGGATACCATAAAATATTGGCTGAGAAGGTAGAGATGGCGTTCCATCAGATAATTTAAAGTATGCCATCATTCTAGCCGTTATTTGATCATTAAATTCTTCTTTTCTCTTCTCCTCAGCATCCTTCAATTTTGCATTGATCTCATTCTCCATTTCCTCCTTAAGTTCCTAGCGTAGTTCTTCGAGAACTTCTCGACGAATTTCTTGACGAATTTCTTCCCTCCTTTTATCATTCTCAGCCTCCATTTTTTGTTGAAGCTCTACTAATTTTTGGCCAATTTCCTTCCTTGAAATAGATGCAGACCTACAACGACCTCTCCCTTTAGGTACATGTCCATACCCCCTGCCAATAAGACTGTCGGACAATCGTTCATTGTGCAATATAACATTTGCTATTTCAGCATCGGTAATACACCTTCCTTCTAAATCAGCATCATCACGCATGACCTTCATTCTAATATGTAAATAATACATTATTACTTATGAAAGTAAAGTAATTATGGGGTATAAGAAGAAGTTATTAAACGAATCACTAATGTAACTTACATATGTCTGTCTTGCTTCAGGTGTTGACCAATACCCATGTAGTCCAGTAAGAGGGTCTAGTGATGCCTTTCCCTCCTTATCAATACTGAACTTTGTCCTTAAGAATAATAAAATCTCCCCACAAGATTGGCCCTCAAGTTCTTTATGAGACTAGAACATATAAGACACGTTTAAATAAATTAAAGAAAAATTCTACAACTAATAAATTAAAATCAGATTGCATCTTACTATCTCATTCTTAATGACAGCATACGACTTAGATCTAGTAGTTGAGAGATTCTTAACATGTGTAATACGTGTATCCTTATTTGTCAGGCATTTCTCCTAAAATAGTCGTAATTAATAAATGACATTAAAAAACCAATTAACTTTTTTAAACATGCTTACTTGATGTTTTGGTTGAATCCATGTTTCAACCATGGTAATCCAACGTTCAATTGAAACATTTAGTGGCTTTGCTGCATCTCCTGCACTCTCCCATTCTTTCTTTAAGTTATGTCGATGCTCCTTAAGGTGTTTTGCTAAATTACGGTTCGCTGCTTCTTTGACCCTCACATCAGAGTCAAAATCAACGATATCGATGAAGTTCTATTTAAAAAGTAATTATCAAACAAGAATCTATTGTAAAACTTTAAAAAATAATATTTATACCTTGATTCTTTCATGTGCAGACTGAAGATCTGCATCTGTTAGGCATCTAAAATCCGGTACTAATGGAACATCCTCCCTTGCAGCTATGCCACAAATCAGTTGTAGAGCACTCGCTTGCTCGGCATCTAGCGGTCTTCCTTCATCTAAGTCAATTATTACAATATGTCTATGCCCTGTTACTATCGCATGCTTGACCAATGTTATGCCTCTTGACTATCCCCTACGACACACTATACTTAATTTAACATAACTGGTTCAAGAGTTAATTTAAATATTACTTTACTAGTAACAAAATAATTACCTGATTTTATGGAAGTAGAGAGTGTTTCTTGCAAGTCAAATGGATCATTGCTCTGTGTCGATCTCAGTATGACTTGTGATTGTGAACTCGGAAGTGCAGCTGGTTGCAAGCAGTTGCTCTGGTTCCCCTGTGGCTGTGGAGGATGACACTCAGATACTTGAGGAGGTATTGGTTGCGAGTCCAATGGAGTACTACTCTGTGTTTGTCTCGGCATGTCATGTGATTGTCGACTTAGAAGTGCATTCGGTTGCAAGCGTCTGCTTTGGTTTCTGGTTGTAGTAGGATTAAACTCAGATACTTGTGGAGGAGTTGGTTGGGCACGAGGTTGACTTCATTGTTGTTTGTAAACTCCTGAATCAGACTGGCTACTTTGACCATCCACTTTCCTCTTATTCTTTCCAAAGGTGAATGGTCCAACCATACAAATAATAAACCCCATCACCTGTAGGAAATGACTGTAAAAAAGTGGCATATTAACAACATTAGAACTTTCAGAATCCACATACAGATACATAAATCATACCTGGAATATGTAATTATAAGATGAAGTAAAAGCAGATAAATAACCATAACTACAATATGGAATTATCAAAATTGTTGTATCCGTTATGAAATCCATTGAAAGCATGGGAAACTTAGATCAAATTCCATCTCATTTTAATCTAACATTTTACCCCCATTGATAAGGGATGGGACCAATAATAAAGGGTTCCTATTCGTTCTCCCAGTATGGGGGCACGCTTTCCTTTCCAGCCACATTGGTAATGTTTGAATTACCAAAGTACCAATTTAAGATGATAATGCACAAAAATGATCGACAATGCAAACATGAATCCGTTAATTAATTAATAGATTGCATTCAACACCAAACACTAGAATCTATTTCCATGAAAAAAATGGTTCACATAGTCACTTTACAATATGACATTCCAGACAGCTTGAAAGATAGTCATGGATAAAAGAGATTCTTTCCATTCAAAATGCATAGCATGTTCGAATATCAGTTCCAAAGGTAAAAAGTTCATAAAATAAGCAAACAGAAAATAAATGGTGAATAAATATTGGGGTTGTTGCGCAGTGGTTCATATCCAGAACAACATGATGGGAGAAATCATCTGGGAATCACGCCTAGCATGTTATATTGGACAACACCATGTCCTTGGAATTCAACATAGACACAAATAGAATACCAGGAATCCTAGATAACCTATGCCAAATTCTGAAAATCTATAATACCCATTCCTGACAAAATGAAAACCAGAAACACGATAATAAAAAATCTAATAAGGCAAAACATAGCCAGGGAATCACGCCTAACAGAGTGGATCCTCCTCTGCGAGCAGCTGCGGAAGATCGTTCCATCTCATCCTCCGACTCCTCACCCCCAATACAGAACAAGCCCTAAAAAAATCTGTAGGATGCAAATATGCCTTTAAGGAAGAGAAAGTCATGATATTTTACCTCTGTCGTCCTGCAAACGGGTTGCCCAAAGACATGATGTTCTTCGTCCAGGGAGGATGAGCATGCACCTAGACAAGTGACGGTTGCCGCTAGCCTTATCAAAGGAAGGGAGAAATAGAGAGAGATAGGTCGCTGGTGGGAGGAAAAGAAAGAGAAGGGGTTTTCGTCCGGGTTTCTAATTTTGGAAGGAATGCCAAAAGACGGGGATGGCAGGAATGGATTTTTTCCTAAAACATGGTTGGACGTTTCATCAAATAATATTGACATACGTTGACCATGTATCGACGTTTAAACTGCAATGTCGCTAAAGATTAAAAGGGTCGACGTTATAATTAACGTCTACTAAAACTAAACCTATCTGGACATTCCTAATGCTACAATGTCCACAAAAGTCTAATTTATTGTAGTGCCCAAACATAGTGCCACATCTAAAACTCACGAAGTGTGGGTGTGGTTTATTAATGATGGAGATTACTACTTGCCAACTTGGGTTTAAGTATTTGGGTGGTTGTCAACGGGTTCATCTGGATCCATACCCAACAAGTTGTCAGGGCCAGTTTTCCTTGATAACAGACCGGGGACCTAACCCCGAGATGTTACAAATGGTATCAGAGCGGGTTCCCTCTGATAGTGGATAGGGTTACCCGAAGGGACCTAAGCTGGGAGCGTGCATCTACCACTTTCACTGGGAATAAGTGAATGGGTCATGTCGCAACGAGGAAATTGCGAATATAAGTGGGGGAGGTTGTAACACCCCAACCCCAAACATAGTGCCACATCTAAAACTCACGAAGTGTGGATATGGTTTATAAGTGATGGGGATTACTACTTGCCAACTTGAGCTTAAGCATTTTGGTGGTTGTCATCGGGTCAATCTGGGTCCATACACAACAAGTTGTCAGGGTCAGTTTTCTCGATAACGGACCGAAGACCTAAGCCTGAGATGTTAGATCAAGGCTCGTGCAGGATGATCTCACGAGGGGGTGCAATGAAACATGAAGATATATTACATTCATATTTTTAAAATATAAATATATTGTTTTGCCGTTCTCCGGATGAAACTAGGCTGGAGTTGTTTTGTACTTAAATTGTGCTTTCGCCCTCGGGCTCCTCTTGCTAGATAGTGAAAGCCAACGTGTTAGGAAAAAAATAGATCGAGAATAATGGCAATCCGACAAGGTCAAAAGCAACAGGCATCCTTAATATTCGAAACAAACAACTGATTTAATACCGCTTGAATAGGCAATCTTGGGCAACCACGGCAACCACTATACTACAGTCCGACACTGGTGGTCACCAAGGAAACTTAAATAATAAATATCATTTTCACACATTTGTATTTCGGTCTTTGCTCAGAGGATAAAGTGGAATCTTTTCGGTTGGGCCTCTAAGATCACTTCACTATGCAGTGTCTAATTGATTGCAATAAAAAAATGTTAGGCTCTAATATTTACCTCATCGTTATTTTATCTCTAAACGATGTAGATGACGCACTTCTGATTTTTGGATGGCAGTTGCACAAATTACGGTTTCGTTCTGGTTAATATTGGTGGGATTTTTTTATCGACGTCCCCATAGAGTAAATAATATTTGTGTACGGTGGCCGTCATATAAAACTAGAAATACTTCAATATATAAGTTGTTTACAAACATTCTAGCAGATATCACAACTTATTGCATTCGCCAGTTTTATGCACTTTCACAGAAAGGTACAGATGCACCAATGACAAATCAACCGTACACGAAACACGACCATGAGAATTAATCTCTACGCCTTAATGGCAATGCTCACCGATGTTCTCAATCACTAGTAACTTGTAGGCATTTATCTTCGAGAGCTCCGTTTAAACAACTGGAATTGCCCTGAGAATTAGCGGGCTCCTCCTCCTAACGGAGAGCCCCGCCACCTCATCCATGTCCAACTTCTCCTCCGGCAGCCTCCACTCGAACCTCTGCAGTAGGTTCGCAAGGCAGAGCTCCACCGTCGTCATCGCCAGCGCAATCCCCGGACATATCCTCCTCCCCCCACCGAACGGCACGTACTGCATGCTCTGTCCTCCATAGTCCACCGCCACCGCTGCAAACCTCTCCGGCCTGAACTCCTCTGGCGCCTCCCAGTGCCTTCCATCACGCCCTATCGCCCACACGTTAAAGAACACCCTCGTTCCTGCCGGTATATCGTAGCCATCGGTCACGCAAGCCTCTCGCGTCTCTCGGGGCAGCGGCAGCGCTACCGGAGGGTGCAGCCGCAAAGTTTCCTTTATCACCATTTTTAAATAGCTCAGTTTCTCCAGATCGCTCTCTTCCACCCTACCCTTCCCGCCGGTAACCCCGCGTACCTCAGACTGCGCCTTCCGAAGCATCAACGGGTTGCGCATGAGCTCCGCCATTGCCCACTCCAGCGTCACTGCTGACGTGTCCGTGCCTCCGAGGAACATATCCTACGAACAAAATCACAACCCAGACATACTGAGTTTATGTACATGATTATTATTCAGGAAATTTCGGTTCTTGTACTAACCACAAGGACCCCTTTAATGTGCTCTTGGGTGAGGTGGAACCCAAGATGAGGGTCCCTCTTTCGGCGAAGCAGAGTACTGGCGAAACAGTTCTCTTGATTATTCCGGTCATCATCATCCAAGCTATTTTCCTTGAGCTCATTATCAAGAAGTGCGTCCATGTCGCGGAAGCAGCGATTGAGCTTGGCCTCCATGCCCGTAAACACGCTGACCCACTTGAATGAAGGGAAGAAATCTCCAAAACAGAACCCGGAGATCAAATCCATCGCCTCCATGATAAGCTTTTGGGAGTCTGAGGACCTCTTCCCAAACAGCTCTCTCCACAACACGTTGCAAACGAAGCTAAAACACATCTCGCTGACATTCACGACGCCGAAACGGTCTGATATTTGGGTCATGAGAAAGTCTACCTCCTCTTGACGGATGTGGCGGAAGGAGTTGACCTTCTTCTGGCTGAAGAGCTCGACCATGCTGATCTTGCGGAGGTGCCTCCAATGGTCGCTGTAGGGAGCCATGGCGAAGTCGAAGTTGCCGTAAGTGAACTTGGTACCGGCAACGAGTGGGGAACGGCCGGAGAAGGTGAGATCGTGGGTCTTCATGACGTGAGTGGCTGTCTCCGGGGTGGAGACAATGAGAACTGGGACTTGGCCAAGTTGGAGGTGCATGAGGGGGCCATGCAGGACAGCGAGGCGTGCCAGGGAGCGGTGCGGGTGGCTACCGAGGACGTGGAGGTGGCCGAGGACGGGGATACTCGGGGGTGATGGGGGGAGGTTGAGGTTGGGTCGTCGCCTGTGTTTGATTTGCAAGAAGAACAAGAAGGCGGGGATGAGGAGAAGGAAGAGATAGGCCGCCATTCTGGTACGGAGAGTTTGGCTCAGTGATCATCATACTTATATACCCGACGGGATTCTATGTGGTGATTGCTAGCAAATGCAGAAGCTTTAATGTAGCATGGATCTTTGTCATATGTATGCTATCAATGGGTCAATCCGCTCCACTCAACATTGTTATTCATTGGAGGGCATATCCTCTCAAAGTCTGTTGCAATCGCTTGAGCCGCTCCATCTTGATCAAGGGGTTCACATGAATATTCACGGTATGGACCCACAAAAATAGTGAATTCGTGCAATCCTCTTGATCAAGATCAAAAGTCTCTGGTGATCCACGAATTTGCAGTAGACTCTGCAGCATTGTAGAGGATCTGCTAGCTATTCATTATTTTGTAAATGGGTATTGGATCCATATATCCAAAATTATATACATACCCAACCAAATTTGTTGAATCTAATATCCCAAAATAGGAACTTTTTTGTAAAAACAGCAACGATGAAAAAAGGCCAAATAACAAAAAAAATCGCTATATGCTTAAAAAAATAAAATGTTCGGAGTCTATTTATTTCAATCTTCCGTTCAATTTTAACTAATGCTAGTGCATGATTATTGAACATGTAGGATCAATGATTCAGTGCATGTCGAGGATCTGTTAGCAATATGAGCTAGGGATAAATCATTTCTACGACAAATGTTATTGTAATCTTTGATATATCAATGAAGATTATTGATATTAAATGACCAGATGCATTTATATGGTCCCTTAGTACAATTAGGGTTATATACCATGACCATCTTAATAATCATGCAGTTGTTGATTCAATAGTTAAATTATAGAGGTTGGTGCTTGGATGATATCTAAAGAGTTAGATTTAGGACTCATCAACAAGCACCGTCAAATGATTATTAAGAGATGACCTCCTGCATGAGAAGGAGATGGCAACCTCTCTCTAAAGGTTGATATCTAACTGACCTCTTGATGCAGGTCCTCTGCATAAATTAGGCATTCGGAGGTGTCGGATAAGTTAGGTCAAAGATTTGACTTAACAAGATCGAAATAACTAAGATCTATGTCGTATGTTGTCATGATATAGGCACTCATCCTCTGACCAAAGACAAAAGTATTATATGTCTAAGTATGTACATTAGGCAGATCGCTAGGCTGGATGAAGTAACCAAGGTTTATACACCAGCGAGCTGGTGTGCATACGAGGGCATATGAGTAATATGATCGCTTAAAGGGATCATACAGGTTCACTACTGAACCGGAAGACATGAGCTCACTCATGAGATATTGGGATCAAATTCTATGAATGGTTATCTTGCTTTGAAAGCATGACATGATTTATAGGTATGATATATGCTTTTGGAAAGTATATGATCAATATCAACTCCCAATGATCAAATAAGAAAGGTAATGGAAAAAACATGAAGGCGACAATTAAAATTTGATCTAAAACTTCGAGCTTATTCTAGGTCTTCCAGTATGCTGGATATATGGGTATTAGGAATACTCAAGGGTGATGTGGTCGTAAACGATTGTATAACCGTGGCACTTCCATTCCGAGGGAGTGACGAAACATGTTTGGAATTTAGTGACTCCTATTAGTAGATTAGTAATTTGATCTCCGAATATGATTCAGATGTAATAAGAAGATTAGATTCACATATTGATATCTCAATCCAAGTCACTATACATAAAACGTAATCATTTTGTCCTTATCTTCAAATATCCACGGAGAAAGCACATTGTTCTTGAAAGAGTTCAATAAAAATTTAATTATTGATAATGTATCTAAGCATTGGGAAATGAATAAGTAAATATCATTTAATTATCATAAATAATGTGAATATGATTCATATTATTTGGACACATGAGAATAGTCATCTAAGATAATTAAATATGATTTAATTATCAAAGACATGATTTATGTGGATATAACTATCTACAATAATCATTAATACTATAAATATGATTTATAATATATTGGAGAGATATAATTGTAAATAAGATTTACAAATTAAATATTAATGAGAATTGGATTCACATTCGATAATTAATTGTAATGCAATTTACATTTTATATTGGGTGGTTGAGTTTGATTCATAATTATCAGTGGCTTGTTTGCCATTGTCACAAAATTATTTGCAAAAAATATTTTGATATTAATTCAATGAATAAAGATTTAATTTAATAAGATTACATTGTGATTAGAGAGAGATTTTTCTTTCTCCATTCAAGGTGGACGTCCAAGCTCTTTAAAGGGGAAGGAGGCTTTCTCCTTTCCCCTTACATGGAAAGAGAATCTTTAGTCCTACTTTATTCATGAGAATCTATTGATTTAATTGAAACTAAATATGTTAAGATTATTTGTAATATATTATTTTCTTTAGAATTAATTATTTATTATTGCAAATTGTTGCAACAAAATCTTAACCATTGATTTGAAATAGGATTGCATCTCCACTATCCAACTTAGTATAAAAGGAAGGGTATCCCTTGCCTTTTCTACTACAATAATTTCAAGAGCAATAATTCTCTCTATTCTCATACACACCCTCTCTCTCTCTAAATATTGTAACTATCCATCATATTAACCTAGAAAGCCATGTAGTTGTTGCACTGTCGTTGTACTGCCGGATCGACTGCTCGTAGATCTCCGTCTTCCTCGGTGCAACTTACTTGTGAGGAAGGTTATCAATTTCGTGGGACTAAATAAAGAGACTCCGCGCTCAGATCTTCAACTCGGATTGTGGTAAGCACACATCTCATCCACACATCCGCAAGTGCACCATTCATCAGATCAGACTTGAGACAAAGGTCTCTTCGCTTAGAGATACGCGATCGTAATCACACTTCAAGAGGCAATCCTTTAACCTGGTTGTGATCTTGATAAAATAATTTGAGAATTGTTCACATATCACGTGGCTTCATTTAATTAAAAATTTTAAATTATGCTACCGTAGCAACTAGTATGACTAGTTGCCTTAGATAGTATTTGATACAATCTACACGCTTCCATGATGCGCTAAGGCCCAAACGCTAGTATTCAAGTGATATCAAAGCCTTGTTCAAAGGTCTTGGATCTGATTCAAATATTAAGGGAATAAAGTTTTGTATATCGGATGCATGGGGACTGGTTATTTATGCATAAGATAAATGTTTCGAATTGTTTTTTGTTAAAATGAAAAGCTATTGTTTATGAACTATTTGGAAGAATTTTTTGGATAATAAAAATGTATTTAGAATGTCTAAAGAATTCCCCAAATAAGTTGCCAATTATTGGCATCAAAGGTGCATAAACTAAAAATTCAAAAAGCTCCTGTAGTGACATTATTTTATCATGTATTCACGGATCTGAAATAAAATAATTGTTGGGTATTATTTTTCTATAATGAAATATGAAATAAATACTTTAATTACGATTCTGACTTTGCTTGCCCTAGATATTTTATATTTAGCGGAGATAGGTCAAATGATGATGGGTCAAATGATGAGTGGAGATGGGTCAAATAAAGACTACTTTTTTAATGCATTTATCATTCAATATAAATCAAGGAAATTATGAATTTTCCATGATTAAAGTTATGCTTAATATTTATAGAAATATTTGATTAAATATCAATCATCATTGAATGATTGTTTCATGAAAATACCATAGTTTAACTTACAATAGTTGTAGGTCCACTTTTACATGCAAAACATGCTTGCTTGATATGACTAGAAATTTAGGATCTGGAAATTATTTTAAGATGCCTAAGATTTCTGAGTAATTACTTTATGTATCATGACAGTCACCAAGAGCATGAGACCGATAAACCTCTTAGTATAATTTGTATCAATTGTGTTGTCTTGAATTGAGTCGATGATGGTGTCTAGGTCGTGGATATGCTAATGGATTACTTAATTGGCATCATGTACTGTAGTGGAAGCGCTCCATGTTAACAGTATCTATCTGACCCGGCTTGATCCGTTTCAAGGATGGGTAGTATGAGAAGTCCCTGCATATTTTAAATGACTAATTGGATTAATACAATTGTATAATGTGAGGGTGTATATTGCATAGTAATATCAAGAAATTTTAATTTATTTGATATGATTAATTTAACTAGTTCCAATTAAAATAAACACTTCATTATAAATAGAGATGTAATTCCCTTGAAAGAATTAATTATAATGAACATGATTAATAATGATTACTTAAAATATGATTGAGATATGAAAGATCTTGTAAATGATATCCATAGACTTTCGTCAAGGTGAAGGGTCTTATTGGCATGGATTGTATGCTAGATGCCTACCTGAAGTGATATCTACATACAAGCGCACATGGATCGTGCTCTTTGCTTCTCGAAAGAGTAAGGCCATATGCGCAGTAACCTCAATATTGCTCCTCATATAATTGAGATGGTATTGGATTACACATAGCAAGTTCTATTCTTATTGATATTGATTCAATTAACAACGGGTCAACATCACCTTAGGGGTGGTGGGCCCAAGTGTTAAAGGTCAAATTGGGAAATACAAGTTGGATTTGTAAGGCAAAATGAGCTCCCACTTCTTTCTACCCAAGTTGCAATTTCTCATATAATTGATATGTAACAAAGGGCAAAAGAAGATCCCATATCTTGCTAGAGATATAGCGGTAAGCATATCTCTTGATTTGAATGTTTAAAAAGGGAATGGGCCTTCAGAGTATAAAAGGCAAGACTTATCTGATTAAAAATTCTTGATCAAAGAAATTAATTTTGAATATATAATTATTTATATGTTCTAATATAGTATATTCTTAATCTTAGATATAATATCCATGAACCCACTCAACAGGCTTCTTGAGGTCAACCATTTGACCGGACCAAATTATTTGGATTGGATATATAATTTGGAGCTTCTCTCTACGGAGTTCATTGATTATGTATTCACGAGAAAAAGTATACAAATTATATGTTAATGGAAGAAGTAAAATTCAATGAAAATTTTAATAATGACCACTTGTTGGTTCGATGTTATATTCTAGGTCTCTGTCTAATGTGCTTTGGAAGCAACATATGGGCATCAAGAATGCCCATGATATAATGATGAATCTAAAAGAGATGTTATGTGATGTGAACTGCTTAGAGCACAATCGAAAGCATGGTTTCTAGAAGAGTCCGACCCAACATGTGAATAAGAAGAGTCAAAGTGTAGACTCATCCTCTTCTAGGGGTTGCTCCTTCTCCAGACCTTCGTTGTCCTCAAGCGCCACCAGCTAGCCACCCCCTCCATCGGGCGACCTTCCCGAGGCGGTCACGTGAGTCCCACACCCTCTCTTTAGGAATTTTGCGAGGAAAACCCTGAAGATTCATTAATTTTCAAAGACGCCCCCATCCTCAAGGGTCACGTGCCAAACACGTTATATCTTGGAAAAATTTTGCAAACACCCTCTGAGGTTTAGGTAATTGCAACTTAGTTCCCACTCCACATTTTCTATTTTATTTACTTATTGTAGTATTATAAACAGAATCCTGTATTTTTCCTTTATTATAAACATCATTTTTGCATCACTTTATCATTTCAAAATTTACACTTTATTTCTACAAATAATGCTTTACATAATGGCATGATTATGATATTTTTATTCACCATGGTTCATTACTAATTAATATTCTTGCAGAAATTTGCATATTTTGCCCAATTAATACTAAAAAATTCATAGATAATTAACCAATGCTCGAAAAATTATTGAAATTTTGCAGATAATAGAAGTAATTGTATTTCACATTGTATCCAAAAAAGAATTACATTTGCATGCATATTTTACTCTATAAAAATTATTTTATAGATTTAAATATTTAATTTTTAATAGGTATTAAACTCCATATTTTTAGAGTTTAAGATTTTTCTAGGACATTTCATTTATTGATATATCTTAGATAAAATTTTTTCCTGAAAATCGGTAGGCTTAATGTTTATTATAATTTATATATTGAAATTCACCTTGATTGGATTCATAAATTCATTATTTACTCATCTTGCATCAAAAAATTCCAAAAAAAGTTGCAGATCATTTATTTCACCATAATTAACATCTTGGCTAAATTTATAATTTTTGGACATCGTTTGATTGATATTAATTTTCTATTCCTTAAAATTAGCCTACATTTGCAGTTGCATTCTTAAATTGCATTAAAAATAGCAAAAATATTCTGCCTCGAAAATCACGCATGAACATTGAAAGACATTAACCTAGGTTGTTCCTTTGCCTCCTTGAGTTCGACCTTGTGGCTTGTCCATGCTAAATAAACATGCAACCGCTTCGATTAAATTCGATTAAATAATTAAGTGGTTATTTCTTGACTGATTTTGATTACCCAGCTGCAACAAAATAACAAATTCATTTTCTTTGCTCATTAATTCCAACAAATTAATAGAAGGTTTCTCTGACTCGTCACTGATGGTGTTTTACTTTCTGGTGGACTCTATGAACTGTGCATTGATGAATCTATCATGAATTCCACACTCACTAATAAAAACCCTAAAAGAACCAGAGAGAATGAAAATCATTCTAATATTATTTGGCATCAAAGGCTTGGTCATTTATATCTTGATAGGATCACTAGATTGATAAAATAAGGACCCTTAGAATTTCTACAGGTCCAAGCTTTGCCTACTTGTGAACATTGCATACGAGGTAAAATGCCCTGAGCACCCTATCATAATAAGGTTACATGATGCGAAGGTATTGTTGACTTTATACATACTTATGTATGTGGTCCCTTCAGTACCGTGACCCGAAATGGATATCGATAATATATAACATTTATTGATGACCATTTGTGATACGGGTTTATCATCATGTTACTTCACAAATCTGAAAACTTTGAAAAGTTCAAAGAATTCATGGCTTTGGTTGAGAACCAAATTGATAGGAATATTAAACAGATTTGATCTAACCGAGGTGGTGTTGAAGAGCGGGTTTTCATGGTTTTCTATTTTATTAAGGTGGAGAAATATGAACAAGGTGTCATCGTAACACAAAATCATCTCAAAGAAAAATTATTTATCAAGCAGAAGAGATGAAAACAAAAATATTAGTGCTATTGTTTTACCTGTCTAGCTAATCGACATCAAACTCAGGGAGGCAACATTACCCGAGGGTTATTTAATTAATGCAAATTAATCAAGGATTCTTTTTCTTTTCTTTTCTTTTTCTCTTTTTTTATTTTTAATATCTTTTTAATGATTTCTTTATAATTTTTATGGATTTTTAATAATTTTTATTTTTGTTGTATTTTTTAATGATTTTTTATTTTGCAAATTTTTTATCTTTTTATTTTTTAAAATAAAAAAGGAAATATAAACAATGGGAACAATGGTTTTTTTGTATTTTTAAAATATAAAAATAACCAAAAACTCAAAATAAAACCGTTTTAATGTTTTTCTAATTTTTATGCAATTTTTTAGATTTTTTAGGATTTTTAAAATGAGTAAAAACTGAAACAGAACATCAAAAGTTTAAACTATTGCGTTTGGATTTTAAAATATAAAATAAAATCAAATCAAATGAAAATCAAGTCAAAACAAAAGATAATTTTTCATGCTGTCAAACAAGCCCAATTAAGTATTTATTTGATTTTTAAAGGAACTATATGAATTTTTATCGTTTTTATGAGTTTTTTAATTTTTAGAATTTTTTATTGAATTATCAAACATATTTTGTACATGTGATAAAACTATATAAATATGGCCACATTAATTTTTTTAGAATTTTCAAATATTCTTCGAATTTTTATGAATTTTTAGGCTAAACATAGAAAATTTTAAAAGTTTTTGAATTTTCAAAATAACAAAATCAATTAATTTTCAAAACCAAAATTATTAGTGATAAAACTAGTTAACAGAAACTTACCCTAGTTTTTATGGATTTTTTAGAGGTACATATCTATTTATTACAAACAATTTAAAAGTAAAAAAATATTCTACAGAGGAAGGACCAATTCACAAATATTTAATGTTCTAGAATTAAATTAATAGCAAATACAAGAAATAAAGGGTGAAACATGCAAGTATCCCCTATTTCAAGTGAATATGCATGTGAATAAGGAATTGGATGATGAAAATGCAATTATTTCTAATTTCAAGACTAATAATAACAAGAAACCATATATGATTTTTTTTGCAAATTTTCAAAAAGGTACGTGCTAACGCACATGGATATGTATAAACATGACTAAAAAGTAAATAATGAAAACAATCAGGACAAATGTGCAATTATTCAAATAAACTGAAGCAGACATGTGTTCTATTTGTATTTATTTACAACAAAAATAAAAGGCAGGGCGGATAGTGTCAAATCACCAAGGTAAGCTTGCACGTCACGTGCAGAATGGATGTTAGAGATATAATACAGATGAATCTGATCGTGCGACCAGGAATACGGGCTGAAGTGACGACATGGATTCAATCTAGAGCTCTCATTCTCGATCATACATCTCTAAAGACGCTGGAAGAACTGCGAAGATGGGCTTGGCTGATGGATTTTGATTTGCTCTTACACCTCTGTTTCTCGTCCGATTTGCACCTGATGGCACCAAGAGTCCCCACATGAATATCCGTGTCATTTGGAGGTGACTATATGGTTCGGGTCCTGTTGATCAGAGACCTACAGATCAATCTCTATCTCGTGTGCACGTCAACCTCCAATTATTGATCCAAGATCCATATCTCTTCTCCGAGACTTGTAAATTATTCCTAGATCAGAGGTGATACGCCGACGATGTTTATTATTAAAAAACGAAGGTAAATGGTAGGGGAATGACTGATCTCCTATGAGGAGGATGGAACAAGATCAAAATGTTAGATCCATGATGGATCTGGGGATTAGATTGTGCTAGAAGATGCAGATAATGTTCCTAATGGAATAACTATGATCGGAGATGAATAAAAACAAGTGGATGACCTCCCATCGGGAAGATCGGACGTTGATCTGAACTCTACTGAATTAAATCGTAATCAAATGAAAATTGTTGAATTAAAAGGTAAAATGGAATGCGAAATACTCTACTTTACCCTGTGGCAGAAAGGCAGTGGTTGCGGCCTTAAATCGACGACGTAGAGTCAAAGAAGCTATGCTCATTAGTAGATCTCTGGCGGCAGCTGGATCTCACTAATAATCTAAAATCATGCTCTCCTGATCGAGGGTGGAGAGTCCTGTCACAACCCTCCAGCTCATGGGCTCAATCTCGGGCGCAATTGGAGTGAAAAATAGATCAAAAATTAGAAAAATGGATCTAGAGCAGTATTTATAAGGGAGGAGATCATATGAAATTCAAAATGTTGAGGCACGTAAATCGAGGTATTATTGGACCAAATTTAAATCGAGCGAATAAGAAAGAAGATCAAACTTTATTCAGGTGAATGAATTAAATGCAAAAAGTGAAAGGATTGGGTGCATACAATTTGGGAAGAAGGGAGAATCAGATGTTTATTCGGGTTCAATGGAAGAAATGGGAAGTTGACTCAGGTCCAACATCTTTCTTTGCATAATGGCAGATCACTTGTGTGCATCGTTGGTGAAGGGTTTTTGAGGGGGATATGTTAGGGCTCATGATGAGAGCAGAGGATTGGTCGACGTTGAGTAAGAGAGGGAAAGGAGATTGGGTCACAGAGGAGAGAGAGCATCATGGGGTGTGGAATGGAGGAGAAGCAAAAGCGGAGGGAGCGCGACAACGTAGCTGCGAGAGAAGCGGAGATCGAACGACCGAGGAAAGAGATATGGCAAGTTTGGATTAAAGAAAAGAAAAATAAAATAAAAAGAAAACACGTAAAACAAAAGAAAAGGAGGATCAATGCCATTAGATCTCATCTAGATCCAACATCCCAAGATGGGGGTCGCTAGAGTTGAGTGGAGGGGCACATGGTGGTTCCAGGAGCTTTTATGTGTCACTCTTAGAAAAATCAAAAAGAAAAATAAAGAAAAATCTAAATAAACTAGAAAAAAATCAAATTAAAAAGTAATCTTCATGAAAGTTGTTCATCTCTATGATTTCTAAAACTTTTGTGAAGGACTCGAAATCAAAAGAAGTCATCTCTACAAAGTGAATTTTTTGTGGTATTCTATATACTTAAAATACCATATTTTCATGTTTTGCAACTTTTTTTATTTTTAATCAAGAAAAATTCAAAATAATATTTAGTAAAATATTAAAGAAATATTGTCATAGTAATCTAATTTTTTGGGATTTTTCTTGATGAGAAAATAAAGAAACAAAATAAATGTAACTTATGTACATACCATATATATAATCACTATAATTCATTCTATGTGATATGTGAATTTTTAAGATTTGGATTTTTGCACACTATTAAAACATAAATCAAAGAAATCAAAAGAAAAAAAACAAACAGAAAAGAGCTAATTTTATACATAAAATAACAAGCCAGAGTTAGTAGATATATACAATATACAATGTAGACCCAAAACCCTAGTTTCCATATATGAGCTATGATTCTTTTGAATTTGATCTTGATTTGTAGGAAAATGAATGTACACAAATTCAAAAGTGAGTATAGGTTTATAGGAGATCGTGTGTGAGAGATATTTGCATTTATGACTTTTTAGTCTAAAAACTATGGTATGTGTTTACTTTATACATACACACACAAGTTAGCATTTTTTGGTATTTTCATTTAGTTATGTTATTATTATATATATCATGGAGTTGATTTTATTTGATTTGTAGTTAGTATAAAATAATGAAAAAGTGAAAATTAGATAATGTACATGTGATTATATACATAAATTTTTTGGATTCTTATAAATGCAAAATATAAATAATAATATATGGATATTATTTAAACATGCATGAATCATAATAATGCAATGTTACTTTCTAAATACAATTAATTACTTGAGACCAAAGCTGCATTTTCAACTTTTAAAGTAATGAATCACATAATCATCATAGGGTTGTAAGACAACTTGAAAGGTATGAATTCCGTGTAGAAGAAGAGTTTAGTGATAATTCGACTTCATATGATGAAGCTTTAGTTGATCATGACATTGATAGTTAGATACTTAAAATGAAGTCTGAGATACACTCCATGGACAAGAATGGTGTGTGGACCCTAAAAGATCCACCTAAAGAGGTCAAACCCATTGGGTGCAAATGGATCTTCAAGAGAAAGATAGGATCTGATGGGAAGGTAGATATCTTTAATGCATATCTCATAGTCAAGGGATACACAAAGCGAGAATGCATCGATTATGATGAAACACTCTCTCCTGTGGTCATGCTTAAATCCGTCAGGGTTTTGCTTGCTAAGCTGCACATCTTGACTATGACATATGGCTGATGAACGCCAACTCATCATTCCTCGATGGATACCTAATGAATACTCATTCATCACTCTTTATTCTTTTATTTTTACTAAAAGTCTTGGCAAAACATCATGCATATAGTTGTAAATACAATAAATTATACATAAGCATGCCTTTTGTAAATATCAATAATTAGCATGTATTTGTGCAAAAATAAAAGAATAAAGAATAAAGAAAAAGAAGGAAATATTTAGAATAAATATTGAGTGACCTAAACCCAAGAGAGGGCCCAATATGGGCCTGATCACCAAATAAAACAAGTAGAGAGATAGGGCCATTCAACCTTGTGTATATTTCCATCTATATGTACATATTTTATTTTCACAAAATAAAAATAAAAATGTGTTTCTAATCTCTTGTATATATTTCTAAAAATAAAAAAATGAGAAAAATAAAATCAAAATAAAATAATTTCTCTCTCTCAACTTGTACATAACACATGTATATATGTATCATACTCATATTTATTTTACACTTGTAAATAGACAATTAAAATAAAATAAAAATTATTTTATATCCCAAATTTTATGTTGTAAATAAATAAAATAAAAATTGTGGTATTTGTATAAAAAAATAAAAATAATAATATAAAATACATAGGTATTTTATACCTGTATATAATATATTATATTGTATATATCATAATTTTTTTTCAAAATAATAAATAGAAATCACTAAAAAATAGTTTGAAAAATAATAAACATTTTTCATTTTGAAAATATTTTAAAATAAAATCATTTTCTATTTTTTATTTATTTTACAAATCTTTTCTAGTTCCTATTTTTGATTGGTCCAGGAGGGTTTGTTGACCCCAATCAATTCCCCCTCCCGGACCAGTCGTCGCCCGGATCCGACTTTTGCCGCATTTTCTCCCATTTATCTCACTCGGATCTGACTGTCTTCCACTCCGATTCTTTCGCCCGATCCTGCCCCTTGGATCCACGACCCTCGCGGATCCCTAGGGAAGGCCGGATCGCCCTTAGTTCGCGCACCCGTGCCCGATCTTCTTCACCACCTGGGAAGTCCTATAAAAGCTTCATTCCATTGCCCAGTCCCGCAGCTCGCGCCGCACTCCCTCTTTATACCCTAGAGACCTTCCCCTTGGTGGCAGCTTTCGGAAGAACCCTTTCGTGGCCGGATAGAGGTGCTGCAGCCGATGCTCGATGCACGTGGACGAACTTCCACCGCGTTTGAGCCTCTCCTCTTTCCGCAGCGTGGTAGAGGTGACAACCCCCATCGACCTCACCTCCTGGAGCTCAGGATCTTGTTAGGACCATCAGGTACATATTATTTCGATCCTAGTTTCATTTTATCCCGAATCTTTCATCTGCCCTCCGCCGGCTCCGACCCGGTGGTCGGAGCTCCATCAACCCCCCTTAGCTGCTTAGATCGATCCCCCTGTTCACCATCATCCTTCCCCCACAGTATGACCACTCAAATCTCAGCTGTACGAGCCGTGATTAGGCTTAGGTTCCACCCCCCGCGTCGCCGGGACCTCCCTCTGCCTCCCACCGTCGCTTCCCTTTATCTTTGATCAAATAACCTTGGCAAGAGCATGCCTCCGAGCCGGAGCTTTACCCCGCAGGTCGAGTCGCGCATGGAGATACCTCAGCTCGCCTTCATCCAACCTCGCCGGAGCAATCCCAGGTCATCAACACCTTCCCGAAGATCCGACTGGTGGATGCTCCATCCGACCTCGCCACCCGACGTAGAAGAGAGTCGTGAGTCGAGCCTCGCTTCCTGATCATTCATCAGACACCTGGAGTACCGCTGGTTCTCCGGTGAATCTTGCCCAGACAGAGTTTATCCAGAACCCTCCTCAACCGTCCGATCTTCCCTCTTCGCCAGTTCTGATCTGAGTCGCCCATCGTCTGCACCTGACAGGACGTTAGATCTGACATCTAACGGCCATGTATGCCCCACATTCGCCTCCTTCGTCAGGCCGTTGGATCTGCTAGGTGGCAGTGCCAGAGCCACTTGTCTCCAGCCAACCGGAGCATGCCACCTGTCACCCCATGTGAGCCGTACGCCCTGCTTGGTTAATTTGCTCCCATACCCCTGCCTTTATTTTATTTGTCATTTAGTCTATAAAATAAAGTAGTAAAGTGGACCATTTTGCATATTTGCACCTGTAATTTTTTATATTTACCGTTTAGTCCTCCTTGTATGGGTGCACCTACATCGTCACGTGTCTGTTTGGAATATTTGCAGATACTGCCCTGAACTTAATGGATGTTATGTTTTGACATTTTACTTTTAGTATTTGCACTTATACCCCTGTACGTAGTATTTGGACATGTGCTTGAATTAATGGAAAAATTACAGTAGGCCACTATACTTTTGGCGTGTGTTATTCTTTAGTCCTGAAACTTATTTTCCTTGCAACTAGGTCCTTTTGTGATGTGTGTTTTTGATTGGCTTGAATAAATAGCAAATTTCGTCCAAACTTCATGAAATTTGGATACGTGGCTCCTGCCATAGTATAAAAATTTCTTTGAATTTTTGGGCTCTTTTTGTTTTCATTTGATATTTTTAAAAATTCAAAAACCTTAAAAATTGCTTCTGTCTAGTTTTGAAAATCAACTAAAAATATTAAAAATCCTCAAAAAATCCAAAAAAATTATGAGTGTTTATTTTGGAATGTTTTTACTTCTGTCAAATTTTTGTTGCATTTGGATCTATAAAAACCATAAAAATTGAAAACACTAAAAACCATAGAAAAGATTATAAAAATTCTTAAAAAATAAAAAATGCAGTTCTGGTTTCTTTAGTTAGATTTTTATTTCTTGTTTGCAATAAAATTGTAGCTGGAATTTTATAGGATTTAGGTATTTTTAAATAGCCTTTCGGTTCTGGATGCACATTATCTCTTGTTTTTAGCCTTGTTTCATTTTTATAAAATTTTTTAAAAATTAGAAAAATCCAAGAAAAATACCAAAAATACTTGAATATTTATAAAAACCAAATTTTTTTAATTTTCTGACCATTTTTGCTCCTTGAAATAATTGATTGGTTGTGACTTTTTGAGTTCTTTTATTCATTTTCTTGACTTTAAAAATCACAAAAAAATTGAAAAACCAAAAATCCACCAAAAATAGTTTCTTTCTTTTTATTTTTGAGTCCCGACTACTTCGTAATCCAAGCATTCTGTGCTCCTTGTATTCGACCCTGGTAGCTATACCAGGTAAAATAAAATAGGGAGACCGCTATTTGCCTGATTGATTGATTTATTGTTATTGGTGGTCTTTGTTTTCTTGATCGACTTAGCCTCGCGGTTCGGGTCACAACGACCTGATTTACACCTTAACCTGATCGCGGGATTTCGAGGTCATCAGAATGGTGCCGTTGCCGGGGAGCACGGCTTTGTAGTCAGCTTTCTTTTTCAGTTTTTCTTTATTTTGTGGTTTTTCTTTTTCATTTTTCTTTTATTTGTTTTCTTTTTATTTTTTGTTTTTTGTTTTTTATTTATTTTTGTTTGTGTTTTTATTTCTTTTCTTTATATTTTTTATTTTTATTTTATTTTTGCATTTTATTATAATAATTCTGGTCTGACATATCTTCTGTTTACTTTTCTTGCGATGGCCTAAGGATCGAGGCAGCTTTCTTCAGGAAGCTGACGCAACCGTGAGACTTTGAGGTGGCTCTTTTCTGCATAGAGCTGCCGGAGAGCACGAGAGAGGAGAGTAGGAGTGAGGGGAGTGTTGGAGTAGAGTAGCTTAGTTTTATTTCTGCAGACTTATATTATTGTTATAATACAGGCAGGGCGCTCAGAGACACTCAGAGACTTGGTGATTTTTGGGGTCTGTTTCATCGAGCACCGGTGTGCTCGGGGGACCTCACCGTAGTTTTCACCAGCTTTCATTTTTGTCGATTTTATTTTATTTGATTTCCGAGGACTTTAGCCTTAGCTTAGGATTTTATATTGCCTTGTGACGTAATTATTAAGTCCCAACCCTAATTACTTTGCATGTTCCTATAGATCGAATAATTGGACCTCAATTAATTCACTAATAAAAAGCTAACCTGGTCACTTGAGGGGTCACGTGCCGCTAGAGGTTGTATACAACGATGGCAGGATCCGTTGTGGCAGACACCGATCAGCATCAGAGACCATGGCCAGCAGTGAGGAGCGCACCGATGGTTCTAGAGGAGAGCAGACTTACGTGTTGGACCAGGGTGCGATCAACAACACCCTGTTAGCCTCCCTTGAGACGATGCAGACACAGATCCGTGACTAGGGAGCTTTCATGGTTGACATGCGCCAGGAGATGGAGCAGATGCGAGCAGACCGAGAGCAGCGCAGACCCGGTTGGGGAGATATTCCCGAGGGAGAGGAGCCCGCACAGCCAGTTCAGCCAACAGCAGCAACGCGCTCGATGAGAGAGTTGCACAACCCTGGTGCAACTCTGACCCACTGATGGATCGTGTTACCAGTCATTGCAGGAGACTTCAAATTCCCGCCTCAGACCATTCAGCTCCTTCCTCGCTTTCACGGACTCACCACCAAGGAGCCACACCTTCATCTCCAGGAGTTTGAGATGATATGCAGTACTGTTTACGATCGCCTCGTGGACGAGGACACCATCAGGATAATGGCCTTCCCTTTCGCCCTCGTCGACAGAGCAACCAACTGGCTGAAACACCTAGGAAGATTCGTCACTACATGGGAACAGCTCCGGAACGAGTATCTCAACAAGTATTCTCCACTTGGCTGGACCAATGCAGCTAGGGCCTTGATAAGCAATTTCTCCATGCTCCCCAATGAGCAGTTTCACGAGGCATGGGATTGCTTCAGAGAGCTCACAGACCGGTGCCCCCATCACGACATATCCAAGCCCAATCTCGTCCAGAGCTTTTTCTGTGGGCTTACACCGGAGCTGCAGGGGTTAGTGAACGCATCCTGTGGGGGCTCATACTTCGCCAAGGATGAGGATCAGGTCTGGGCCATCTATGAGGAGATGGCTGAGAACTATACGGTTATGTCCCCACTGAGTTAAAGTTGGTAGATATGCCCCTGATCTGGGTCTGAACCCCTAAACAATTGCAACTCCAATCTCCTCTCGATTAATCCAGTGGGAAGGCATCCACCATTCTGTACAAATTCTTCATTTTCCAATAATGTCGTAATACGTTCTACACAACAAGAATCAATAGAGAATCCAGAAGGGAAAGAAAACTCCATCTAAAACCACCAACATAGTGCACCCAAAAAATGGAAGGCGACACATACAAGTATGGAAGGAATTACTGAATATATAAAGTGCACCAAATCGCAGAGAAGTTTACTATGTCACATCCACTTGTATTTCAAGATCAAGACGACAAACAAGAAAAAAGTACAAACGACCCAAAAAAAGAGGAAACGGGAGATGGAGAACCAGAGCAGTCAAAGAAGGAAGATACCTCGTAAGGCTCCGAAGTGAGAGCAAAATACATATATTGCTATTTCACATGAAAAATATGCATCTATTTTTAAATGCATTCGAGGTAAATGTTGGGGCATCTAAATGGGTCGGCCCGAGCCTGACCCAATAATCTTCAGGCCAGGTTCGGGTTTGGGCTTATATTTTAAAAATAAACGGGCCTAGGGCCCAGCCTGTTAGCCCATAAACCAAAATGGCTTTGGGCCGGGCCAAGGCAAACCTGGCCCGAACCCGGCCCATGCCCAACCCTAGTTAGATCTGACATCTAACAACTCCGTATGCCCCACGTTCGCCTCCTTCGTCAGGCCGTTGGATCTGCTAGGTGGCAGTACCAGAGCCACTCGTCTCTAGCCAACCGGAGCACGCCACATGTCACCCCACATGAGCCACACACCCTGCCTAGGTAAATTGCTCCCTTACCCCTGCCTTTATTTTATTTGTCATTTAGTTTGTAAAATAAAGTAGCACAGTGGACCATTTTGCGTATTTGCACCAACAGTTTTTGATATTAACTGTTTAGTCCTCCTTGTATAGGTGCACGTGCATCGTCACGTGTCTGTTTCGAATATTTGCAGATACAATCCTGAACTTAATGGATGTTATGTTTTGATATTTTACTTTTATTTTTTGCATTTATACCCCTGTGCGTGGTGTTTTGGACATGTGCTTGAATTAATGGAAAATTGCAATAGGCCCCCATACTTTTGGCACGTGTTATTCTTTAGTCTTGAAACTTATTTTCCTTGCAACTAGGTCCATGTGTGTTGTGTGTTTTTGATTGGCTTGAACAAATAGCAAATTTCATCCAAACTTCATGAAATTTGGACACTGGCTCCTGCCATAGTGTAAACAATTCTGTGAATTTTTGGGCTCTTTTTGTTTTCATTTGATATTTTTAAAAATTCAAAAACCTTAAAAATTGCTTCTGTTCAGTTCTAAAAATCAACTAAAAATATTAAAAATCCTCTAAAAAATCCAAAAAATTTTTGAGTGTTTATTTTTGTTTGTTTTTACTTCTGTCAAGATTTTGTTGCATTTGGATTTATAAATACCATAAAAATTTAAAAACACTAAAAACCTTAGAAAAAATATTAAAAATTCTTAGAAAATAAAAAAATGCAATTACGGTTTCTTTAATTAGATTTTTATTTCTAGTTTACAATAAAATTGTTGGTGGAATTTTATAGGCTATTTAGGTATTTTTAAATAGACTTTAGGTTCTGACTGCACATTATCTCTTGTTTTTAGCCTTGTTTCATTTTTATAAAATTAACTAAAAATCATAAAAATCTAAGAAAAATACCAAAAACACATGAATATTTATAAAAACCAAAAATATTTTATTTTAATTTTCTAATCATTTTTCTCTTTGAAATAATTGATTGGTTGTGACTTTTTGAGTTCTTTTATTCATTTTCTTGATTTTAAAAATCGCAAAAAATTTGAAAAACAAAAAATCCACCAAAAATAGTTTCTTTCTTTTTATTTTTGAGTCTCGACTACTTCGTAGCCCACGCATTCTGTGCTCCTTGCGTTCGACCTTGGTAGCCATACCAGGTAAAATTAAATAGCGAGACCGCTATTTGCCTGATTGATTTATTTATTTTTATTGGTGGTCTTTGTTTACTTGATCGACTTAGCCTCGCGGTTCGAGTCGCAACGACCTGATTTACACCTCAACCCGATCGTGAGATTTCGAGGTCATCAATACCTCAAATAGGATATCTATATGGAGCAACCACAGTGCTTCACAGGTAAAGTGAGCAAGATATAGAAATCCGTCTATCGGCCCTAACAAACTTCTCGTAGTTGGAACATCTGATTCAATGAAACTATAATGAGTTATGATTTCATTCAAAGTCTAGATGAACCATGTTTGGACAAGAAGCTTAGAGTGAGCACCATCATGTTCATTGTGCTTTATGCAGATGACATCATTATCATCGGTAATTATATAGGGAAGATGACTAGTGTTAAGATCTAATTATCTCATACTTTTTATCTGAAAGATCTAGGGGAAGGCTCGTATATCTCAGGTCTGAAGTTGTTCAGAAATAGAGAAAAGACAGTATTGGGTCTATCACAACAAGGAAATATCAATAAGATTTTGAAAAGATTTTATATGGATAATTCTAAGAAAGGATTCCTTCCCTTAAGACATGGCATTCACTAATCTAAAGGTATGGATGCTCAAACTATTGAGGAAAAGAAATACATGGCTGGATGCCTTTATTAATTTGTTGTAGGAAGCTTGATGTATGCTATGATGTGTAGAAGACTAGACATCTGCCATACAGTAGGAGTGGTAAGCCGTTACTAATCCTGTTATGGAGAGAAACACTACACTGTAGTGAAAAACATATTCAAGTACATATGAAGAACTCAATATTACATATTGGTTTATGTAGATAATGATATCTCAATTTTAAGATACACAGATTCAGACTTCTAATCAAATGTGGATGATAGGAGGTCAACTTCAGGGTTCTTATTCCTATTTAATAGTGCTACTGTGACCTAGAGAAGTAAGAAGTAGGATAACAAGGTTGACTCATTGACCAAAGTAGAAAACATAGCCACATTGGATGCTGCTAAAGAGGCCGTGTGTTTGCGCAAGTTCATCTTGGAATTTGGTATAGTTTCATTCTTGGAATCTCCCATTCCATTGATCTACCATAACACATGTGCTATAGTGCAAGTGAAAGAAGCTTGATGGCATCAATGAAGCAAACACATGGAGAGGAAATATCACATCATATGGAAGATCCAGAATTGTGGTGATGTCATGATCACCAAGATGCCTCTACTGACAAACATTGTTGATCCTCTAACCATGTCGTTGACTCAAAAGGTCTTCTACTAGCATATGATAAATATGGAGTTAAGATTTGTACATGAATGGCTCTATGGGCTAATGGGAGACTTTTAGACTTGTAAGCCCTTGGCGAACTATTAATGCAATAAAAGTTATTGTTTTATAATCTGAAATAAATATTTATGAATAAACTTAATATTAAGGTTACTTTATACAATTAGAGTTATGCACCATGGACATATTGAATACCATGCAGTTGGGAGCAAATAATTGACTTCTACCTGTAATATTAAACAATGATATCTAGTTTGAGAAAGAGATGTTAATCTTTCTCTAAAGAATGATTTCAGATTGACTTCTTGATGCATGCCCTATGTATATATATATAGAGATTTAGAAACGTTGGAATAGTCAAGTCAAAGAGAACACTTAGTGAGGTCGAGATAAACTAATACATGAATCACAACTGTTATGATCAAGCACACATCCTTTAATCAGATATAGATATACATTTATATCCATGAATGTGTACATTCGACATACTAATAGGTTGAAGGCCTAACCAAGGTCCATATACCAGCGAGTTGGAATGCATATTGAAACATATGAGAAGTAATGTCTCTCAAAGGAATCATATAGGTTCATACTTGATGAACCGGGAGACATGACTCACTCATGAGATATTTTGAGGTCATAAAATATTCCAAGCTTGGTCATCTTATTTATGAAATAATATAATAATTTGAGATATTAATATATGTTATTGGAAAGTATATGATTAATATTATCACCCAATTATCGAATGAGAAATTGATTGATGTGTTTGGAAGAAGGCAATCAAACTAGGATTTGAACTTCAGATATATTAAGGTCTTCCATTATGAAGGATGAATGAGTACTAGGAAAACTTAGGCATAAATCTATCTTAATAGTTCATCTACCATAACACTTCCATTCTGATGGAATAATGAAATCAGGTGGTTTTTATTGACTCCTCTTCTTAGATTAATGATATGAGAATTAGTTTGATTAAGTCTCACTTCATTTTATTCCAATTTCCAATTCTAATTTCAATGTCAAATGTTGGAAAGTGAAAATGGTAATGGAAATGAGTATGAACACCCTCTTTGAGCTCATTTCTAAGCTTGAAATGGTTTGGACTATGATTAGAAACGGTCAAGGAAGCTGGGTTCGACTCATTGATATATTCTCTAGCTCACCTAGAGTGTGATGCGTTTCTTTGCTCACTTAGAGTGTGAATCGTTTCTGCTCGAACTCAAAGATAGGAGTGTATTGCATTTATCTAAAAGTGGTATAAACATGAAATTGGATAGTTATTCAAATTTCAAGTCATTATACATGGATATTAGGATCTCCCTAATATTATCTTCAACTATCTAATATTTTTGTTCATTATTCCTAATTGGATTAGGAATCATACTAAATTATATCAATAATATGATAATTGTTATTATATTCATGTGCGTATCCAAGATTTTGTAGATACGGTCCTCATCAGAATATTGATTCATATTTTATATATATATGATTCATATATTAGTTCAAGTAATAAACATGAATTGGATTCACATTGGAAGCTATATGTAAATTGGATTTACAATTTATTGTGAGGAATCTATTATAAGTTAATTGAATTATCATGAAAATAATGCAACAACTAACCAGTCAAAAATTGGACAAGAACTAGGACAAAGGGGATGTCCAAGCTTGAGAAGGTTGGACATCCACCTTGAGTCATAATTCTATCAAAATTGTCCTATTTTGTTGTTTGTTATTTATTTATTTTAAAAAGATAATAATTAAGCAACAAATTATCTCTTAACTAAAATTAGGACTAGGATAAGATCTTAGCCCTTGATTTATCATCTAAGGGACATCATGGTAGATGCCTCTTATTAGAGTTGGACTCTAAGGGGACGTCTATAAAAGTGAGGGGTATGCCCCTCTTCTTTTCCCTACACAAGTTCCTTGCATTATCAGAGCCTAAGTTCCCTTGAATATTTAGAGAGAGGTCTTGTGAGTAGAGGACTCTCATCTACACGGTTATCCCTCTCTCTGATCAACCCTACACATCCACCATCAAACTTTTTCCTTCTCTTCATAGGCATGGCCCTGAGAGAGATAAGATCATCTTTTTCATTGTGCTTCACGTATGAGCAAGAAGACTTGATTTCATGATATAAAATCAGGAGCTTGGGATCATACTTGTGCAAACAACTTCAAGAAGAAGATATCGAAGTTTATGAGAAGCTATGTGACTCATCATCACGTCTGCGAGAGGAGAATCCTTGTATCGAACTTCATATGGGATGTCTCTTCTTTTAGGGACTCATGTGTCGAGGGGTAACCCAAATCTCTTTCTAATAATCATGAGATTGGAAGCCATGTATGGAAATTGTTTCCCTATACTAATAGTTTCATAAAGCATAATTTTTTTATTGTGATGAAATTATAAGTTCATATGATGAACACTCAATATTTTTGCAAATAGTTTGTTATTTTCCGTGTTTTTGTGATGCAAAGTTTATTACTTCCTTCAGAAGGAATTTTGGGTCTCTATTTAAAGAGTTCCTATGGGCGTGCAATAAGAGTATATAACAGTTTTGAGGGATTGAAAAGAGTCATTATTTCCATGTTTTTAAAATTTTAGTGGATTTGATGTCTCAAAGAGTGGAAGGAGCTGGACGTCTAGAGTCTAAAAAAATGGGTAGGCGATGTCCTGGGTCTTTCAAGTTTGTTTTCTTGCAATGAATCAAAATTTCAAAATTTGAATTTTTACCCAGATGATCGATCAATACATGTAACATGATTAATTAAGTGTCAGACCATACCCGATGATGTATCATATTTTCCATAATTTGATATTTTTTTGTGAATTTAATATTAAAAAATATTACCCAATTTCTACACTCCCCGAGTCTCTTCTAATCTTATACATCTAAGATGAAACTAATGATTTTGTAAAAAAATGTCTACTTGTTAAATATCTATTTAAACATAGTCCAAACAAATCTCACCTATCTAAACATTTTCTCTAAGGAATTGATGATTGATTCATTATTTTTTATCCTAGAGTGATTGACAGGGTTCTTAACAAGATTGATTGAGCGAGTGTTGTCACAAAGAATAATATTCTTTCTAAAAGTCAAATCAAAGTCTGAAAGAGTTTTTTTCGTATAGAGAAGCTAAGAATATGCTTGTGATGTGGCTATATACTCTACTTCAATAGTCCTCAGAATCGTTAGTAGCACAAATTTTGTCCTATTTGAAAATACGCATGGGAACCATTACAAAAATCAATAAAATTTGACGCGGCTCTCTTTCACAACTAGAAAAGGCTAGATTAGGGTGCACATAGTGTCTCGCAATGTGCATGCCTATGGCATGCCAAGTGCATGTTAGGAGGTTGGGAGAGAACATGTGGTTTCCCAACCTGTGTTCGCTGATCGCCTAGTCGCAATGTCAGGAGGGTGAGCACATGTGATCGCAATGTACTCGCTTGCACATCAGGCATCATAAAGCGGTCGCTCAAAGGCTTGCCTGCACACAAGTGGGCGAGCACGAGTAGTGCACTAGGCAAGCACATGTGCTCGCTCAAACTGTGAACCTGCAAATAATTATGCAAGTCCAACAAAATTTTAACACCACGTCGAACCTGTAAAACTTTCTTAGAAACCACTTCATGTGCTTATTAGAGTTGGGATAAGTACATGTAATTTACCATCTAGCCCACTGATGAATCTCATATTCATCATGCTAAAAATTCCTTATTAAAATCCCTGCTTAAACAAACCAATAAAAATCACCTCTAATTCTTTGATTTTATCATATACTATATTGTGTATATTTAACCCTTAATTATTGTGTATTTAATTGCCCTTATTTTTCTGTAATTATTTTATAACTCAAAAACCCCTAAAAATTAGGTAGATAAGTTGTCTATAAATCACTGACCCTTAAAACCACTAAAAAATACAAAAACAACTCAAAACCACAAAATCGGTGTTTTTATCCCCTTAAAAATACCCCCAAAAATAGCTTTTGTACAGATGACCTCTTTTGGCTTTTTGACCAACATGAAAGTTGTAGATCTCATCGAGACGAGCAACTTTCATGTTTTGACTTTTTCCAGATTCGGCCTCTAACTATTTCTTTTATATTTTTCTTTATATTTATTTCTGAATTAATCTGATTGGGCCACGTGGCGCCCTCTGGGCCGCCCACGTGGCCCGCTCTCCTTCCCGCCACCCGGCGGCCTCCTGGGCCGTTGGATCTACGCCGCATCGCCTCCATCCCCGCCGTCCAACCCCGCCTCTATCACAGCCCTTGGATCTGATCTTCAGATCAGATCTCCACCGCACGCTGGCGCCCTCACCACAACCCTCGGATCCTACAACCATCCAACGCCCCTCAACCTGCCACGTCTCCACTCCTCCATAGCCGCACGATTCCCCTTTCATCCTACGGTGGCCGACGCTCCACGTCGCGTCTTCACCTACCACCATTGGATGCCCACCATCTTCCAATCCAAACCGTTCTTCACTGCCTCGCATCCAACCGTACGATCAGATCTAATGATCTGATCACATCCCTCCGTTCGCGCATCGATCCCAGCCGTTGGATCCCTTGATCCAACGGCCCTCGATCATCGTCAACCTCAAGCCGCCCCGCTCCCAGGCGTTACAAACCTCGCGCACCCCACCCCCCTTTCCATTTCCAGCCAACGATCCAGCCATCACTTCCTCGTCGTAACGTCACCTACCCAACCACCGTTCCTCCGCCATTCTCGCGAGACCTCCATCACTCGCCGCCATTAACTCCATAGCCATAAAAACCTCCGTCGAATCCGCCCCTCCATCACCGTAACCTCCGATCTCCGCCACCTATAAAAACCCCTCCCCAGCCACCGTAGCCACTATCCATCATTTGGGAGCTTCGGCCCGAGCCCCTGGCTCTCCGGTGACAGCGGAGGAGCCCTTGCAAGGGGGCGTCGACGGCCGAAGCCCCGGTGTGATCCGTGGCCCCCGGCCACATCGCGGCAGCCAATGGCGAGCCGCTGAGCACCGGGGAAGGGTCGCCCCCGTCGTGCGAAGACCCCTGAGCTCATCTGAGCTCAAGCCCCGACCCACCTCCTCCTCCGCCAACTCCTCGCTCCGGCGAGGAGATTTTTCGTCTTTATTTATCTTTTTCTCTGATTAAATTCCACCACCTACAACCACCATCGCTCCCATCTGATCCTCCCACGAGCTCCACCCGACCACCAGCACCCTCGCCGACCACTCTCCCTTCTCCAGAACCCCCTACCACTCCGACCCACCTCCTCCTCCATCTCGCCGGAGGAGGAGCATTGGCCTCCATCTCCGATCACCCTCAGGCCACCATTCGCCTCACACACACACTCCCGCACCTTCCGCACGCACGCTTCGGCTAAAATAACCATGCATGATCTTAATGACCGGAGTACGCGTCGGCGCAACTTCAAGCTCCTCTCCGCCGGCGAGGATCCCCCGTTCCTCTCCTCTGACCCGCTTCGGAGCCCCGCAGCACTTCCCGGATCTTCGTCAGCCACCCAGCTGTCTTCGCCGACCTTCAGGAGCTCGAAGACATGGCGGAGGAGCAATTGGCATGTCGCCGGAGCCCCGCCTTCTCCGGCGACCTGCAGAGGAGCACGAGGAGCAGGCACCGTCCGATCATCGGGATCGGACGGTCACGATGAAGACACGTGGACGACCCGAGCCTCGTCTCCGAACTATAGGCTCGGGTCATACGAGCCTAACGCCGAACCGCCAGAAGATTCCACGTGGCCCGAGCCACAGGGCTGACCCGAGCCTAGCCCCCTCACGTGCAGCGCACGTGAGGTGCTGGGAAAATTGCACAAAGAGACCCGACTATTTCTGAGAATTACAATCTGGTCCCCAGGCACGTGCCTCACGTGCGTGCCTGGGTATTTTACAGGGAGGCCCTCAAGGATTTGAATAATTGCAAAAAGGCCCCTGCGCGCAAATGGAGAAATTACATCTAGGCCCAGGCGGTTTTTGGTATTTACAAATGGGTCCTTCCAGGGACCCATTTGTAATATTTATCCTTTATTTTTCTTGCATTTTTATTACATTTATGCCCTCGCACTATTTTTAGCATAACTTGAGCATCGTAGGTCCAAATTGCATGATTTTAGTGTCGTTTTGATCCTCGTTTTGTCCTCTACAATCTAGCATATCTATTTGTTCCTTTTAACACTGTTTTAAATTAAGTGATTTTTTATGTTAAAAATGGGACCATGCTCTATTTGTCTTGCTTGATTTGATGACCGATTTTTAATGATGTGTTCAAAATGGCTCTAACTTCATTTTATATTGTGTTGCTCATATTTTAGGGTATAATTGTAGCATTTGATTCATCATGCATGTTCCTTTGCATTGTTTGCCCATGCATCACTTTAATTTGCATAAAAACCGATAAAAATACATGCATCATATCATCACTTAGCATAGTGCTTCATAAAATGCATATGGACCTGGAATTGAGATTAATTGACATTGAACTTCAAGAATTAATATTCAAAAGCCCTAATTAAGCAGCTGTATCCCTGTGTTCGACCTTGGTACACTTGCCAAGTATAAATACTCCACAGCATTCAAAGACTGTGGTTTTTGCTGAACAAAATTCGCCTCCTGTACTACGACTTAATTCCATATTATTAAAGAGGCGAATTTCGCGTTCATCAAATGGCGCCGTTGCCGGGGATACGGCTTTGCTTAATTTTTTGATTTTGATTTTTTTTATTAATTCAATAATTTCTTGGTCCTAATTTCATGCATCATTTCTTTGCATTATTTTGCTGATTTAATTTCTCGGAGTTCTAACTTTTCTCTTTTGTGGCAGGGCCCATGAAAATCGGGGACGCCTGATCGTCATGGAGGCGCGAAGTCGGGAGCTTCAGCTGAAGAGGCCGCAAAAGAAGCCGTGAAGATTTCTAAGACTTTCATCAGTCAAATTTTGCATTGCATGTTGTAAAAAAAAAGTGCATCTGCATATTTATTTTCAGTATTGCATTTTGTAAAAAAAAAAAAAATCCCCCCCCCACACACTCACACCTACACTGCACATACTCACCCCCACCCGCCCCCTGTATATTTCTCTCTCTTTGTCTCTCTCTCTCTCTCTGTGTGTATATCTACTCTTCACGAACCCCCTCCCCCTCTCCCTTGTATCATAGAACCCCCCCCCTTAACGCAGACCTTACTTAGGCTATTTGTAGCCTAAGTATAGGGGGGACCTGCCTGCTCTTCCTTCCCTCATCCCGTCTTCTTGTACTTAGGACAATTTTGGCCTAAGTATAGGGGGACCCTCCTCCTCATTTCCGCTATATCAACCTGTACTTGAACCGAGCCTTGGCTTCATGGCACTTGTGCTATGGGGACATAGCAAATTTTAAATATAGGGGGGTATACCGTATATTACTGTATATTACTTTAGCCTTAGCTCGCGTTTTTAAAACTTTTTAAAATTTTATTTTTTTCGGGCTGGGTTTTGGTAAACTAGTGAACTGAGTAAAATCCTGTAAAAATTAAAATTTGAGGGTTTATTTTTTGTGAATATTCCTGTATTAAAAAAAAAAAATTCTTGGAGGTTGACTCTGACTACTAGGTTTAGTAGGCATTTTCAGTGAGGGAACCTCGGTCTCCCTTAGCAGAGTGGGTGGTTTAGAGGACATCGCATACGGCCCCGTCCTCAAGTAACACGGGCCTCGGCCCGTACTTACACCCATACTGGCTGAAAGTGTATACTTTTATTTGAGCCTGGGCCAGTCATTGTCTCTCCGAGGAAATAAAAAAAAAACTATAAAACCCATAAAAATCTGCAAAAATCAAAAATCACACAAAAATTCACTAACCCATGGAGTTGGTGTTTTCCTGACACATTCACACTCACGCAAGGCTTGAGGAATTTGAGGACACTGGATCTCTGGGATCTAGAGAGTCTGAGTTAACATACCTTAGTCATTAGGGTTTTCATGACTTAAATATCCACACTCCTCTGGTTTAAAAGATTTGAGTGCTATATTGCACTCTTAATCTCTACTTTCAAGAAAATATGATCAGCACAGTCACTTCCACAACTGCATGATTGATGAGCTGAGATGAGATATCACTTGAGGAACTAGGATCATGGATTTAAGTTTAGATCTGATCTAATGATATTCGAGGATGGGATAAAGTTAATGAAGGCTTCAGAAAACCTGAGTGTCAGCAAAAACCCTAGCCAGTATGTGAACAAGATTCATATGCTATCTCTTGATATTTACCTAAAAGTGCCAGGGTGTGATGAAACTTAAAGAACTTGTTGATCAGTGTGCGCCAATCTCTTGGTAAAAGCAGTGGAGCTAGCCAACAAAAGAAATGAAATGTCAAAGAAAAGCTCTAAATCCAAAGTCAAAAATTCCAAATGAGCTTCCACCAAAGGCGAGCGCTCCCAAACATTTTCAAGTGTCCACTTGGACCAAGCGCTAATTAGGACTAAGGAGTCGGGCTGACACCACAAAAAGGGCCCTGCATCGTAAGCGATACAAGTCTGGGTGTCGAAGGTATCTTAGATACTCAGAAAAGACACACCCCGGTGTATTCCCAGAAAAACAAGTGCAGACGACTCCAACTCTCTTGACGGACATATTGATCAACAAATTAATAATTTACATGTGTTGAGTAAAAGGCACTCGAGAGACCCCTTGTTCCAATGTGAGGGTGAGAAAAATAGACACAATCCCATGTCCCTTCATCATCTGGCCGTCCATCTACACTTTAAAGTCTGACAAACTAAAGAGATGGTTGACTGAAGCAAGAGTAGACTTCTTCCCTAGTATTGAGGATTAGGTCTAGAGGAGAGTCTTTGGGACTGGAACTTTGGGTGATGCTTCGACTCGGCTCTCATGAAATGCAGTACACTAAATGTCATATCCTTATATTATATGTACAAAAAGAGAGTCTGATAATCAGAAAAGTTGGATTCCTTCTGACTAGGGCTTGGATAAACCCAGAATTTTAGGATCACTTAGGTCAAGGGTCTTCGAAAGATCAAGCCTTGAATTTTTCACACGCACTGTCAGGAATTAATCCGACTCCTTCATTCTTTAGATGCTCGAGGACGAGCATGGTTTAAGTATAGGGGTATGATGAATCTCATATTCATCATGCTAAAAACTCCTTATTAAAATCCCTGCTTAAACAAACCAATAAAAATCACCTCTAATTCTTTGATTTTATCATATACTATATTGTGTATATTTAACCCTTAATTATTGTGTATTTAATTGCCCTTATTTTTCTGTAATTATTTTATAACTCAAAAACCCCTAAAAATTAGGTAGATAAGTTGTCTATAAATCACTGACCCTTAAAACCACTAAAAAAAACAAAAACAACTCAAAACCACAAAATCGGTGTTTTTATCCCCTTAAAAATACCCCCAAAAATAGCTTTTGTACAGATGACCTCTTTTGGCTTTTTGACCAACATGAAAGTTGTAGATCTCATCAAGACGAGCAACTTTCATGTTTTGACTTTTTCCAGATTCGGCCTCTAACTATTTCTTTTATATTTTTCTTTATATTTATTTCTGAATTAATCTGATTGGGCCACGTGGCGCCCTCTGGGCCGCCCACGTGGCCCGCTCTCCTTCCCGCCACCCGGCGGCCTCCTGGGCCGTTGGATCTACGCCGCATCGCCTCCATCCCCGCCGTCCAACCCCGCCTCTATCACAGCCCTTGGATCTGATCTTCAGATCAGATCTCCACCGCACGCTGGCGCCCTCACCACAACCCTCGGATCCTACAGCCATCCAACGCCCCTCAACCTGCCACGTCTCCACTCCTCCATAGCCGCACGATTCCCCTTTCATCCTACGGTGGCCGACGCTCCACGTCGCGTCTTCACCTACCACCGTTGGATGCCCACCATCTTCCAATCCAAACCGTTCTTCACTGCCTCGCATCCAACCGTACGATCAGATCTAATGATCTGATCACATCCCTCCGTTCGCGCATCGATCCCAGCCGTTGGATCCCTTGATCCAATGGCCCTCGATCATCGTCAACCTCAAGCCGCCCCGCTCCCAGGCGTTACAAACCTCGCGCACCCCACCCCCCTTTCCATTTCCAGCCAACGATCCAGCCATCACTTCCTCGTCGTAACGTCACCTACCCAACCACCGTTCCTCCGCCATTCTCGCGAGACCTCCATCACTCGCCGCCATTAACTCCATAGCCATAAAAACCTCCGTCGAATCCGCCCCTCCATCACCGTAACCTCCGATCTCCACCACCTATAAAAACCCCTCCCCAGCCACCGTAGCCACTATCCACCATTTGGGAGCTTCGGCCCGAGCCCCTGGCTCTCCGGTGACAGCGGAGGAGCCCTTGCAAGGGGGCGTCGACGGCCGAAGCCCCGGTGTGATCCGTGGCCCCCGGCCACGTCGCGGCAGCCAATGGCGAGCCGCTGAGCACCGGGGAAGGGTCGCCCCCGTCGTGCGAAGACCCCTGAGCTCATCTGAGCTCAAGCCCCGACCCACCTCCTCCTCCGCCAACTCCTCGCTCCGGCGAGGAGATTTTTCGTCTTTATTTATCTTTTTCTCCGATTAAATTCCACCACCTACAACCACCATCGCTCCCATCTGATCCTCCCACGAGCTCCACCCGACCACCAGCACCCTCGCCGACCACTCTCCCTTCTCCAGAACCCCCTACCACTCCGACCCACCTCCTCCTCCATCTCGCCGGAGGAGGAGCATTGGCCTCCATCTCCGATCACCCTCAGGCCACCATTCGCCTCACACACACACTCCCGCACCTTCCGCACGCACGCTTCGGCTAAAATAACCATGCAGGATCTCAATGACCGGAGTACGCGTCGGCGCAACTTCAAGCTCCTCTCCGCCGGCGAGGATCCCCCGTTCCTCTCCTCTGACCCGCTTCGGAGCCCCGCAGCACTTCCCGGATCTTCGCCAGCCACCCAGCTGTCTTCGCCGACCTTCAGGAGCTCGAAGACATGGCGGAGGAGCAATTGGCATGTCGCCAGAGCCCCGCCTTCTCCGGCGACCTGCAGAGGAGCACGAGGAGCAGGCACCGTCCGATCATCGGGATCGGACGGTCACGATGAAGACACGTGGACGACCCGAGCCTCGTCTCCGAACTATAGGCTCGGGTCATACGAGCCTAACGCCGAACCGCCAGAAGATTCCACGTGGCCCGAGCCACAGGGCTGACCCGAGCCTAGCCCCCTCACGTGCAGCGCACGTGAGGTGCTGGGAAAATTGCACAAAGAGACCCGACTATTTCTGAGAATTACAATCTGGTCCCCAGGCACGTGCCTCACGTGCGTGCCTGGGTATTTTACAGGGAGGACCTCAAGGATTTGAATAATTGCAAAAAGGCCCCTGCGCGTAAATGGAGAAATTACATCTAGGCCCAGGCGGTTTTTGGTATTTACAAATGGGTCCTTCCAGGGACCCATTTGTAATATTTATCCTTTATTTTTCTTGCATTTTTATTACATTTATGCCCTCGCACTATTTTTAGCATAACTTGAGCATCGTAGGTCTAAATTGCATGATTTTAGTGTCGTTTTGATCCTCGTTTTGTCCTCTACAATCTAGCATATCTATTTGTTCCTTTTAACACTGTTTTAAATTAAGTGATTTTTTATGTTAAAAATGGGACCATGCTCTATTTGTCTTGCTTGATTTGATGACCGATTTTTAATGATGTGTTCAAAATGGCTCTAACTTCATTTTATATTGTGTTGCTCATATTTTAGGGTATAATTGTAGCATTTGATTCATCATGCATGTTCCTTTGCATTGTTTGCCCATGCATCACTTTAATTTGCATAAAAACCGATAAAAATACATGCATCATATCATCACTTAGCATAGTGCTTCATAAAATGCATATGGACCTGGAATTGAGATTAATTGACATTGAACTTCAAGAATTAATATTCAAAAGCCCTAATTAAGCAGCTGTATCCCTGTGTTCGACCTTGGTACACTTGCCAAGTATAAATACTCCACAGCATTCAAAGACTGTGGTTTTTGCTGAACAAAATTCGCCTCCTGTACTACGACTTAATTCCATATTATTAAAGAGGCGAATTTCGCGTTCATCACCCACATCTTCTTATACATGTAAAATTATATTAAATCTAGAATATATATACATAAATTAACATCTAAGTTCTTAGAAAACTTCATTACATGTAAAAATATCATATCTAAGAACTAACATCATATATACCTCACATAGATGTTATAATGGTTTTATAGATGTGAAAATATCTAGAAACTTACATCAAAGTTCTTACAGACTTAAAAACAAACTAAACTCCACAATTACACATCTAAAAATCCACGAATCATTTTTGCTTCGATCAAAATATTTTCTAAATCAATCTGTGTTTTACTTTCTTCTTATCCTTCTCCTTCTCCTTAAACCTGGCATGCATGTGTGCCTCTTCTTCTCGATCATTCTCCTTCTCCTCATCATCAGATGAAATCTCCTTATACTGAGATGCAGGCTTTTATGACCTATATTAAGTAAATATTACATAAGATAATTATGTAAAGTTAAAGAACTATTAAACTATTACGTTCTAGAAGAAGAATTCTTAGGTTTAAGCTATGAAATCTTCATGCAGCTTGGTCACCATCTCTGTCATTATTACCATCTTGGACTCCATATGCGGTGATAGTAGTTGTGATGGTTGTGGTTTTCAATACGACAACTGGACATAAGAAGAATAGGAATGACGATGTTCTTCCACATAGTATGAAGGAAGACTATCAAGCGTGTTCTTCCTGTTGGCAACAGCACCCATCATCCAACACTTATAAAATTTTTTATTGTTTAAAATGTAAATATAGTTCAAAAATGGAATAAAATACATCAATGTTTTACTATACATGTTTCCAAATTGCTTTATCAAATGGGTGTCGATATGTCTCAGGAATCCCACTCTATTTCTCTCCACTTAGAGCAGGATATGGATCCTAAAATAGAAGTTGAAATTGATTTCAGGATATATTTATAGAATAGCTTACAAATTGTGTTAATTTTAAAATACTCAATATCAATTCTCCTACCACTCGTATGGGACATGGACCACCATTCTTAAAAAGATGGCTCTCTTTCCAACCTACCAGTCTGAGAAAGAAATATAATTTATTATGAAAAATTTTATATCTATAACAAATTAGATATAAAAATAAAAGTTTTTTTTTCAAAAATACTATCTTAGCCCGGATCTGATTGTGGTCTTTATAACCCGTGATTGACCTAATTTTCTGCTTTTTGCGTTTTGCTCTTCCCATTGTCAACCTCCTTGCAAACTCAAAATCAGAAATAAAGGCATCACAAAAATTAATACACCTGTAATAAATATCAAAGGAATATAAAATCATGAGAAAATTACATTTTTAAATATAAGAAAAGATATTAGCTTTCTTTTATGCACCATGTGGGTGGGAATCTCTTCATCTCCTCAAAATTCATCTCCTCGCAACCCAACTTCACATGTGAGTCTCTCATTGCCTTGAAAAATGTATCGCTCATTCTCTTCTCCACCAAACAGATAAAGGCTCATGATATGCCTCTTTCCCTAGACCAAGAATAAAATGATACCTACTCTGAAAATTTTAATAATAATGTTAGCTAAATGAGTTGTAACGATTATCATCTAATTACATAAAGTACTATTCTTACCATGTAGAGGTTGTGTAATTTCCCCAATTTCCATGATTGAATTTTCAAATTTTTTCTAAACATGATAATATCACATCACCAATATTAATTGTCAGAGGATCTGATAATTTGATGGTATTCCTCTTAAATGCTTGTTTCTGTCTTCAATATGAATGTTTTTTTTTGAAAGAAAACATCTATGATGGTCAAAAAAGCATGGCTTCCGACTGTATTAAAGTTGAAATGATTATGTACTCCACACAATCTGGACAACTTTTACATCCTTGCGTACTCTAAGATAACATTGCATAAGCCAGAGATTCATTTATTATCCAAAGTAGAGCAAATTTCATATTGAATCTTTTACACTTATTCGAATTGTATGTATCCACTCCATTGATCCGAAGTGTCTTCAACTCATATATAAGAGGATGTAAATACACATCGATGTATATCCCTATATGAGTAGGTCCTGGCACCAACAATGACAAAAATATGAATTTTCTCTTGTTACACAACCATGGAGATAGATTGTAAAGTGTTATCATTATTGGTCAACAAGAGTAATCTTTACTTCTTCCATGTGGATCAAATCCATCTGTAGATAAACCTATAAATTAACTCCTTCTTTCCTCAGAAATGAAAGTAAAGTAGACATTAATATTTTCCACAATCAGACTCTGTTGGACACTCCATATACTCTTCATGACTATGCTTCGCATGTCATACCATATATTTAGTTGTTTCCTTATGATAATATAATCATTTCAATCTCGATGTCAATGGAAAATGATGTAAAATTTTCCTAGAATTTTTTCCCTTCTACCTTGATTCCTGGAATCTTGGTTCATCACATTCAGGACGTGTGAAATGCTCATGTTCATTGTATAAAGTATGTTGATTTATACTAACTTAACTTCTGCTAAACCCATCGTCCACATCTTTTTCTTTGTTTTATAACAATTTTCCGATAATTCGGCCTCTGCAGGTAATATTTTCTTAGGAATTACTTGCATAGCATCAAAATTTTGATCAGTCATATTATACTCCATCTTCATAGCAAGTAGCTCTGAAACTACTAATAGTTTTGAATAAGTCATGTAACCCAATCATAACGGCTCTTTCTGCTATTTTCAATATCTCATCGAAGTCTTCGGACTCACCATGCAACTCCTCTTCATTAGGATAGACAGTATTAGACTTTGGACTTACAACGTCCATAACCATTTCTACAAATGGATTAATTTTTTTCGCATCATTTGCTTCATTGATCATATAATCAATGACCTCTTCGTGCCTCCGTAAAATATGATATCCTTTAACGATACCATTTTTAAAAAGGTGCAACTAAATTTAATCCTTAGATCTCTTCTTGAGTAGATGACATTTTTAACAAGGACACAAGATAATACCATATGAATCCACAACACTAGAACCTTGAGTGTAAGCAAATTTCACAAATTCGTAAACACCCCTTTGAAAAGTCTCTAAAACACGACCATCAAGTACATGATTGTACATCCACTCTCTATTGGTCATCACTGTTGCCTGAATATAACCGTTTAAGAGGTCAAATGAGAGGAGAAGATTTAACGTAGGATTCAATTCAGAAAAAAAGACCTAGAAAACCTAACCCCTAACCCATCTTTGGCATAAACCTCTTAAACTAATTTTAGGAGATGAGAGGAGAATTGTTTTCATTAATTTATAACTTGAGCACATCCATAAGGATTTGAACTTACTACAAGAAGTTCGTTGTCACATGCTAGTTTATATCTGAGGAAAATTCGACAGCATAAACCTGCACCCCTCTAGACCAAAAATCAATCACAATCAACTCTTAATACTATCACATTAGTGACAATATTACTAGTAGATTATGATTGATTTGGTATACCGAAGAGGAAGGGGTTGTGCGATCGAATTTTCCTAAGATATAAAATATAACATGTGACTATGATCGTTTTATAGTAATGTTCAAATCTTTATGAATCCCCTTAGTTTGGAACCCATGAATTAAGGAACGCTAACACAAATGCAATATTTTGAGGTCACCTTACGCAATACATTTATACGTACTACAAATGAGAACTGTAAAATATCCTTAAAATATTTATTCATTTATGTTGGCCAAGTATTTACATATATTTGATTGGTTAACAAGGGGGATGGACCTACGTGATTCTAAATTGGTGCATAAATAAAGTGTTTAAGTAGTCATTATTGAGAATGAACCTGCAAAAAACATTCTTCCAACTACACATATCGAAATTCATGACCATTGGACCAGGATATCTCATCTCAAAGTGAATCCAATAGTAATGTGAAAAAAAGTATAACACTATGGAAGTGATGAAATCTTCCAATATGTTATACATGCCTCCCGATATGTAAGGACACACACCACCCGGTGTGGAGGGACACAACATGTGTGATTGATTTTATGCAATTAACAATAATTTTATATTTTGACATTATTATCTACTTAACTATAAATTAAATGTGACACACTTGGCCACATTAACTAAAGTTTAATATCATAAAAAATTATCACAACATAGCTTTTTATTCTGAAATTATCATAAATATACACACACCTATAGATATTATGTAGGAACAAAACTCCATCTCCCCGTCCATAACCAAACTCACGTACACACCTTCGCATATACAACTTCGAATTGACATCATAAATCTTCACTTACATATACACAACTTTTAGTGTTTGTTTAACAATCACCAAGGTTCCATTATTTAGATCACGTCTATACATACTACCCTCAAATTCAAATCTATACACCTATACATTCACATCTGGCATCTATACATCATCACATGCTATCAATATGTTCACATCTACACACCTTCATCTCCAATAATTTCACATTCACATTGTCTATCTACGCCTTCACCTACCATCCTCACATTCATATCTATGCACCCGATCATAAAACAACTTCACATTCACATAACAAACATTCCATCATAAATTTTATAGACCTTTCATATCATCAAACATAATCCATTCATTAATATTGACTACAAACATCTAAACACTTGAAGTCATTCCAACATCCTCTAATATACAACATAACTTGTCTAAATAAAATAGAGAAAAAACATTTATATGGAGCATTAACACAACTTTACATCAAATATTTCAAATTCAGATCACCAAAAATATATCATAACATTTATACAACTACTGTTTCTTTAAAAATAATGTTACATAAGTTGACCATAAGCACTAACTTGGTTTGTGTATTTCATCATATAACTTATATATGATATGAATTTTCTTAAACTGTGATAATCCAAAATCAAATCATACTTCTATATATACTACACTAATTATTACATAATCAAAAGACAACGTAAAACCACAAATCAACTATACATTGTGGAAAAAGAATCTATATCAATAAAATCTAAAACCTACATTTCTTCGCATACATGCAAGAAAAATTTAAAATAATTGACAGAAATAGTCATTATACCTCAAGGAAAGGGATAGTGGGCAAGCGGGCGGCGACAGATGGTTATCGGTGCCGGATGAGGGGCATCGAAAATCGTCGGCGGCGGAGTTTGGGGAGGAAGAAAAGATTGGAATGAGCCTTGGAGTCGTGCAGACATTTTGTTTAAAGATGTTGACGAGCGCACATAAGTGCTTACCTAGTGGCCCGTAAGTGCTCACCCGCTCTTTGACACGCGCCCGTCCACCTAACACCTCTATATTCAAATGGGCGAGGAGAGTAGGTAAGAACATGTGTTCCACAAGTGCTCGCCCAGTGCAAACCCCATGTGCACGCCGATCTCGCTTTTTTATAGTGTTTGTCATAGAAATACCAAGGAAAAAATAACATGAAGCGAGTTGTGAATTGATGATGTTTGAAGTCAAATAATAGATGGTCTAAAATCTTTCAATAATTTTATACTCATAATCATGGAACAAAATCCTAGAAAACCCTAAATCATCAACCTCCTCCGTTCATCGAGCCACTAATTTCAACGGCGCATCTATCGTAATACATTATCAAAATAAACCTAGTCACTCTATTTTTTTGTAGGCGGTTAAAAATATGTCCAAAGATCTTACTAAGACGGTTAGTTCATGGGAAGACCCCCTTGAGGTTGAGGGCCTCCTTCAGGCGAAGTTTCCAACAATCGAGAAGTATCTTTATTACCAAAAAGAAATGCACCACTGACTCAAAACAATTGGCTCAAAGAAAATCACTCAAGGCTAGAATACCATTTGCTTAGCACCATGAACTCTCAACCCTCCAAAACGACCTTCTGAATATGAGGGAGAGACTAAATGGGGATGTTCATTACATCCTTCTCCCCGGACGTGAGGATGATAATTAGCTTAACAAGAAAATATATTCAATCCTTCGAATACTGATTTGCGCTCGAATGAAATGAACGATTTTGGTCAAAGCTATTTCAGCCTCGAGTCACAATGAATTGATATCGTAGGAAAAACTCTCTACTTTCAATATTTTCCCGACAAATGGGTGCCAACTTTGCTTACAAACTAGTGAAAGCCAGAATAACATATTTAGTGATTGTCCTTGCACGAATCAAGTTATATTTTATTTATATCTGGATATCTATGGCATTTCATACGATAATTTTCCTGTGGATTTCGATCTCAAATTGATAGATAAGATCAACGATAGTGTTAACTTGATAGTTGATTTGGAAGGAATGTTTCTAGACAATTTTCAAGAGTACCTCTGCGGCCTCAAACGTATATTCAGAAGGCCCTTACCCAAAAAACACCTTGGCTGAGACACTAGGTCCTACCTCTTCGATGCTCGACATCCTTTTCGTGTTTGGTTTTGGAATAGCTAGGTCAAATTTTTGTTTCCATTGAACTTTGTAAACGGTAGTTTTTGTGCCCCAACTTGTAAAGCTTGTTTCCCCCATTGAAATTGCCCAACCATTTTATAAATAAACTCCTTGCTCATGGAGGCTTTTTAATTTGAATTTACTTTGCCTCTTTTTTTTTTTAAATTGTTCATTGATTTCTAAATTACTCAGATTAGTTATGTATTGCATCGTCTTCGTGACATCTTATTTATAGCGAGAATTTTTTAAACTGTTTTAACATCATAAGGATTCAGTCTCTAGAAGGTTCGATTTTGAATTTATATTCTAAAAAGTCAGTGGAGGAGAAATGACAGGGAAAAGTTAATCATAAAATTCACTCGATTAGTGATAATAAATATTTTTTAAGAAATATAGATAAGTTCGTCATCTTTTTTCTATTCCAACGTATGGAAATATAATAGATATTTTACACAAATAAACTAGACCATCCCTCCAACATGCATCCAATCCCTCTGCCATCTATATGGTAGTTTATATGGATTGACGATTATTGTTTATAAGATGAAAGTAATTATTCGAATGGCAGGGTATTATTATATTAAATCACTTTAGGTTCCGTGTGGAAATAGCAACCAACAACCGACACTATAATTGTTGGAAACAAGTATGGAATATTGATGGCAGCTCAGACAGAAGTGTTTATCTGATTTTAGTAAATGCCTTTTTGTTGTTATTGATATAAGGAAAGTTTATCTCTAACACTTCTCTTTCTTTTTTGTTGTAGTTACGCATTTCAAAGTTGTTATACAGTCAGGATAGGGGCATTAAGGCTTGTCCAAGTTCTTGCTTCATTGTAATCCAGATGACTGGCCTTGTCGTCTTCCAAGCGATGACCTGGACCCCGTCTTGGAAGTCCATACCTTAGGATTGCTTCCATATATGAATGGATGTCACATGCCCTTCTCTTTTTTTACTTCCATCTAAGGGTCCGTTTGGTTACCGGGTTATCCCGAAGTAACCTTGTTTACCACATGCATTTCTTGGTTGGAATTCCATCACAAATTAATGTGACATCACATCACATTCCTTTTTCTAACCCTTTCCAACCCTCATAATCATCCAAACAGCTTTATTATTCACAAGAGGTTATCCTAATCCACCCCATTCTAGTAACCAAACATACCTTAAGGATTTTGCTTCGATATTATTAGTCGCATCGAGCAAATGTAGCTATGGCCTTCATTGGATCCATAGCCCCTCTTCAATTCACTGAGAACACTGGTGCACCAATATCTCTCCATATTTTTACTCATCGATGAATATTGGATGTGTTTGAAATTAAAGTAACAAAATGTATTCGCACCACGTTTTTTAAGTTTAAGTATTATCTGAAATAAATAATCTTGTTTTAGTGTTTTTCATGTGAAACAATCGTTTCTTTTGTCTAGATGACTTATATATTCCATTATCTCATTATCTATAATGTTTGGAATGGATTCCCCTTATAAATCAAATTCTGGAGAAAATAAAAAGTTGATACAATATATCAAACCAATACAACTATAACTACAGATAAAATTTAGTTACATAGAAATTAGCCACATAAACACGAAGAATTTTTAACATAGAAAATCTAAACGTGAGGGTAAAGAATCATAAAGTTTATCGCAATCTAAAAACAAACAATATGATCAGATTATCGTCCCCGGAGGGTCTTACACAAAGGAGACAATCTATGTAGTCTCACAAATCATCAAGCAACGGACAAAATTAGGAATGAGAAATATCAAAAGCCGATACTTTGCTTCCAATCAAAAGGGGACAATATCAAAGAGTAATAGCTTCAAATATTGTTACCTACAAACTTTATTGTAATATCCACAAATCTTCTTCTTTTCCCCCTCTCTATCTATCTCTCACATTTATTTCTTGTGTAATGATAGTTTGTTGCAATTTTTTGTTTGCATGCACCCCTTCCTCTCTTAGTCAATGGAGAGTCCTTATGTCCCTATCAAAAAATCTCTTATAATGGTAATTAGGAGAATCTCATCAATTAATAAAATAGTAAATCATGGAACCATGAGATGCATTAATCAATCATTGATGTTGTGTTTGCAAATAAATAATTTGAATGTTATTCATTCATATTATCTCCGAGATCAATTTGATCTATCTATATATATATATATATATATATATATATATATATAAGTTCTGTAACATTTTCAAAAAATGTTTGCATATCTACTTACTTTATGACAAACTAATTAGATTGAACCAACAAATGAAACCATGCCATCCAGTAATTTGTATAATAAATTGAATAAATATTAATTCAAATTGATATTACAAACTGAGATAATTAATTTATGAAAAACTAATTGATTGGATAAAAGTAAAAGCGAGAAAATATTTATTTTGAATTTTTGTTGTTAACTTTTATGGTAGAGTAATGAATGTTTTATTTATTTAATTTAAAAAGAAAAGGAGAGATAATGAATGGATTAATTGGTATAAAAATGAAAGTTTGAAGTGATGATGTAATTAGGTGGATGTGATAACAATTATCATTATTATTCAATCATCACCATGATTTCTTAATAATAAGAAATGAAGATAAAAAAATTGGGAATTCGCCACTCTCTCTACCACCATAAATATTGATCTTCCTACCATGGATTGAAGGAGAAAGCTTCAAGAAGAGGTGCTCAATCCATATACTTTTGATGAAAGGATGTTTTTCAAATGGTAAAGACAATGAACGCTTTGTTATTTTCTCTTAAACATCCAATATTGTTGTAGATCACATTTGCAAATAGGACTCTTATTTCCATGTTGTTCATGATGGATAAATTTATATGTTTCGGATTGGGATCATGATGTTGGTTGTTGTTTGATACAAATACAATCATACTGATAACGTGGTGTTGTTTAAATTGGTGTATAGTTTTACTTTGTCAGCATTGTATATCGATTTTGGGAAAAATCAAACTCGATTTCGAGGGTAAGAGCCTTTGAGAATCAATGTGGACACATATACGTTTTAAAGAGGATTTCAAGAGTTTCGACCATTGGATCGATGATTTCTTTTTTCATTTGTTGCATTACTTCGTGAAGAACATGCATATCATATCACGACCAAAGATCGAATCATGGTCTGAAGACATGACTTAATTTGGGAATACAAAATTGGATTTTGTGTAAAGAAGAAGGTCGATTTGAAGGTTCATATTTAAAACACGACAAATATTTCCATCATGGTGCCAAAGTGTAGTTGGGAGGGGTGAGTTTATTTGGATTGATTGGTTCATGTTTGAAACCTATGAGGGGATTATTTTCGAATATAGAGGACATTTAGCCAATAATTTTGGGTGAAATTATGTGTGTATCTATTGTAAATTTTATTTGTTAAAGCCTACAAAGCTATGAGTTGCAATTATAACCCTCTAATCTTCCTACGTAGACAAATAATGAATGATAATTATGGGTAAATTATTGGAAACCTAGTGGACTTTTTTTAATGTTTATAAATTGTATTCAGTTATGATTAAATTAGATATTAGTTTCTAGATTTTATGGATATTTTATATCATGATTTGAATTGGGTATAAACACCATAGACCCTCGTTAAAGCAGGAAAAGATATAGAATAAGTTGTTCTGAATTCTCAAGAAATTATATTGGGACCACTTAATATTGTGGATATTTGAGCCTTGATTGAGGTTTCTACATGTGTTTAAGCTATATTATTCACAACTTGCAAGGGTACATCGAAGGAACATTCCGTCGCATTGGGTGAGTTATAAACTATAATGGCTGTGACATAAGGTAGAGTTGTATGTAACAGTTTATAGTGATCAAAATGCTTCACAAGCCTTCACATCACATATAATGCGAACCAAACCCTCCGTAAATACTTATTTTGCGTGAATCTATATATTTGGATCACATTAATTTTTATGTTGTGACGCATTAGTGAATCAGATGTGTATGCTGTCACCATGTGCAAGTTACCAAATTAACCAAGTAGATGTTAGATGTTATTGAGTCTAGAAATGTTTGGTATAAATGGCTCATCTCAATCATGCTTTATGTAGTCTCACAATCTAAAAACAAACAACATGATCAAATTATCCTCCCTTGAGGGTCTTACACAAATAAAACAATCTATGTAGTCTCACAAATCATCAAGCAACTGGCATAATTAGACATGAGAAATATCAAAATGTCGACACTTTGCTTCCAATCTAAAGGGGGAAATACCAAAGAGTAAAAGCTTCAATTATTGTTACCTACAAACATTATTAGTATCCACAAATCTCCTTTCTTTCGCTCTCTCGATCTATCTCCCACATTTATTTCTTGTGTTCTGATAGTTTGTTGTAATTTTTTATTGCATGTATCCCTTCCTTTCTATTTATAGTCAATGGAGAGTCCTTATGCGCATATAAAGATCTCCTATAGAGAATCTCATCAATTAATAAAATACCAAATCAATGAACCAAGAAATGCATGAATCAATGAAACGATGTTGTGTTAGCAAATAATTTGAATGCTATTAATTCATATTATCTCCGAGATCAAATTTGATCTGATTATAGACAAGTTGTGTAGCATTTATAAAAATATTTGTACATCTACTTACTTTATGACAAACCAATTAGATTGAATCAACTAATGAAACGATGAACCCATCCGATAATTTGTATAATAAATTGAATAAATATCATTTCAAATTGAAATTAGAAACTGAGGATAATTGATTTTCGAAAAAATAATTGGCTCGATAAAAGTAAAAGGCAATAAAATATTTCTTTTGAATTTTAGTTGTCAATATTTACGGTAGAGATAATGACTGTTTTATTTATTTTAATTTAAAAGAAAGGGAGAGATAATGAATGAATTAATTGGTATAAAAATAAAAGATTGAAGTGATGTTGTAATTAGTTGGATGTGACAATAATTATCATTATTATTCAATCATCACTATGATTTCTTAATATTAAGAAATGGAAATAACATTTAAAAAATCGAGAATTCACCGCACTCTCTTTACCACCACAAATATTGATCTTCCCACCATCGATTGAAGGAGAACGCTTTAAGAAGAGGTGCTCAATCCATATACTCTGACGAAAGGTTGTTTCTAATGGTAAAGACACTGAACGCTTTTTGTTATTTCTCTTAAACATCCAATGTTGTTGTAGATCACATTTGCAAATAGGGCTCTTTTATTTCCATGTTATTTAAGATGAGTAAATTTATATGTTTTGAATGGGGATCATGATGTTAGTTGTTGTTTGATACAAATATAATCATACTGGTAACTTGGTGTTGTTTTAATTGGTATACAGATTACTTGGTTAAAGTTGTATTCAATTTTTGGGGAAAAATCAAACTCGATTTGGAGGGTAAGAGCCTTTGAGTATCAATGTGGACCCATATACATTTAAAGAGGATTTCAAGAGTTTTGACCATTGGGATCGATGATTTCTTTTTTTATTTGTTGCATTACTTCGTGAAGAACATGCATATCATATCATGATCAAAGATCAAAACGTGGTCCGAAGGCATAACTTAATTTAGGAATACAAAATTGGATTTTGTGTAAAGAAGAAGTCAGTTTTGAAGGTTCATATTTAATATATGGAAAATCTTTCAATCATGGTGCCAAAGTGTAGTTGGTAAGGGTGAGTTTTTTTTGGATTGATTGGTCCATGTTCGAAACCTTTAAGGGGATTATTTCGAATATAGAGGGCAATTAGCCAATAATTTAGGGGTAAAATTATGGGTGTATCTATTGCAAATTTTATTTGTTAAAACCTACAAAGCTATGAGTTGATATTAGATGTTATCCACTCTAGAAATGTTTGGTATAAATGGCTCACCTCTATCATGCTTTATGAAGTCTAGAATATTGGTGAGGACTTCAAGTACAATTTTGCAATATAAGTTGCCTTGAAAATTGTAGTTAGGGTTATCGAGATAAATTTGGACTAGATTATATGTGGATGATAAATAGATTTAGGGAAAAAGATTTTAAAGACCTAGAATATGAAAAGAGTTGATTTACTTGAATATTTTATTTTATGATAAATGAGATATTGTGAATTTTAAATACTAAAAGTTGTATGTCTTACTATATAATTGATTCGAAATTGATATAATTGGTTGCATGGACTCTTTAGTTACCTACTTTGTGATGACTTGTTGATAAATTATGACTTCCAAGGTCTTTGAGCATTTTGAATGGGTGATACATTGCTTCTATATATTGCTATGTGATGTGAAATAATTAATGTAATTATGAATTTCAAGATATGCATAATACTACTACATGCAACCATGATTAAGTACTTCGTGAAATCTTGGAGATGTTCTTTGATTCTTAAAATGTTGAAATCATGTAAATATGTGGATATTGTATGCTTATTTAAATAAATTTACTTAATTGAAACCATTTTAATGTTTGTGTGAGAAGTAAAGGTAGGAACTTAGATGTATTGGGGAGTAGATACATGGATGGCCTCTGTCCCTGAGTTATTTGGGTAACTCATATCCTTACCGCTTAGAACTTGTATTTTTTATGAAAAATCTTCCAAATATTTATTATATGACATGGGATATTTTGCTCCAGCACTTGTATTTATATCAATATAATAACCGAAGATAGTCATGAACCTCATGGTCTTTGAGTAGATTAAGTGGTAGCTCAATTCAAACTTGTAATGGAGGAAGGAAAATAGATTAAGTACCACTATGGCGGCCTATTTGATACATATATTCGACACACTCATGGCGTTTTCACGTGGAAAAGGTTTCTTACTCAATCCCTCAAAATGTTTAGCAACTTTCTAAAACCATACTAGCATAGTGTTTAGTATGGAATCAAGATAAGAGTATCCAATCCATCACGTGGAGTAAGTGGAAAAAGAATGTGATTACGTTTGTCATAGGTCCAATAATGTGGTTGCATTCTTCTTCTTCATGCTAAACGACCAAAGTGTTATTAATAAATTAAGAATAATGATAGGAGTTAAGTACAACTAATATCTTTTCCGCTACATACTTATTAGTTATACTTGATTGATTTGTGGCCTATTTCTTAGTGATTTGCTACTTTATGATTATTTACTTCCACTAAATGCTCTTGTTGATAGGTGACAATATTATTAGTGGATAATGTCATAATATCATTTTCATTGTTTATATATGGTCTTTCATCATGTTGATTATCCTTGGATAACTAGACATATAAAAAAAACATGTCCATTGGACTTATGATAATTATGTTATTTTTTAGAAACGTTGAGAATGATTTTTGTTGAGTTTTTCGCTCCTAACACAATTGGCCTTGATATAACCTATATTTTCTTTATTGTGCTAGCTTTATCTCACTCGAACTTTATGATCCAACTTAAAAGACATTGCATTAGATGAGATAAGCTTTGTATGTTGGTATAAATCTATTACATTTGAATGCAGATACACGATAAGAATTTGTTTGTATTTCATATACATACACAAATAGAGACATGTATATATATAGGAAAAACTTGAATTGAGGTGGATCCTTTCCATGAGTATGGTGTGACACCTCTTAGTAGCCATCCGATTAGGATCAACGGTGGTTAACAAAATCACTAAATAAATCCAAAACCACAGTGGAAACAACCTCCAAATCGTCATCTTTAGAAAATTTTTGAATACTCAATTTGGTTGCGTCATTATTCCATTGCTTACTAATTACTCGAAATTAATTTTTTAAATATATAATCCATCACGATCTTGGCTCTCAATTGCTCACATTTCCAAAAAAACTCCATGAGTGTCTTCTCCCTCCTTTCTTGTTCATAAACCCTCGACGTAGAGGCAGTGGCTGTGTTTGGAGACGGTGGTGTGTGACAAAGATGACGGTGATACATGATGACGACGACGGTAGTACATTGAGTGGTAGGAGGTGTTGTGTGCATAGATGTGTGTGAAGATCGTGGTGGTGTGTGACAATGGCTTGGCGATGCATGGCGACGACGATGACCATGCATGGAGCAGCATGAGTTGGTTGCATACAGGGGATGATGTGTTTTCTTAGTAATTTTCTCTTATTCTTTTTTATTCATCTATTAATCAAGTTCCGGTCTATTTTAGATTGCTTTTGTTTTTATTTGGAATTTAATTTTTCTATCTGTTTTGATTACCTCAAAATCCAATCTGCAATGATTCTCATTTGTTTTGTTTTTAAATCAATGATCCTGATTCACTAGTGGTTATGATTGGGTTGTTTTTCAATTACCGGTGATTATGATTTTGTAACTTATAATACAATATTGTAAAATATATCAATCTTTTGTAAATTGATAACAAGTATTCCAAAATGTGAGCCTTTATTCAATTATATTTTCTGGAATATTCAACACACTTTTCGTTCTTTTGAGTTCAATCATATTTTTTGTAATATTCAATCTTTTGAATGTTTGGGTTCTCCCGTTCTTTTGAGTTCAACACACTTTTCCTTTATTTTCTTTTGAGCTTTGTTTACAGATTGAATTCTGTAGAATGAGAATGAAAATGTCACCTAAAAGAAAGAATTTTTTGATTAAGAATATAAATATTTATTTACAGATTGAAAATGTCTCAGATTGCCAGTATCAATAAATGAATTTTAATTATAAAAAGTTATGCATCTTGTTATATTTTCACTCAAAAGATGATGTATTGTGTAAATTATCAAATTAGATGAAATCCCATCGACTATGGATTAAATGCTAAAGGGATGAAGTTTACAGGTTCAATTGGATGTAAATGCCAAAATATGATGGTTATATTTTATCCTTTGATCTACTAATTTATACATTGATTGTATAATTTACATTTTGATTCATTTATTTACACTTCTGCATGTATTTTTACATGGTATCCTTTTTTGGAATAAATGATTAATTAATGATTGTCTTTTTATTATGTAGATTATCATATAATTGTTGCAATGAGAGTGCCGATTTTACAAAATCTACACAAAATTTACAATCGATGACAAATTTCGATGGACCCATGATATGCGAAACACGTTACATGGATATATAAAATAATTTGTACATTAATAATAAGCTTCTATTTTACAAAAATCTAATGTATTTTACAAAAGAGACCACAAAATTTACAAAACAATGCCACACTTTATAAAAGTTAATCCCGCATAATGTTCTCAAAAGAGACTACAAAATTTTTTAAAATAAATCAAATATAGTTTACAAAAAGACTACAAAATTTACAAAAAATACTATAGTTTACAACTGTTACAAATTCGTCAAAAAATATTGCAATTTAATACCCCTAAATTAATATGCATATGACACGTAACATATTTAACGTGTTTGCAATTTACCCCATCTAATATATTAGGAAATATAATTGTAACAAAAATCCCATCATTTTAGAAATGTTTTACACGTGTACATCAATTAATTAGCATATGATCAAAGCATCATGTATTTTAGGAAACACATGTACACAAAAAATACAAATTTTCGTCGGATTTGGGTTTTTTTTGTGAACAGCAGTGGTTATGCTTTTGTAACTTATAACATGAAATTGTATAATATCTCAATCGTTTGTAAATTGATAACAATTATTTTAGAACACAAACCTTTATTCCATTAGATATTTTTGGATAATTCTACAGCATATACCTAAATATAGAATGATCAATGACATGTATTTTACTAAATTAGCACTAATTTAATCCTCCCCCATATTCAGAATGTTAGTTGGCACAAAAATCACCTAGTGGTTTCAATCTCACTCGTATACTCATCATCCAATGACCTAAGATGATACCTTTCCATAATCAAGGAAAGGTGCCACATCAATTCAAGTGCTCCATATATATATATCATTTTATATAAACATCTATCATATTTTGAATGGTTGTGATTTGGCACATGGTCCGTTGTGCTCATCATTGTGTGACTGATCTTATCTAAGTAAATGCTTTTTGGATATTAACTCCCTGCACAAGAACCTGTGGGTAGGATCTGGATTTTCTATGGTGAGGCTGCACTAAAGATGGTATCGGAGCAAGGTCATCCTGTTGAATAATAAAGCCAATGTATTGTATATATGATTAATGTGGAAATCGATCTACTGATCCTAATAAGGCTAGAACAACGATCGTTGCACCGACCAATCCATAATAGATCAATAATCAAGACTTAATATGTATAAAGCAATGTGTGAATGCGAGTCAAAATTTATTATAACTATTCAATAAAATGTATAGTACAGGTATAGAAGAGTGTCGAACCACTAGGAGCGAAATTAGGGAGATGATTAATTATTACTAATTATTTCTAACTAATAATAATTTTTATATTTAAAATTTTACTTGTTTTTATTTTTTTTGTTTTTTGAATGTCTTTGTGGGTTTTTAATTATGCAATTTTTTTATGATGTTTTATTGTTTTATAATTTTTATATTTTTTTACTTTTAAATCATTAGTGTTTTAAATTTTGCAAATATTTAATTCCATTTTATTTTTTAAAACTATTTAATAGCTAATAAAGATAAAGAGAATACAACTATCTTTTTATTTTTAAATAAGTCAAATAAATCAAAATGAAGGAAACAAAATATTGTTAGTTTTAAATGTTTTCCTCTATTTTAAATGATTTTGTAGATATTTTCTAGATTTTATTGATTTTTAATTGATTGACTCAAAATAATGCAAATATTAAATTCAAAAATTTATTTAGGGTTTTAATATATATAAGTCAAAAATAAACCCCTAATAATTTTTAATATAAACTATATATAATAAAGAAAATTCAGAAATAAAAATACATTTTTTGGATTTTTATATAACTTTTCGTTATTTTTATAAGACTTTTGGGCTTTTCAAAGTTTTTAAAATTTTTTGTTTGTCTATTTTTAGGGGTTTTTGGATATTTGACAGAATATAATAAAAATATCTAGTATATTTTTTGGAATTTTTTAGAGACATATTTATTTGAATTTTTAAATGTTAACAGGGAAATTATGAATGTTTTTGATTTTTTATAAATAAGGAATATATTTAAATGCCTTAAGAAACATTTTGTGTTAAATTATAGTTCTAAACATCTAATCTAATTTCCCTACAATTTTCAACATAAAGGAAACATTTAAGAAAAATAAATTACAATAAATAATTAAATAAAGCAACACCACTATCAAAACTTAACTTCCACGAAGTTCCGATGCATTTTAGAACATTTCATACAAGTCTTGGGTAAAACATGCAATATTTGCAATTTAAAATATAATTGAAAGTTATAACACCTAAGATAACTCAGAAAATGTGGGATGGCGAATGCAAAATTCCCACAATGTGTGCACTGATGGACGGTGGATGCATGGTCACTTAAACACGTTCGACGGCTTTGGATGGCACAACTCTTAGTCTTGATAGTGTGGTTGCGATTAGAACTGGACTGGACTCCTCATCGGATGGCTCAGAGGTGGCTTGGAAGAATTACAAAAAAACACCGCTTGGGTCAAGCTTCGATTTGACAAATGTTCATCCTCCATTGTTGTCTGCAACAACTGAATGTTTCAACACCTTCCTAAGAGCAATATGTGTATACAGGTGGGTTCAAGGAGCTCTATGCCTCACTGGAGAGAGCTTGGTGGTCAGGGTATATCGTGCAACTTGGAGCTTCTTCTTGAATCAAATATACCCTAGGAGAAGCTCTCGAAAAATGCTTAGGGATCAAGAGTGGATCTCTCGATCTAGGTTTAAAGCTGAAATAACATGGAAATGGGATGGGATGGGGATTTTTGATAGTAGAGATCGAGATACATAACGTTCGGTCTTGGAGGAGCCTATAGTGTCGGCAACTAGGATGTGACAATCATTGTATCAAACCTCTCTCGGCTCTTAGTTTCCAATCAATGCAAATCAAACAAACAATCAACCCACAATATGTGTGTGCATGTGCGCGCACGCACGTAATGAAGAACAAGTGATGTGAAATTTATTATACCCTACAAAAAGATGCGTATTGCTGATGAATCTACATTTTATCATCTTTATTCATTTGTTTTAGCTTAAAATCCCTTTTTAAACACTTGTAAGTACTAATAAATCCATGTTTTTATAACTCTTTATTCTTCTATAACTTTTTTACAAATATCATTGTTTTAACTTAAAATGGATAAATAAAAAAATAAAGGAAAAATAAAGAAAATGAAGACTTTATATATGCAATAAATACAGGCAGACTTTGACTCTGACCCTGAGAGAAGGTCAAGACTTAACCCAATTGACATGGAATAAAGTAGGAGGAGATAAGGCCTCATGTAGAAAAATAAATGAAATCAAATTCATTCATCTTGTACAAATTGCACTTACCTACACTATTATTATGTATATAATTATTTCTATGTTTTTATTTATCACCCAATTCATTCCAAATAAAAATGTTTTCTTCTTGAAAGTTGTACACAAAAATAAGTTGTAAATACAAATTTATTGCTAGAAGATTCATTGTATATTGTGTAAATAATGACACTTTGAAAAAGATGCAAAGCCAAACTTGACAGACCCATATCTTCTCCTTAAATATTCAAAATAAAGCAACCTCACTTTTATTGTAATCTAAATAAAATAAATTTTAAAATGAAAGTGATTTCGCTAAAATTGGAGTTAAGATGTAAAAATGAATTTTTGGAGTGTATTGCATATTGTGCTTGTGTAATAAATTATGTGAATATATTATTTTTTAAGTATGTACAATTTGTTCATACTATATTTTTAAAATATTTGTGAATATTGTATTTTATCCAAGAAAATTTGAAATCAAAATTACAAAATCAAAATTCAAAAAAATAAATTATTGTACATGTTTTATAATGTATTATTACGTATATTGTAATATATCTATTTCTTTAATATAATAAATTATTTCACAAACATATATTAAAATAAGAATAAATTCTTTGAAAATGTTGTAAATAAATAAAATATTAAATTATATATTTATTTTTAATAATAAATAATTAAAATTCAAATGTAATATATATAGGTATATATACCTCTAAACAAAAGGAATATTTATTTAAACCTATGTATTTAATTTATTAAATTTTTAAAGAATCATTAATTAAGATTAGCTATTTATTACCATTTTTTATTTACCTTATTTATTTATTTAAATGTATTTTCTAATTTAATTGAAGTTATTTATCTTTTTTGTGTTTTTTTGTCGTGTAGCGATTTGTCCTGTAGTGCAGGACTATTCCCATTGGTTGGACCCAAGTCCGTTGACCTGGTTCAACCTCCCCTTCAACTCGATTTCCCAATAACCCTTTTTACCATACTTATTTTCCATCTTTTTCTCAGTCAATTCTCCATCAAATCCACTCGATTTATTCTCTAAATTTATTGCTTATGAATTTACGCACTCGTTAATAATTTTGGAGATTCATGCCTCAGTTCACACGTGCCTCCCATTTCAAATTTTGCCTCCACATCAGCGTATATTTAATCCCCTCTAGCTCTGCCTGCCGATTCTAATCTATTTTCTTGTAACTTCTTACTCGAGGCTGAGTCTGAGAGGAGAGTGTCCTGATAGGACTTGCTCCTCTACATCAGGGAGCACGACAAAATGCGAGAGGACGCAATCCAGCACGTGGCCAGAACTCCATTGTTGCATTCAACTTCTCCTCCTTACGCAACAGATCGAGGAAATCATTCCACTTCCTTCACTGTAGGTAGATCCAGATAAAATTAGTTTCAATTTCGCTTTTCAATTTCGTGTTTGATTTCAGTTTATAGGTAAGATTTGATCATCTTCTCCCCAGCTCCGATCTGCTCGATGGGGGCTCCATAGTCATCCATTTTCAAATCCGAATACTTCATTACATTCGCACATCCCTTGTCCATGTTCTTCCAGATCTATCCACCCAAGATCACATCGAATCTGGGATTCAACATTCCATATGATCACCTTCATCGAAGGTCACCATCCATAGATCATTTATTGTGTTTCTCTGCTAATGACATTAGCCGAAGCCATGAAATTTATGGAAAACCTTAAGCACATCACGAAAGAGTGAAGACTGCATCATATGCGATCAGGAGCGACTGGTCGCTCGGTGCAACGGAATTTAAAATTTTAAAAGATGAAACCACATGATCCGAGAACACTTCTCGGATCATTTCATCTTAACCACAAATGAGATGTAGTAATACCTCTTGAAGCATGGTTGCGATCATGTCTCTAAAGTAAGAGACCTCCTGTCTATAGTCCGATCCAACAGAGGACATACTTGCGAGTGCGTCGATGAAACACGATTTATGTTGACAATCCAAGCGACGAATCTCCTAATCTCGCCATACAAGATCCGTCATCTTCTTCACAAATAAGGTACACCAAAGGAGACGGAGATCCATGAGCGGTCAAAGCGATAACATAATGGCGTGGCGACGACATCGATCCTCTCTAGGGTTTAGAGTGGATGACCACTCTAAGGAGAGAGAGAGGATACATGTATGACGATGAGAAAGAGAGAGAGAAAGAGAGAGAGAGTAAGTGATGATATTCAATTGTTATAAAATGAAGAGCTAGGGTTGCCTCTTCTTTTGTAATATTTTGGGAATCCATGAATCACTATCCATAGACAACACAAATCCAATGGTGGAGATTGATTTGTATTTCTTTCAATGACCATGATTTTGATGTAAAAACACAAGAACAATTAATTTAATTAAATTAAAATTATATTGAACGATTATCAATATAAATTAATTCAGTCAAATCAATAAACAAGTAAGGAATAAGAAAGAGGCAAAGCCCCGTCATAATGAGGAGTGGATGGCCACACTTAAACTAGGACTCAAGGTGGTCGTTCATTCTCCTCACAAGGAATGTGGCTTCCTTTTTCCAATTATGTGAGATATAGTATCTCACATAATCCTTCAATATTTACAACAACAGTTGTTGTAAATTATTTCACAAAAATAATTTCAAATTAATTTGTGAAATATCAATCATGTCATTGGAGATACATGAATCACATTCACAATCCAAAATAAAATGTAAATTATATTTTCAATTAAATGTCCAATGTTAATCCAATTTACAGCAACATTTAAATTATAAATGTTATTTACAAACAACTCTCTCTAATATGTTATAAATCATATTTATAATATACATGATTAATATGGATAGTGCTATCTACATTATTCATATCCATGATAATTAAATCGCATTTAATTATATTGAATCATGATTCTTATGCATCTTAATAATATGAATCAAATTCACATTATTCATGATAATTGAATTATATTTAGTTATCTATTTCTCAATGCTTGGATACACATTTATCAATGGAATAATTCTTGAACTCTTTCAAGAATAATGTGCTTTCTCTGTCGAGACTTGAAGATAATTACATGGCAATTATACGTTCCATGTATAGTAACTTCGATAATTAGATCACATCTCAAATCCATATCTCAGGGACATCTCATAGATGATTGATTAAATCAAGGACGTAGATCTAATCTTCTCATTGTATCTGAATCACATTTAGATCACTGTCTAACATTTTGACTAAGATTAGATTACTTCTCTACTGAGAGGAGTCACTAAAATCCAGACATGTTTCATCACTCCCTCAGAATGGAGGCGTCATGGTTATATAATCATTTATGATCACATCACCCTCAGGTATTCCTAATACATGTACATCCTGCATACTAGAAGACCTAAAATAACCCCAAAGATAAAGATCAATTTTATGCTATCATCTTCAGGGTTTTATCACAAAGTTTCGTATTCGGTCATTGGGAGTTGGTATTGATCACGTGCTTTCCAAAAACATATATCATACCTACAAATTTTGTCATGCTTCCAAAGCAAGATGACCATGCATGGAATTTGATCAGTCCTAAATACCTCATGAGTGAGCTCACATCTTCCGATTCACAAGTGAACCTGTATGATCCCTTTGAGAGATTGTATTACTTATATGCCCTTGTATGCACACCAGCTCACCGGTGTAGAGACCTTTATTAGGCCATCAACCTATCAGTTTGTCAAATGTACATCCTTAGACATAAAATAACACATCTATCTCCAGTCGGAGGATGCATTCCTATCTCGTGATAGTATGCGACATAGGACATGGTTATAACGATCTCGTTAAGTCAACTCTTTGACCTAACAAATATAACACCTCCTAATCTCCATTCCTATGTAGATGACCTGCATCAAGATATCGATCAGATATCAACCCATAGAGAAAGGATTGTCATCTCCTTCTCAGGATGGAGATTATCTCTTAATAATCATTTGATGGTGCTTGATGAGTCCTCAATCTAACTCTTTAGATATTCATCCAAGCACCAACCTCTATGATTCAACAATTGAATCAACAGTTGTATGATCATTAAGATGGCCATGGTACATAACCCTGATTATACTAAGGGACCTTATAGTGCATTCCTTCATTTAATTCTCAGACATGGAGTGAAATAAACCAATAACTTTTATTGATATATCAAAACATTACATTAACATTTATTGTAGGAATGATTCATCTCGGGATCACATGGCTAACAATCTCTTACTAGCCCTCAAAATCATTCAGGTACAGTCCTTAAACCCATACTCATTAAATATTGGTCGAAAACCTTCTGTGTTAAAAGTTTGGTAAGCGGATCAGAAACGTTGTCGGCAAAGGTCATCTTGGTGATGACGATATCACCACGCTTTTGTATCTCCCGAATGAATGATGTGGTATTTCCTTTCCATGTGCTTGCTCTTTTGATGCCATCTGGGTTCCTTCACCGGAGCTTTGGCTCCCATATTATCATAGAGTAGCGGGATGGGAGTATAAGAGGAAACTAAGCCAAGCTCCATGATGAACTTGCGCAACTAGACTACCTCCTTTGCAGCATCTGATGCAGCAATGTATTTGACTTTTGTCATTGATTCAGCTATAGTGTCCCGCTTATTGCTTCTCTAGCTCACAACACCACCGTTCAATAGGAACACAAACCCTGATGTCGACTTTCGATCATCAATATCAGACTAGAAGTCGGGATCTGTGTATCTTAAGACTTGGTGACCACCATCTCCATAGACCAAGATGTAATCCTGCATCCGTCTTTGATACTTGAAGATGTTCTTCACTGCATTCTAGTGTTACTTTCCATAGCAGGATTGGTAACAGCTTACCACTCCTACTGCATGGCAGGTATTTGGCCTTGTGCATATCGTGGCATACATTAGGCTTCCTACAACTGATGCATAGGGGCATCTAACCATGGCTTTCTTATTCTCAGCACTTTGAGGAGCCACGCCTTTAGACAGGTGGATACCATGTCTTAAGGGAAGGAAGCCTTTCTTAAAGTTCTCCATATGGAAAAGCTCCAATATTTTCTTAATATACCCATGTTGTGACAATCCCAAGATCCTCTTTTCTCAGTTTTTGAATAGCTTCAAACCCAAGATGTAAGAGGCTTCTCCAAGATCTTTCATCTCAAAGGTATGTGATAACCAAATCTTAACACTAGTAATCATCCATGTATAACTCCCAATGACATGGATGTCATCTGAACACAATGGCACTCCCACTAAGCTTCTTGTACACACAGTTCATTAGGATTCTGCACAAAATCATAACTCTTTATGGTTTTGATGAGTCAGAAATCGATGCAGTTAAGATGGAATAAATTATCACAGGTCGTTGTTCTCAACCAATTAATTCGGTCAAATTAAACATGTATAAAACCACTCAATAAATAAATCAATCAAAGCATTGTAAGCGATCTTCGTTGTTTTAATTTACCTGGTATAGCGACCAGGGTCGAACACAAGGAGCATGATTGAAAAACTAAGTAGTCAAATTTCAAAGTAAAATAAATGATTTTTTAGTGGTTTTTGATTTTTTTTAATTTTTTATTTTCAAATTAACACACATGTCACAATATACACAAACACTCTTTTTGTATTTTTTTAATTATATAAAAAATGTTAGGAAAAATTTAGAGAAAATATTTTTGGGTTATATATTTTTTTTTCAAATATTTTTTTTGGAAAATTTCCAAGTTTTTCAGATGTTTTTGTTTTTTTTGTAAAAATCGAACAGTGGAAAAAAAGAACAATGCAACTTGGAGTAATTTGCAACTTAAAAATATTTTAAGTGCCTAAAACTCTAGGAAATTATTTTTATACTAAAGTATAAACAAATATCTACACATAAGAACTGAAATCACTATTTTTGGATTGTTCTAGAATTTTCTACAATTTTTCGAAGATTTTTAGTATTTTACAATTTTTTGAGTTTTATAAATAATTAATATGTGAAATTTAGATAGAAAATAAAGGACAATAAAATACACCTAATCTATTTTTTTGGAATTTTTATAAATTCAAATTTTTATGATTTTTCAAATTTCAAGCAGAGAAAAGGACACTATTTTAATTTTTTTAAAATATCAAATAATAACGAAATGCAATGAAATTTATAAACAATGAAGAGAAACACAACAAGAGCATAAACAGATTTTTGTAGAATTTTCAGAGGATACAATTTTTTATTTTGATAAGAAAAGATAAGAAATAAAAGTCTAAATAACAGGGGCTAATTTGTAAATACTTAAAGTTTGTGCATTAGAGAATAATGGGAATAAAAAAATTGAAAGCGCAAATTACCCAAGTGAAACGTATGACACACGTGACTTGAAGCCGGTGGGGGTGTCTTTGCGATATCTGAAATTAAGAGAGCTGAAGTGAAATTTAGCCAAAATAATATTCTATTCTTTAGGGTTCACACGATCCTCTTTTTTCTTTCTGTTCTCACAGGGGGGCCGACCGCAAGGCGGGCGTCATCGCCGCTACTTCTCTTCTCAACCTGTGCGGCCACAGCGGGCGGCGGATATGGGGTGACGGATGACGTCGCTGAACTGGCATGGGAGCAGTGGAGGTCGACCCTACAGAGGATGTGCGAAGGGGCGACACACGCCCCTTGGATATGTGTTTGCGCGGGGATGGTGGTCGATGGTGCGGGTCCGTCGGTTGCGGCCAGGGGTCACGGCGCTGGAGCAGCACGACAGCTGAGCGAGGGGGCGTCACTCCTAGTGGATTGCGGCAGTTCACGCAGGACGCAGGTGGAGGAGAAGGCCGCAGCACTGCAGTTGCGTAGGTGCGGTGGAGGAGCCCGTGGTGTGCGGAGGCGGGCGCCTCTAGGTGATGCGGTGACAGGCAGCATTTGCACTGGATGGAGGAGCCGTCGTGCGAGCGGCGGCTGCTACGGAGGCAAGACAGAGGGCCTTCGCTGGTTAGTGTGGCGTCGCGCGCTGGAGGCGGTTGTTCCTGTCGATTTTTTGTTTTATTTTTTATATGTAAACAGAAATAAAAGAATATTTTTTTCTAAATAGAAACTATAAACAAAATCATAAGAATCGTTTTTATATATTTTTATATTTTTTTAATTTTCCTGCAAAACAGATGTTAAGAAAAGAAATATATTTGATTTTTTTATTTTTTTTATTTATTTTTGTACACACAAATGAGGATATGAGCACAACAACTCGATCCAATAAAATTCGAACACAGAAAAACATGAGTAGATGCGGATCCGTGAAATGGGAGATGGATCCAGGTCTTAGGCCATCGTGCATGACCGGAGTTGATAGATTATGTGAGGTAGAATATGAAATGTAGGGACCGGAAAACTATATGGAAATCGGATTCGAATCGGACGTCAAATGTGAGATCAGATGAAAAATGGTGGTGAAAATTATGGATCTAGATCTACGAGCTTGAAAGTAAAAACTATTGTATAATTACTCTAGACTAAATATGCATAAAAAATTGGATTTTACCTGAGGGTGGCAGGCGCCGTAATGGCCTCGACGACAACTGATCCGCTGTCACCGGACAGCTCGGGGTCTGGGCTCCTTTATCGACTGACAAGGTTTTTGGAATTGAGGCTCCTTCTCCCCCAAAGATTGATCAAAAGCTAATGAGGGAGGATGAGCCCAATAAAAAGAGAAGGAAAAGTCAAAAAGGAAAATATGTACAAATAAGGAATGTGTTTATTGGTTAATAAAATTGATTAATTTATTAATTAAAAATAAAATTCATAATTAAATAAAATAAATAAAATAATTAATTTACAAAAATTAATTAGCCACCTTAATGGTGGTTATTTAAGGTAAACAAATCAAATATTATATACATGGTATGTTTTCAAATCAAATCAAATAAATAAATAAAATACAATTTTTGTAATTATATTATTTAATTAATTAATATTAGATAAATTTTTTGGATATTTTTATATAAGGAAATTAGTTATATACAAGTATTATATACATATAGTACACTATACACATGCACAAATAAGGAAATTATTTTAAATGTTTTTTTATTTTTTTTTAATTTTTATTATTAATAATAAAGAAAATATTTACAATTATGTACATTATGTAAAAAATATGAATAAGTATATAAAATAAATAAGTGGTAAAAATGCAAAAACGACCCCAAAAAACTGACTTTTCAACCGTAACTCCAAAAATTATAAAATCATGACCATTTTAAAAATAATTTAATTTAGTGTACAATGAAAGTGAGTTTGAGTTAATTGGAGTTCGTATGGTGTCGGAATTGGTCTTCCAATTGTTGCTTTATGGCTTTTTCTGAGTGTGATTATTTGTAATCTATACAATATTTTATTTTGTAATTATTTTTAGTATTTACAAAACATTTTTATTTATAACTTTTGTTAAAAAATATTTATTTGAGATCAACTTATATATAAGAATAAACTAGTGTAAGTTTTGTACAAATATATAGGGAAAAATTTACAAATTATTTTTGGATTTTTGAATTAAAGACCCTATATCCCCCTACTTTATTCTTGGTCGATCAGGTCAAGTCTTGACCTTCTATTGGGGTTCGGGTCAGTTTGCATTTATTTTATAAATCCATCCTTTATTTTTATTTCTTTTCTTTTCTTTTCTTTTCTTTTCTTCTTTATTCTTTTATTTTGAATATAAAGAGTGTTAAAAATGCATATTTAACAAATGCATGCAAAATGCTAATTTCATGAAATTAGTGGATATTTACAGGTATTTGACTAAGGAAATAAAGGTAAAGTAAAATAATAAAGGCGATGAATCGTGGATTCATCATTCCCCTATACTTTACCTTTGCTAGTCCCTTAGCAACCACTTTTTTGGAAAATAAGTGAAAACAAAAATAAAGAAAAGAAAAAGGAAAGAAATTAGAACAATGAGACTTTTAACATTATCTTCATAAAATTGTAGTATGCAGCTCTGTCAGACCTTTGGATTATTAGTGTGGCGAAACCTTAATGGGAAATGGAATTAAAACCTAACAGCCTCTAAGTTCCACAAGATTCCTATTTAGGTCTCCTAAACAGTCAGGTCAGAACAAGTCTACATACACAAATTCTTATGACTATGAATCTTTACTTGTACGATGTAAGAGAAATATAGCTCCTCATCTCAAAAGTAGCAAATAAGCAACCTCTCTCAACAAGGTAACTCTAGTCCCCCAGTCTAACAACTCTTTCCTCGAGGAGCAGGGATATTCCCTTCTAAGTTCAAGTACAACCTGCTCAAGAAGAGGGGATGGAGAAGAGAATGGACAGTATCCAGTGTAGCTACTTATCCTTGGATGCATGACCAGTGTAGCTAAGTCATCTGCTGTAAGCTTACAAACATTTGACTTTGAAGCTCTTATTCTTTTTTTCACTTGTATATACACTCCAGCAGACATTTTACCTTTCAATCAGGCCTGTCCACTTTTGAAGATTCTGCATTTTTTTCTTTTTTTTTGAAAATATATACAAGGTGAATTTGTACATAAGGAGTTTTTCCTCTTGAGCCAGTAGACTATCCCTCTTTTGAAGCATCATTGCAACCCCACAACATCCTATCTTTAGACCTCAACATCGCCAGACCAGGTTGAGACGCACTTCCCTCCCTAGAGGAGGACGAGAGGTTCCGCTTAGATGTACTACCCTCATATGCTACTCCAAGCCAAAAGATTCTACCTCCTCACTACCTCCTACATGAAGAGCTACGTGCAGAGTGCTTGTCCAAGGTAAGCCACAGTCTGACAAAATCGTGTGTGTGTTGTTAAATATTCTACTTAGACTAATCAAGATGACATGTGAACATAGTCTTATGGACTCAAAGAATTAAGTCACAAGGACCTGAAAAGTCTTAAATCCATTTCTTATAAGGTTCCTCTGAAATTAAGTGGATTAAGGTCTAACTATGCTCCATTCTTCAATTTTATTCCAGACTCAGTTTAAATGTGAATATTATCCTGAAAAATGCACATGCTAATGCAAGAAATATGTAAAATGCAAAGAAAAGAAAGCAAAATCTTTTTGTGAAACAATTTCTAATTTTGAACTTTTAATGGATTTTTTTGAAAAATGATGCACATGTAAAAAGAGTTTTTTATGCAAATTTTTATAGACTTTTGGGTTTGTAGTTTTTTTATAACCAAATGGTTAGTAGTATATACACGTATATACAAATTTTTTAATAAGGGTTAGGGGTGAGATACACATATTTACACAGGAGTGAGTCAATTATTTACAAGAATCAGGAGAAAAGATTTACAACTTGAGTAATTTATACAAGTACATACATACAATTTGAATTTTTTTGTGGTGCACATATTCCACAAACTTAATTCAAAATGATTTTACAAATAATTTTGAAAACTATAGTCTAAAATAATTTTCAAACAATTTTACAAACATTTGAAAACAATTTTCAAATATTTTTAAAATAGTATATATAGATTTTTTTTCAAAATAAATTTTCAACCATTTTCAAAAAATTTGCAAATAGTTTTAAAAAAATTATTCACACAAAGAAAAGAAAATTTTTACAAGCTAAAATACTTTTACAAAGGTTGAAAATATTTTTCAAACATTTTTCAAATAGTTTTCAAAAAAAATTTCAAATAAGTTTTCAAACTACTTTCAAAATATTTTAACCTGACTTATTAATCAGTATATACAAAAAGAATTTTCTTGAGGAAATATCTGCATCTTTTTTATTAGTTATTTTTTTAATTTTACAAGTATCTATTCAATATTTTAGTCATATTAAAAATACAAAAGTACGAGTTATGACTAAAGTATATATGCAATATATATGACACCCCCCTATACTTAGCTCGAACTATGTCCTCATAGTAATTAGAGAGCGACAAAGAAAGACATAACTCGTGCTAGGTATAGAAAAGTGAAAAGAATGCTATATTAAAACAATGAATGAAAGAATAAATTCAATAGGAGATCGATGGTCCCCTTATACTTAGGATCAAGTAATCCTAAATATAGGAGACTGTACACAAGTGGACTACCGAGTGATAGGATGTACAGATACTACCTCCCCTATACTTAGGATGAAATGTCCTTGAGTATAGGCAACAAAATAGAGGTAAAAAGAATCAAAAGAATAATAAAAATCTTACACCACCCTATACATAGGGTAAAGTACACCCTAAGTATAGCATAATCATAAGATGGAGATGGGGTGTGGGACAAAAAGAATGAATGATATGGATAGAATGGATCTAAACAAGTAAAAAATGTTGAGGCTCCTCTAAACAAGCGCTAGAGTTTACGCCCCCATTTGAGCGCAAAGGCTAGGATAACGCTGTATCAAGGTTCACGAAGGCTTGTAATGCGAATACCGTACTACTATTGTTGTCTCGGTGGGAGAACAACAACGGATTTAGGATGGTCAAAAGAGACACCCTAATATGCACTCAAGTGGTTGTCAGCTACCAGAAAAGGAGAAGACGATGTATAATCATACTATGATAGCACTAAAGAAATAATCGACTCAAGGCCTGAATGGAGTGAATGGATGGAGCCGAAAAAATCAAACGTGGAGAAGGAAGGATCTATCAGGGAATTCTCCACGCCAATCACCGTCTCTAATAAATAAGGAAGATCAAGATTAGGTGACTCACTAAAAAGGCTGATACTCGATGTAAGTAATGTAGAGAAATCTGTAAAATCATCGAATATCTCAAAGATCGGGTCATCCTCGTGAGGGTCTCCGAGGTGAGAAAACTCAGATTCATGATCAGAAATATATAAGACTCGGTCTCATGATCCAACAGGTCAGATACACTCCCAGACAACAAAACTGAGTACAAGGGACATAACGCATCCTCCCGCAGATAAACCTCGGGGAGTGATGCAGGTTCGTCAAGAAAAGATGGGGACTCAGATCGTGATTGTGGATCTACGTTGTTGTCAAACACCAAGTTCCTGCACCAAAGTAACTCATCAGCATTAAATGACATCTGAACAACCTCGAGGCATGGCATGCTGCTAGTCAACAACGTAGAAGAAGTAAACATCTTAAGATCTCATCCTCGAACTGCGGCAATGCTGTCAATCATCAGGTCCTCCAAAAATGTATCGACCTCATCAAATGGGAGGACACACGGCTCAAAGACAAGACTCTCTAGGTCTGTCAAATCAAAATGGTGTCCCTCATCGAGCTCCATCCGCTGAGATGAATCCAAATGTGTATCTGAATATGAGATGATCTTCTGAAGAATGGATACTGAATCAGCTGTACATGGATACTGAAATGAATAAAAGGACAGTTGAGATGTGGGCTCCTCATCCATTTCTTGAAATTCTAGCAGATCTAGAACCCAAGAATCTTTGACATGAAAGTGAGGGACTAGCTCAACTCTAGTTGTAAAACCAACGAGAACTCGATCAATGTCGGCTCTGGAAACTCACAGTGGTGGTCAACACGTCCTTCATATGAAATGTAGTAGAATCCATATACTCTGACTAGTGTGTGCTATCTGAATTGACATGAAATGCCACGCACTCAACTGGTTTTGTATCTCCCTCATGTGTTGTCTCGAATAAATCATCTCGTGAATATGGAATGTTTGAAAGTGTTCCCAAGATGGTCTAAAATAAATCCATGTCAGGATTGTGGTGTGAACCACCACACGACGTAATGACTAATGCAATCTGCTCAGTGATCATTCCCCTCATGAAGATATGTACGAGGTTAGTCTTCGAGAGTCCATGCTCTGGAAATCTCCTCAAGAGATCAATAAACCTCAGCCATGAATCTCTCAACGACTCATGAGGGTCTACTGAAAAATCTCGAATGCAAGGCCGCACCATATCTACTTTACTCTAGGGGTAGAATCTCTGCAAGAACAATGATCATAAATCTCCGCACATAGCGAACTTCCTTCCCAATCGTCAGTGCCAACTCTTGGCTCTACCTTGAAGTGTAAATGTAAAGTTCATCAGCATCAACTCCTCAGAAATGATATCTAGGTATGTTCGTAATCCACAAAAATCCTCAAACTTAGATATACGAAAATACGACTCCTCGTGCACTTCACCTAAAAATTTCGGCAGTAGATTAATGAACTCTAAATCCATAATGAAGGAACTCAATGTAGAAGCGGACTGTGCTTCCTGATCTGGGTACTCATCCATCATCCTAGGATAGAAGTCATCTAAAACTCGTAACTGCTTCATGTGATCTCCTATGGAATGCACTCTCATCTCAGCAAGGTGATCACCCGTATCTTGTATCTGGTCAATCTGAACTCTTCGGGTGTCTTCTCTTAGGACAACATGAACCGGTATAAGGATGTAGGTAGGGAGAAGATGGGATGTCAGTCAGAGTTCCTACCTCCCAAGAAAGTGGGCAGGAATCATGGGAATAAAAAGAAGCAGCTGCAAAATCCGCCTGAAATGGAGCATGGCCCATCATAAAGAGAGGGAAATGAAGAGGATAATGAAGGGAGGGCCAGAGGGAAAAGAATAGAAGGCAACTGTTAATGATCTAGATATGATGATCGTAACCAACTCACACCAATCACATTCAAACACAAAGCAAACCCTAGATTCACCTACGCAACACAGTGATGAACGTGAAGTCTCGGTCGTTTATCTTGTCAATTTTATTTTAGGTGATAAATCAAGCTTGCAGAGCGATTAAGCGAGCTATTAGGAACCCAATGCTCCCAGGAGACTGACCCAATCCCAAAGCTAGATCTTTCCCAACCAGTATGAATTGCAGACTGTTTACCAGCTACCCGATCAATTCAATCTATTAAGACGTCGTGGGCTGCTTTACCCATTACCAGAGAGATTCTCACCGGAGAACGATTAACCCAAAGACCAGTAGTCTAACGGAAGTTCAGGTGTGGCTCTATCCTAGTGTGTGGGTCGCTCTCTCTCGCTCAAACAAGGAGGGGTTGCTCTCCCCAAAACAATGGTATGAATCAATTACGTTTGATTTTAAGGTCAAGTTCAATTAGCAATTCCAATTTTTAATTTTTTGATTTTTCTTTTTTGGATATTTTTCAATAAAATAACTAACGAGATTTCTGATTTCTTTTATTCCTATATCCACAAAACAGAGGGAGAAAACGGAAAAACCAATGCACGAGAAAATATGGATGTAAATGGTAGAGATAGTGGTGCGTACCTGACTCCAGCAGTCTACATGCAATATAATCCATGCAGAAAAATAAAACTAACTATATGCAAAATGCAAGCGTGAACCGTCCTAAACAATAACTTCTACTCGGGAAGAACCAGTTAATTATTTGACTAGGTCCAAAGTTCTATAGGAACGTATATTCTTTAGAGTGTTTGGACCTAATAATTATCTGGCTCAACCAAATGAAACCTAAGTCTAGGGGATCCACTCACAAAAAACAAATAAAAATAAAGGCAATGAAAACAGTGGAAAAACTACGTCGAGGTCCCCCAGTGCACCGACACTTGGCGAAACAGACCCCGATGGTTCAAATGTCCAACAAGTGTCCAAAGTCTAATTATTCCAATACAATCCAAATGTTCTCTAAAATAGAATAATTGCCTCCTACTCTTCTTCTGCTCCTCCTACACAAGTCCTCCAAAAAGAATCCAAGTCGTCCTCCAAGCGGTTCCTCGTACAAAAATCAAAGAAGACGATGGTCAGAAAACAATTATAATATGTAGAGATAAATAAAAAAACTGAAAAATGACTACAAAGTCGTGCTCCCCAGCAACGACGATGGAATAAATTATCACAGGATGTTATTCTCAATCAATAGATTTGGTCAACGGAAAAAATGTATAAAACCTCTCAATAAATAAATCAAGCAAAGCATTGTAAGCAGTCTTCGCTATTATAATTTACCTGGTATAGTGACCATGGTCGAACCCAAGGAGCATGATTGAAATATTAAGTAGTCAAATATCAAAGTAAAATACAATGAATTTTTAGTGGTTTTTATTTTTCAAATTTTTTTATTTTCAAATAAACACACAAGTCACAATATGCACAAACACTATTTTTGTATTTTTCAATTATATCAAAAATGAAAAATGCAGAGAAAATGTTTTTAGATTTTATATTTTTTCAAATATTTTTGGTAATTTTTCCAAGTTTTTCAGATGTTTTTGTATTATCCTAAAAATCGAACAGTGGCAAAAAAGAATAGTGCACAGCTGGAGTAATTTGCAACTTAAAAATATTTTAAGTGTCTAAAACTCCTGAAAATTTCTTTTATGCTAAAGTATAAAAAATATCTACACATAGGAACTAAAATCACTATTTTTTATTTTTTTAGAATTGTCTACTTTTTTTTGAAGATTGTTAGTATTTTGTAATTTTTTGGGTTTTATAAATAATTAATATGTGAAATCTGGAGAGAAAATAAAGGACAATAAAATACACCTAATCTATTTTTTTGGAATTTTTAGAGATATATTCAAATTTTTATGATTTTCAAATTTGAGGCAAAGAAAAAGACACTATTTTTGATTTTTTTAAATATCAAATAAATACGAAGTGCAATGAAATTTATATACAATGAAGAGAAATACACCAGGAAAATAAAAAAAAGAAGATATGTACAAATAAGGAATGTATTTATTGGTTAATTAAATTAGTTAATTAATTAAAAGCAAAATTCTGAATTAAATAAAATAATAATTTGCAAAAAAATAATTAGCCACCTTAATGGTGGTTATTGAAGGTAAAAATTCAAATCTTATATACATGGTATGTTTTCAAATTAATTAATTAATTAATTAAATCTAATTTTCTTAATTATATTAATTTAATTAATTAATGTTAGATAAAATTTTTGGTGAGTTTATACAAGTAAATTAGTTATATACCAGTATTATATACATATAGTACAATATACACATGGATAAATAAGAAATTATTTTTATATAATTTTTTTAATTTTTTTTAAATTTTTTAGTTTTTATTTTTTTAATATTAAAAAAATATTTAGAAATATTTACATTATGTATAAAAATAAATATGAACAAGTATATACAATAAATAAGTGGTAAAATTGCAAAAACCACCCCAGAAAACCGACTTTTTAACCGTAATTCCAAAAATTATGAAACTATAGCCATTTTAAAGATAATTTAATTTAGTGTATAATGGAAGTGAGTTTGATTCAATTTGAGTTCGCATGGATCCTGAATTGGTCTTTCAATTGTTGTTTTATGACTTTTTCTGAGTGTGATTTTTTGTGATATGTACATTATTTTATTTTACAATTATTTTTAGTATTTACAAAATATTTTTTTTACAACTTTTGTTTAAAAATATTTAATTTGAGGTCAATTTATATACAATTAAAATAGTGTAAGTTTTGTACAATTATACGGGGAAAAAATTACATTTTATTTTTGGATTTTTGAATTAAAGAGCCTATATCCCCCTACTTTATTCTTGGTCGATCATGTCAAGTCTTGACATTCTCTCGGGGTTCGGGTTAGTCTACATTTATTTATCGATCATTTATTTTTATTTCTTTTCTTTTCTTTTTCTTCTTCCTCATTCTTTTATTTGAATATAAAGAATGTTAAAAATGCATATTTAACAAATGCATGCAAAATGCCAATTTCATGAAAATAGCGGATATTTACAGGTATTTGACTAAGGAAATAAAGCTAAAATTAAAGAATAAAGTCAGTGAATTGTGGATTCATCAGGTTCCATCGAATCTAATGTTCTAGCTACGAGAAGATTGTTTGAGTCCATACGTGGATTTCTTCAACTTGCATACTTTGCTTTCCTCGATTATGAAGCCTTGGGGCTGCTTCATATAGATATCCTCCTCGAGGTATCCATTGAGGAAAGTTGTCTTGACGTCCATCTACCATATGTCATGGTCAAGATATGCAGTTATTGCTAGTAGTGCCCTGATGGACTAAAGGAAAGCCATAAGAGAAAATGTCTCATCGTAGTCGATGCATTCTCTCTGTGTGTAGCCCTTGGCTATGAGTCGTGCTTTGAAAGTCTCTACTTTCCCATCAGGTCCCCACTTTCTCTTAAAGATCCAATTACACCAAATAGGTTTTACCCCTTTAGGTGGATCCTTAGGGTCCATACACCATTTTTATGCATCGAGTCTATTCAGACTTCATTGCTAGTATCCATCTATCCATGTCATGATACGCGAGTGCTTCATCAAATGAAGCTGTATCATTGTCAATTTCACCCTACACATAGAATCCGTACCTTTCAGGTGGTGCAACCAACCTCTAACTCCTTCAAAGAGGCACGGATGTTACATCTTCATTTACTTCTTCAATTTCTGGTTCAAGAAACTCAGTATCCTCAGGGGATTCAATGAGTTCCTTTACTTCATTTTTGTCTTGACTCTTAAGGAAGTCATCCTACAAAAATTTTACATCTCTAAAGATGAATACCTTATGAATCTCAGGGTCATAAAGCTGTTATCCAATACCATCCTTAATATACCCAATGAAGTAGCACTCATGAGTACAAGATTCTAACTTACTTGCGTCCACGTTCTTTGCATGGACCAAGCAACCCCAAATCTTTAACTGTCTAACACTAAGTAAGGCTCCGTAGCTCATGAGGAGTTTTAGGTACAAACTTGCTAGGAATCTTATTCAAGATATATATTGCAGTCTCTATTACATATCCCTAGAAAATAAGTGGTAAATATGGTTTACTCATCATTGAGTGTACCAAGTCCATGATGCTCCTGTTGCGTCTTTCAGCAACACCATTAAGTTGGGGAGTTCCAGGAGGAGTGAGATTGGAGACAATTTCTCTCTCTTTAAGATATTCCTTGAATTCATTTGAGAGGTACTCACCATCTCAGTCAGATCAAATCCTTTTGATATTCATATCAGTTTGGTTCTCAACCAAAGCCATGAACTCTTTGAACTTTTCAAAGGTTCCATGTTTATGATGTAAAAGGAAGATAAACCCATATCGTGAATGGTCATCAATAAATGTCAAATAATATCAATATCCATTTCGGGTTACGTACTAAGTGACCACATACTTCAGTATGTATTACGTCAAGAATACCTTAACATCTTGTAACCTTGTTGCAGAAATACATCCTTATCATTTTACCTCGAATACAATGTTAGCAAGTAGGCAAAGATTGGACCTGTAGAAAATCTAAGGGTTCATCCTTTATCAATCTATTGATCCTATCAATATATAAATGACCAAGCATTTGATGATAAATCATATTTGAATGAATTCCATCCTCCCTGGTTCTTTTAGGATTTTTATTAGTGGTAGTAACATTGATGATATTTTCACCAATGCACCATTCGTAGTCCACTAGAATTCAGAACACCGTATGTAAATAAATATCCATTTTTAACTAACTTAGATACATATATAATGTTCCTTCTGACATCTGCAACATAAAGACATTCTTTAAGTACTAACACTCTTCTACTAGATAATGATAGTCTGTAGTTCTTGAGGACGACTGCTACAAGAATTGCATCGTATCCCAAGTGGATGACTATCTACCCTTCATTGAGATTCCTAGTCTCCTGAAATAGATGCAACAAATTATATACATGAACATAAGAACCAGAATCGATGGTCCAACTACCTACTCGTCCTATGAGAAAATTGATTTCAATGATGAAAGTAGAATTATTACCTGCTGGGCTTTACCAATGTCTACAGATTTCATGTAATCTGGGTAATTGATGAATCTGCGATTCGTCATCTTTATTCATTTATTTTAGCTTAAAATCCCTCATAAAACACCTGCATATAACACTAACTCCATATTCTTACTAGCTTGTATCTGTGTATAAATATTGTACACTTTTTACTAATTTTAACCTAAAATAAATAAATAAATAAATAAAGGGAAAATAAAGAAAATAAAATAAAAAAGGAAGACTGTATATATGTAATAGATACAGGCTGACCCGAACCCCGAGAGAAGATCAAGACTTGACCTAATCGACAAGGAATAAAGTAGGGGTTGATAGAGTCCTTAAGCAGAAAATCCAAAAAAAATGTATGTGTGTTGTTGTAAATACTTCTAACTTATTTTGTGTATATCTGTATAAAACTGACAGTAATTTTCTTGTGCCTTAATTGATCTCAAATCAAAAAACTTTAAAAACCAAAATTGTAAAAAAATGTGTTCTAATTAATAAAAATAATTGCACAATAAAATCATGTACAGAATAAAAGTAACCACACTTGTAAAAAGCCACTAAGCGCTAATTGAAAGACCAATTCCGACTCCATATAAACTCAATTGAACCAATCTCACTTCCATTGGATTCTAAATTAAATTATCTTTAAAATGGCTGTGATTTCATAATTTTTGGAGTTACGAGTAAAAAGTTGATTTTCCGGGGTGGTTTGTGCAATTTCCCCATGTATTTTGTACATATTGTATTTGTATATTTGTAAATATTTTTTACTAATTATTTAAAATAAAAAAATTAAAATTTAAATTTTTAAAATAAAAAAACTAAATTTTCTCATTTACCCTTGTATATAATGTCATATATATATAGTATTTGTATATAGTTGCTATTTTTAATTAACCATTATAAAAAATAAAAAAAACCATTTTTTATTTCAAATAAATAAAGTGATGAAAATTCAAAAAATTAGAAAATTTTGTAAATAGTTTTATCTCTTTTGCTTTATCTCATTTCAAATTTCATCTCTCTTATCTCTTCCACCAAAAAATTCAAAAATTCAAATTTCATCTCTATCTTTTCTATTTATATGGCTCCTTCTCCCTCATTCCAACTTGATCAATCTTTAGAGAGAGGAACCTGATCTCCTATAGAAAATTTCGTCGAGAAAAGTGCCTAGCCTCCAAGCCGTCCGGTGACAGCGAGGCATCTTTCGTCGAGGCGATCACGGTCCATTTCCGCTCCTAAGGTGAGATCCATCAGTTTTCTCATTTTGTCTTAGGTTAATCTTAGTTTCATTTGTCGCATTTTAATTCCATCGTCATTTTGTTTTTCTAGATCTTTTAAAAAAATCCATCTCGATTTGATCCGTCTCCGATTCCGAATTTTCATATCATCTCGCGACCTCCACATTTCACATTTCTAACTCACGCAATCTTCCACCTTCGGTCACGCACACTGACCGGAATCACGGATCTATCTCCCATTTCGCGGATCCGAATCCATTCACTTCTCCGATTTTGTTTATAAATAAAAAAACAAAAAATGCATAGTTGTTTTTCTATCTAACCTTTGTTTTGCAGGAAAATTTTAAAAAAATATATATTTTTAATAATAATAATAAAATAATTTCTCATTCTCTGTTTACAATCCTATTTGCCAAAAAAATTTCTTGTTACAGTTTCTTGTTTACATATAAAAAGTAAAAAAATAATAAAAAGAAAAAAATAAAAAAATTTGCAGCAAGCGGCGGGCCATCACCCTCGCCGCCTGTACGCTCTTCAGCCCTCACGGGCGGCGCTCGCGCCCCTGCGCCATCGCCCCAACGGCGTAGCCGCCGTCCTCGCCCCATGCAGCCCCTCAACTTCAGCCGTGCGGCGGCGGTGCACCACCCATGCCGTCTGTGCAGCTTCATCACTGCCTGCGTTCGCGTTCCTCAGCCCGGCCACCTGGGTGGCACGCCGCCCGCACACCTCCCTCGAGCTCATGTGCCAACTCCTCCGATGCCATCCGTCGACTGCACACCTCCCTCCGCCTCACGCGAGGTGGTGCCGCTTCGAGCTCCACATCCCCTCCGTCGGCATAGCCTGCGCCCAAGACGCGTCTCACCAACATCTAGATTCACCCCCTCAATGCCTTGCCCGCACGCTCCGGTCGTGCCTCGCCGTGCGCTCCACCTCCGCCAGCCTCCAACACGCAGCGCACGTATGCCCGAAGCTTCCACTGTATGCCAGTGGCGCCCCGCGCCTCCACCTTCGTAATCATTGGTCGCCCTCCAGCTTCCGCACGCCGCGCCACCAAAAGAGGAAGAAGAGGCGGCGTGCGGCCCTCCCTCTTGCCCCTTGCGTATTAGAAGAAGAGAAAAGATCCCTATGGCTTATTAGATTAATTGGGCAAATTACATAATAGCCCTCGGGCATACTCCAATTTATAGAAAAGCCCCTACCAGAATCAAGCATACATTTGGGCAAAAAATACATCTTAGCCCCTCAGAGTTCTCGATATTGCAAAGAAGCCCCCTGTTCCAGACTATTACTTGGGTAATTTGCGTTCTCTCCTCTCTATTTTATTTCATGTTAACTTCTTATTCCAGAACATTAGTTATTTACATTTTGGTCCCTGAATTCCAGACATTGTTTTTGCAAAGTCTGTTCATTGAAATAAATGTTTCCTTTGGTCAATAAATTCTTGAAAAAACAGGCTATGCTTCTGATGTGATTATCTGTCTACGCAAATTTTTCATTGCATTTTGTCATCATTTAATATTTTTAAAAAATAAAAAACAATGTCTTTTTCTCTTTCAGAAATTCAAAAAATCATAAAAATTCGATAATAACTCCAAAAATTCTAAAAAAAATAGAATAGCTTTGTTTAACTATCTTTTAATTTCTATGGAAATTCCATGCACAAATCATTTTTAAAATTAAAAAAATGTAAAGTACTAAAAATCTTATAAAAATGACAAAAAATTCTACAAAAATCCAGAAATAGTGATTTCAGTTCCTATTTGTAGATAATTTCTTCTATTTTGTCATAAAAATAATTGTCAGGATTTTGGGCACTTGAAATATTTTTAAGTTGCAAATTACGCCAGGTTGTGCACAATTTCGTATTTTCTCATTGTTTGATTTTTTTAAAAAAGAAAAACATCTGAAAATTTCACAAAAATTCCCAAAAACATTTTAAAACATATAAACACAAAAACATTTTCTCTGAATTTTTGAGCATTTTTGGTATAATTGAAAATTGAAAAATTACAATAAAGTTGGTGTAGATATTTCTTGTGCTTGTACATATTGTTCGTTACTTGAAAATAAAAAAACATTTTTTTTGCAAAATTAAAATCACTAAAAATTTGAAAATCGAAAATTACAAAAAAAATTAGAAAAAAAATAAAAAAAATTAAAAAGATAAAAAATCACAAAAACTAAGGATAGTTATCCATTGAGATTCTTGTTTTTCTCTTAATTAATTTTTGATTAATTGAATAACCCTCGAGATTTGTAGCCTCCTTGAGTTCGGCCCTGTCCGCTATACAGGTTAATAAGTAGCAAAAAAAATATTTTTTGTTTGTCGTGGGATTTTTGGGGATAGCAACAACTTTATTTACCATTAACATCTGATCCACCAAGATCCTGAGTTAACAAAATGGCGCCATTGCCGGGGAGGCACGATGAGGGTAGTTAGGTTTCTCTTTTGACTTGCTATTCTTGGTTGTAAATACTTGTTTACACTTTGTCATTCACTTCATTGTTCATATCCACTGCATTTGTTTTATTTTTCATTCTCATATTGGATAATCGTATTTCTTACACATTCTCTTTTCTTTTTATTACGAGGGCCCGCGGAGCGAAGGAGGCGATCCTAGGAGAGTCGAAGCACCCAAGCGAAATGGAGGTGGCTTGATTCTTCACCAAGCCGCATGATAGCATGATAAGAGGAGAAGAAGAATTGAAGAATTATTTAAAAAAAATTAAAGAGAGAGAGTTTTTTTTCTAGCCATTTGAACTCTTGTAAACCTACATTCATTTGTTGCGGGGTCTATTTCACCAAGTGCCGGTGCACTTGGGGGACCTCACCAGTTTTGTTTTCATCGCCTTATTTTTCTTAGTTTCCCGCGGATTTCGTGATCTACCTCTTGATTGCTTGAATTAATTTACTTGAGCCAGGTAACTACTTAGGTCCAAACACCCTAAACAAGAATTTCTGTACCTATAGAGTAGAGCGTAATTTGGACTTAGCCAATTAACTTTTTCTTTCCCATTAATAGAAGCTATCATCTAGGACGGTTCTCTTACATCATATAGGATAGTTTATTTCAATTCTGCGCGGATCACTTGCATGTAGAGAGCTGGCGACAAGGTACACATCTCTAACCATGCATGCACCATTTTTTTAATCACGCATTGGCATTTCCGATCTCCTTCCTTGTTTTCACTCACATAAGTTAAAAAGGAAATTAGACACTCGATAGGTGTTGACAACGGTTTCTTCGAGTATTGGAAATTATTGATACGTAAGTCGTTGCTATCCCCAAAAATCCCGTGGCAAACAAATAATATTTTTTTCTTTACTACTTATTAACATATATAGCGGACATGGTCGAACTCAGGGAGGCTACAAATCCTGAGGTTTATTCAATTAATCAAGAATTAATTAAGAGAAAAACAGGAATCTCAAAGGAATACTATCCTTGGTTTTTGTGATTTTTTATTTTTTTATTTTCTAATTTTTTTATTTTTAGTGGTTTTTAGTTTTGCAATTTTTATTTTCAAAAATAACGAACAATATGCACAAGCACAAGAAATATGCACACCAATTGTTTTTTGTAATTTTCAATTATACCAAAAATGCTCGGAAAAAATGCAGAGAAAATATTTTTGGATTTTAAAAGTTTTAAAATATTTTTGAGAATTTTTATGGAATTTTGAGATGTTTTTGTATTTTTTTTTAAAATCAAACAGTGAGAAAATGTGAAAATGTGCACTGCTTGGAGTTATTTGCAAGTTAAAAATATTTTAGTGCCCCAAACTCCGGGTATTTATTTATAATATAAACTACAAATCAATATCTGCAATCAGAAATGGAAATCACAGTTTTTGGATTTTTCTAGAATTTTCTACAATTGTTTTAAGATATCTAGTATTTTTCAAGTTTTTTGGGTTTTATAAAGAATTAATGCGTGAAATTTGCAAACAAATTAAAAGACAATGAAATAAAACTACCCTATTTTTTGGAATTTTCAGTTATTTTCGAATATTTATTAATTTTTGAATTTCAAATAGGGAAAAATGACATGTTTTTATTTTTTAGTAATAATAAATGAAATCAAAATGCAATGGAAATTTTATGCTATATGGATATGCACATCAGGAGCATAGCATAATTTTCTCAGAATTTCAAGCAATAAAAACTATTTATTTCAATAAAGAATTCAAGCAAATTAAAGAGTCTGAGAAATAGGGACTGAAATGCAATTAAGTTTTGTTTTTACATCAAAAAAAAATAAAATGCAGAGTAAAGGTCACAAATTACACAGTATATCACATGCAAGGCACATGCTTAGGAGTTGATAGGGGCGTCTTTGTAATTTCTGAACCCCTTGAGGGGGATGTCCACCATTTTTCCTTTTTTTATTAATTCACCCTCTCCCTAGGGTTACTGGCCGGCCGTTCACGTTTCTTCTTCAACAAGATGAGAGGTGGGGGGGGGGGGGGGGTACGGGTGCCGCCACCCCTGGGATGAGGCGGTGGAGAGAGGAGCACGAGCGACGCGCCTCACACGGTAGAGTGGCGCGAGGACGGAGAACTCGGGCAGGGCGGTCGACGGGCGCGGACGTGCCGCCGCTGATGGTAGAGCTGGGGGCGGTCCGCGGTATGTCGGTGGCCTGGAGTGGGGCTGAAGGGCAGCCGAGGGGCAAAGTGTTCAGTGGAGAGCGGGAGCGTGGAGGTCAGTGGCGATGGCGAAATCGCTGGAGCAGGATGGCTGCACGGGCCGCACGCGGCTAGCCTGGCGCAGGCCAGGGCCGAGGTCGTAGCGGTCGGCGACGCGCACGCACGCCCAAGCGGCTGGGGTTGCGGGCGAGGTGCATAGTCGAGCGTCGCCGCGCTGGCTGAAGGAGGCACATGGGGCCGCCATGCGTAGCGACGAGGGCGGAGGAGACAACAAGGGCTGCTGGGGCGCAACCGTTGGTTGCGGTCGACGGGGGTGGCGGCACGCGCCTGCTATATTTTTTGTTTTTGTTTTTTTATTTCTTTTCTAAATAGTGAATGAAAACAATAATAAAAAACTATTTTTTTAAATTCGAAATATTAAAAAAAATAGAAAATGAGGAATGTTTTTTTTATTTTTTTATGCTTATTTTTTTGTTGTTTTCTTTTTAATGGTCCTGTAAAAAAAACATTAGAAATAAAGAAAGAAATGGTTTTTTGTATTATTTTTTATATTTATTTATTTATTTATTTACAACTTGAAAAAAAAGAATGAGGATCCGACAGAAATGAGAAATTCGAATATATCTCCGGCCACCGTACGCCCGGAGTTGAGAGATCGTGGATGCGAGAAATAGAATGCGGAGAGATCAAGAATGTGAGATGAAAAATCGAGTCGAAGCGGATCAAAATCGTAATGAATTTATTTTTTATAAGATCTAGAGAAATAAATGACGATGGAATTAAAATGCGATAAAATAAACTACGATTAACCTATGATAAAAAAAAGAAAAATGTGGATCTCACCTTAGGAGCGGAAATGGACCATAATCGCCTTGACGATGGCCGACTCGCTGTCATCGGACGATGACGTGAGCGTGACCCGAGCGACTAAGGTAAATTAGGTGTCAATGGTCGTTGCGACCTCAACCTCTCGGACCTAGAGCTCAATCAAGAAAAAGAAGGATAGAACCACCAAATAAAAGATAAAATCAATAAAAAACAAAGAAAGCGGTCCTCGCTAATTTATTAACCTGGTATAGCGACCAAGGTCGGACTCAGGGAGCACGAATTGACCTTGCGTCCTACGAAGTAGTCAGTAATCAAAAAATAAAGGAGAAAATATTTTTGGTGGATTTTAATTATTTTTTATTTTTTTGGATTTTTAATTATAAGGAAATGTAAAAAAACAAGCAAGTTCAACGAATTATTTAAACACACAAAAATACTCCAAAAATTCTAATAAAATGTTTTTATGTTTTTTAGGTTTTAAGTGTTTTTGGTGAATTTTTCAGATTTTTTTACTTTTTTTACGATTTTCTAAAAATCAAGAAAGGCGAAAAATAAGTGCTACTGTGCAACCAGACATGGAAGATCAATTAAAATTATAAAATTGATCTGTGAAAGTCTGGAGGAAATTTTTATGAAAATTATATGTAAAAACTGAGCTACTGGAAAAGAGTTTGTATTTTTTTTGTTTTTTATAGAATTTTTTAGACTTTTTATAAGATTCTTTGGGTTTTTTGAATTTATAAGGTTTTTGTATATCCAAAAAGCACGGAAATTTCACAGATGCTAAAATACACTAAAACTAACTATCACTAATTTTTTTAGAATTTTTAAAATAGTTTTTGTATTTTCTTTGATTTTCTAAGTCAGATAGTAGCAAAAATCACTATTTTTGAATTTTTAAAATATCACAAAGTCTCAAAAATGTCCCAAAAAATTAGGGAAATTTTTACACAGTGGTAGGAGCCACATATCCAAATTTCACCTAATTTGGATTTAATTTGCTATTTTATTTAATAAAAACAAGGCACACAGCATCACAGGGACCTAAATGCAAAGAAAAGTAGTTCCAAGACTAAACAATAACACCGATAAAACTCACAAGTCCTGGAATGCAAAAATCCCACAAAACACGTGTGTAGCACGTGGCTCAGACACGGAGGCGTAGAATTGTAATTCCTATTTAAAAAGATTTAATCTAGAACATATAGGAAATACAGGATGAAAATTGCAAATTGTCCAAAACCTCACGTGCTGCTACACGTGGCTCTCATACATAAGGACTAAATGGAAAATAAAAGAAACATCATGGTACACTATGCAAAATATCCAAATTAAAAACAACTATGCTAAATATTTACACGACTAAGCAGTAAATGCTAAAAGAGGAGGGGCCTAACTGCAAATTACCCCTATTATTATCGGACGGACAAGGAGGCGCCATGTGCTAATCTGACGGCTGAGAAGCGAGGGCACCTCTTAGTTGGACGGACGGTCCTGATCAACCCTCAGAAGAATCTGACGGTGGATGAAGCTCCTCAAATAGACGGCGATGATCAAATCTAGAGCGTTGAGGCTGATCGGACGACAACTGAAGGCCCTGGAGCAACTGGCCACCGACGAACTTTGCCGGCTCGCTACGGGCGCATGGGACCTTCTCCTGGGCTGCTGAGATCGGCGAAATGAATCTCCGAGGCTTCCGCAGCTGGTGGACGCCTCCGATGAGGCCAAGAAGCTCCGGCGATGGTGGAGGAGCCAAGCTCCTGTGCTTGAATGTGCGGACCCTCAGATGGGTCGCATTGACCTGCAAAATGGCACAGAAAAGCTCTTGGGTCGAGGGAAAATTACCTCGACCCGTCAGGGGGTGGAATGGTGATTGGAAAGGGGTCGGAGCGCGGTCTCCGACGAGGCGACGACGGAGGAGACTCGACTCTTGGTTCCGGGGCGAACCAAGGTGAATGATTGGGTGCAGAAGGTGGAGAGAGTTCTCGTGAAGATGAGTGGATGGTCCGATGGTCGAATAGGTGACTGTGATGGTGTGAATTCGCCGGCGACGACCGGCGGCGCGATTTGGGCGTAAATCGAAATTAAGCGAAGCTAAAGGGTATCGAAGCTACCTAGTTGAGAAGTCGATTGTGGATGAGCTGGAGGAGCTCTGGGGGTCTTTGCCTCCAGGAATCATCAGGTTCTGAGGCTCAGGCGCACCTCGCGGCGGCGCACGGCGAAGAGCTCACCGGATCAGTGGCTGGGACCGCTCCCTCCTCACTGCAACACTCTCCTCGGGAAGCTGTCACTCTGGGAAAGTGAATGGAGGTCCTAGGATGAAAGGCAGAGGCCAAAGATAGAGGGGAATGTGCGACGGAGGTGCGGTCTTATACTGCTAGGGGTCCGACAAGATGGGCGTGGAGCACGCAATCCAAGGAGCGGATCCCTAAGAGGATAGGCGGGCGTGGATCACGGATCCGTCCTGGAAGATCGGAGCCTGGGGTTTAAGGGAGAGGTGATTGGATCGATCCGAGAAAATTGGGAGAAATCGGGTACTCGAACACGGATCCGGGTGGAAAGGTCCAAGGGGGAGTTGACCGGGGGTCAACATCCCCGTGGACCAATTAGAAGCTTCCATTGGAAATTATTTTGGAAATTCATAAAAAATAGTAGATGATTTTATTTTAAAAACTTTTCAACATGAAAAAAGTTTATTTAGTTTCAAATTAATTTTAGTGATTTTTTATTTATTTTTTTGAAAAATAATTTATGTATTACATTATATTATTATTATATATAGGTATATTTTTTCCAAAAACCTGGTTTTTGCAGCCCAGGTAGCTGCCATTTATTTCATCAAACCATGATAGAACATAAGGAGCCCTTCCATGGGGATTACAAAGATAAGTGTCATCTAAAACGAGAAAAAGGTACAAGATGTAAGGAAAGATGCAATCTGATCCTCCTTCAGTTATCCATTCAGTATCTAGGCTTTGAATTTTTCGAATTTGATCTGCCACCTTATCCTCAGCAACTGTTTAACTTTTTTTTCCAGCTTTTGTATACGCCCTTCCATAATGGCTTTTCCAGTCTTCAGAAGTTAGATGCAAAAAGAGACCTCGTCATGACTTTTTCAAATGCGCCAGTTTGTGCTTCAATTCTCAGAAGAGTAATCCACGTCCAATCCCATGTCATAGAAAAGGATATAAAGGAAGATCTTCATAGCCTTTTCATATGTCACAAAAAGAATAACCAAGGAGATTAAGGTTTTCTCAGAAATATAAGAAATTAAGTAAGACCAGAAATTAAAGAAGGGTACTTAACTTCTGTGCACACATCCAATGGATGCGTGCACTTCCTTAATTCTTCGCCAAGGAATTATCCAGGGCTTTAAGTACCCAAAAAGAGCTTCTCCATGTAAAGAAATGCATATATCCAATCTTCATTTTAGATATCATGAATGCTCCTACTTGTGCTCCAAGTTCTCAAAGAGTAATCTACGTCCAATCTCCATGCCATAGAATAGGAAATGGAGGATCTTCATAGCCCTTTCATATATCCCAAAAAGAACAACCAACGAGATTAAGGCTTTCTCAGCAAAACATAAATTAGCTATGACAAAATAAAAATGGGTACTTAACTTCTGTGCACACATCCAATGGTGCGTGCACTTCCTTAAGAATTCGCCAAGGATTTTTCCAGGCTTTAAGCACCCAAAATCCAAAGAGATATGTATATATCCAATCCTCATGTTTTCAGATAGCAGGAAATGCACCAATTTTGCTTCATACCATATAGAAGAAAGAAGATCTTCATAGCCTTTTCATATGTCACAAAAAGAACAACAAAGAGATTAAGAATTTCTCAGAAATATCAGAAATTAGGTATGATAAGAAATTAAAGAAAGGGTACTTAACTTCTGTGCACACATCCAATGGATGCGTGCACTTCTTAATTCTTCGCCAAGGATTTATCCAGGCTTTAAGTACCCAATAACAAGGCAGCTCCTTAGGTTCTTTTCCCTTTAAGACCTCTTATAGAGATCTCATCTTTTTCAGCCATTCAAAAATCCAATTCTGACTCTTTAAGCATCCCACCCAATTAATATGTATGACCCAAACCAGAATGTATTTTCTGTTGATCACTCTTCCTTCTGCATCCAGGGAAGTTATTTGAAGTGATAGCAAAGCTTCTAGCAATTCCTTCAGATTCTTTTCGCATCTTCCCGTTTCCATTCCAACAGGTTCCTTTCAGAAATATTATGCAAAAAGGATTCTATATTCTTTTGACATGGAACACCCTTGATAGAGAAATAGAAATTCTCATAAGTCTTTAATTTGTCTAAATCTGGTGAACCATTCCCTTCCTTCACCGGAGCATAATTGTCTCCCTTAGAAGAAGCATTTTAACAAATCAACTAAATCAGGCGCCAAACGATGCTGAATATAGTTATTGTTGCTCCTAATATCAAAATCAAACAATAGCTTCCAATAAAACTGGTAGATAAAGACAGATGTCATGAGACCTACACTCGCATGATAAAGTTCATACCCGTACTCCAATAAATCCAGGTATGCACTCCCAACATTTATATATAGATCCCAAGTAGACTTGACTGGTCAATCAACATCAAAGTAGTTCTGCTCAGGAGCTCAAAGAACTGATATATAATGGGAGAAATATTTTCATCTCTGTTAAAGTTGTAATTCCAGAAATCTATCCTTGCTTCCATCAATAAAACCTCACCTCTACCCAAAATCAAGAGGGCATTCAAAAATTTCCTCTGACTAAAAGAACTCATTCTATATTTAGATGCCAGCAATTTAAAGGAATAGATATTATCAAAGAACCCGGATTTGGCTATCACAAGTCTCATGTTTAAGAACTTGAATTCATTTTCTTCATTCTCCAACTCGTTCAAAGCCAAATCTAGAAAGGAATCTGAAGAGTCAAGGATGAAAAAAAGAGCTTCAGATTTTAAAACCTGCGATGATATAGTGCTCCCTCCAGTTGCCACCCAAACAGATAGAAGAAGCCATTCTTGATATATCGGTTGAAGAAAAGAGGATCCTCCTTTACATATATATAAAAATGACAAACATCGCTTTTGTCTCGAGAAGGATCCAAAAAAGTACCATCACCTACCCAAAATCCTGCTCCAGTAGTGGAAGTACCAAAGCCATCATTATTCCAACTTTTCCATACCCAATCAGCAATCAGTATTACCGACGTCTGATGTTTTGAAAGACATCTATATTTCTTCAGCAAGTTTTCCATTAGTCGCAGAATCAAACCAGATCAACAAATATCAAGCCAATTAGTTCATCATTTGAATCTGACATAACTCAGTTGTTCTTTTGTCTAATGCAATACACCCTTTAACTTTTGATGGTAATTGACTATTATTATAGAAAATATGATCCTGTCTTTGTCTGATTGCATTGGTTAGCCAAAAAATCTGCAGCCGCATTAGCCTCTCTATAGACATGGGATACTCTCACTATGAGATGTTTGATAGAGACAAAGCTCTTCCACCAATTTCTAAGATTGGAATTTTGCAAGCACCATCTTCCACCATCTTTACTAACACCTTCGAATCCAGTTCCATCCAAATTTATTAAAATTATGCCTCTTACAAATGATCAAACCCTCTACAGCAGCTCTGAGTTCAGCTTCCATATTTGTAGCAACTCCAAAAAAACAAGAAAAAGAGATTATCATCTCCCCTTTATGGTTCCTAATAATACCTCCTCCTCCTGCAATTCCCGGGTTGCCTTTTAATGCTCCATCTGTATTGAGCTTTAAAATCCCATTTTCCGGTTCTCCCAGCAGAAGATCTTCCAAATCCTTTCCTTTTTCTTCGATTCAAACCCCATTTTATGTAAGAAATCTTCCTCAGCTTTACTTACCACAAGATTTGAACAAACCAAGGGGATTATCATCTTTGTATCTAACTGCACCTTCTTAACCAAGAATAAATAGAAGAATGATCATCATCAAATCTTCTTTTTTCCTTTCAATCCAGATGTTCCAGAGGAGCCATGCTAAGAAAATTCTCCTGGCTTCTAAGAAGAGTCTCCTTTGATCTCCATTTGAAAATATATTTCATCCAGCCCAAGAAATCCCTCATATTTCTATGAAATTTAAATGTATCAAAATACCAATTCCATAGCGCTATTGCAATTTCTCCATGGAAGAAAACATGTTCAGGATCTTCAGATTTCGGATTGTCACAACAATTGCATTTTGAAGCCAGACTAATACCCATTTTAACCACATTATCATCAAAAGGTAGCTTCTTGTGAAACATTCCAGAGCATAATTGATATCTTCGATGGAATTCCAGGATCCCAGATAGCCCTTCCCCATTTCTGTATTCTTCCTTTTCCCTGATGCTTTGCCAAACACTCTTCACAGTAGGAAACCCCTGATTGTTTAATATCCAAAACCTTTCCGGGTCCTCCTTCTTGAGTTTTAATTTTCTTCGCTAAAATCTCCTCAATTTTATCCTCTCCAAGCCTGTAGCTGTTAGTTTATTCATATTCCAATTTTCAGCTTCAAACATATCCGATATTAAAATATCAGGTTCATTCACTATAATCCCCTCATGAGGCCAAAGGGGTCCATCAGGGAGCCAATGATCTAACCAGAACCTGATTTTACCATTTCCAACAGTCCAAGAGACATATTTACTAACCTCCTTCTAGGCCTTTTGAAGGTTTTTCCATCCTGCTGAAGCATAACATTAACATTCTCTAAACTTCCATACCTTTTTTGCATAAAGTTTGTCCAAAGGGATTTATTTTGCATATAGTGCCATGCCATTTTCATTCTAATGGCCATCATCATTTCTCCCAATGACCGAATACCAAACCACCTTCTGCAAGAGGCTTACAAACTTGTTCCCAGGCTATCCAATGTTTAGCCTTGTTTTCCTTTGACCCCTGCCAAAAAAATTTGAGAATATACTTTCCATCTTGCTGATAACTCCTTGAGGCATATCATACACCATCATCATGTGGATAGGGATGCTCGAGAGAACAAGTCTGATCAGTGTGATCCTCCCACCTGCTGAAAGAATTTTACTTTTTCAGCCTGCCAATTTATTTTGAACATTTTCAATCAAGCTATCAAAATATTTAATTTTATTCTTCCTTGGAAAATGGACAACCCAGATAAGTAAATGGTAACTTTCCATCACTAAAGCCCATAATCTCTTTGATCACGCTGCTATTCTGCCCATGGTATAGAAACTGGCTCTTCGCTATATTAATCTTCTGTCCTGAAGCTTTCTCATATTTATGTAGAAATTCTTTTAGCTTTTCTAAAGAATGTTTCCCACCATTTGTGAAAAATAATGGTATCATCTGCAAAATGTAGATGAGAGATAATGAGAACATTTGGTCATGTATAAAAAGGTTTCAGTTTCCCATTATTCAATAGTTTCAACAGCCCTCTACTCATTGCTTCCTCAGCTAGAATGAAAAGCGCTGGAGAAAGAGGATCCCTTGTCTCAAACCCTTTGAGCTCTTAAACCACCCCGTGGACGAACCATCAATTAGAAGAGAGAAAGGAACATTATAGATGCCAGGCCTTAATTGTGTCAATTACCTTTTCATTAAACCCAATTGGGAATAATACCGCAAAGGAAATTTCATTCCATTCTGTCATATGCCTTTTCCATATCAAGTTTCATTATCACATTTACCTCCTCTGTTTTTCTTGCTTAGATGTTGAGATAATTCTTGGGCTAGAGCTATATTATCAAATATACTCCTCCCAGCAATAAATCCCCCTTGATTTTCAGCTATCAACTTTATTCATGAATGGTGCCAGCCTATCAGTTAAAATCTTTGTAATGATCTTATAACTGACATGCATAAACTTATTGGTCTGAGTTCATTGAATGTACAAGGATTCTTCTTTTTAGGAATCATAAAACAAGAAAGGTGCTTTGATTGAATCAGGCATCCAAAGTTTCTTAAAAAATTCAGTTACTGCCACATACACATCTTTTTCCACAGTCTCCCAATTATCCACATAAAATTCTGCAGTAAATCCATCTGGACCAGGAGCCTTATAATCAGCAAAGGATTTGATCGTTTTAAAATCTCTTCTTTATCAGGGATATCCATTAAACTTTCATTATCATCACTATCGATGACTTTAGGAATAACATCCAACATTTCATCATCCCAAGAAGCCCCTGCGATTTATAAAGATTCGAATAATAATCCACACCATCTTCAGCAATGCTCTCCCAACTTCTTCCATAATTCCAGTTTTAATGAAGGAGTCAACAATGCTTTGTCTACTTCTCATGTTTATCACTGTGTGAAAGAATTTAGTATTCGAATCTCCATCTTTCAGCAATTAATTTTAGCCTTCTGACGTAAAAACGTATCGTTAAGCACAAGTTGTTTCAATATATGTCTTTCTATTTCTCTGAAGATCCTCCCAATTCTGATCATTCCATTGCTCCCTTAACTTCTGTTCAGCCTCAGTAACTTTTTGAGAACTGTAAGATGTTGTATTTCAATATTTCCAAAAACTTCTTTATTCCATTTCTTCAGAATCATCTTCATATGTCTTAGCTTACAAGATATTGTAATAAGACCATTATTAAGATAATAATCATGCCAGTTATTTTTTATTAGAGTTTTAAACTCAACGTTAAACTTCCACATCTTCTGATATCTAAAGGGAGTTGGTCTTCTGGCCCTGCTTAGTTTTTCCATAATCAATATAGGACTATGATCCGATAGTATTCTATCTTCATATCTGAAATCCACATTAGCATTGAATGTACCATTCACAAGGCATCTATCCAATCTTTGATAAATTCTACCTCTCTCCATGAAATTGTTACACCAAGAGAGACAATCTCCCTCATGCAAAGGTTCATCCAGACCAGCACAGTGAATAGCCAGATTGAAGTCAGTCGAAGCTCGGTCATCAACAACACCCCCAATTTTCTCATCTCTGCTTCTAATGAAATTGAAATCTCCTCCCACAATCCAATTATTAGAATTAGTCAGATTAGACATTTTTTCTAAGTCTAACCATAATTCTTTTCTCTTTCCAGCATATGTGGAGGCATAAACCACCGAAATATAACACTGTCTAAGAAGGAAATTCTCTACTCTGCATGTCATCATCTGTTCTTTCATCTGAACTATTTCTATTTCCACATGATCTTTAGCAAGGATCCATATTTTTTTCTGAGCTTTCTCATCTACAAAAAATTTCTCCATTTTAAGTGACAAAGCTACTTGAGGAATTCTTTTCCCATCTACCATAGGTTCAATAATTCCTAGAATTGCAATTTTGTGAGATCTAATTAATTTGTTAATATGTGCTAGAGTTGCTTTATTGAAAACACCTCTACAATTCCAGATAAGTGTGTTCGACATTAAACACTTGGTGCTGAAGATTGCTTGATGTTTCTTCTTGATCTCCTACTGGGCTCTCTCCACTTGTTTTGCTTGAAACTGGCTTTCTTTTTCTTGCTTTTATTATTCATCATCTGTAGTTGAATCCGATCATGTTCTGAATCCGAAGAAAATTCCCCCTCCCTACTTAATGAAGGCTCACTAAAACATTCTTCCTCATGGTTGGAGGAGATATCATTTCCAAGAACATCGTCCTTCAAAACATCAAAGGAGTTAACTGTAGGTATTGAAATAAAAGCATCACTGTCTATTTTATCCCTCAGCTGCTTCACATTCTGCTCTTCCTTTTTCTTATTTCTTTGATCTTTCTCATTATTACCATCTTGCAATATTAATTCCTCCAGTTCTTGAGTTGAATTTCTCATATCCTCTAACACTTTCCTTTTTTCTATTTGTTCTTCAATAAATTGTTCTTTTAGGATCACATTCAGTGGGTCTTGACTCAAATATAGGTAGGGTTCCTTAGAACCCACAGTAGTATTTCCAGCCGGACTTTCTTCAACCACTTTTGAGGCAATCTTATCCAGGATCTTATCAAAGAGATTATCAACTATCTGCAAGTTAGCCATGTTCCTTTTTTCACTATTCTCAGGTAAAATTAAAGAACCATCCTCCCCTGTCTCAGCAACCTGATTAGGATTAACCTGTTCAGCAATTGGTTCTTTCTTACTGCTGTTCCTGACAACCCATTTCTGCTTAGGTCTCAAAAAGGCCTTTGCAGCAATGTTCCCTTTCATTTCATTATGATTACTCGCAGCTTTTCCTTTCATTTCTTGCTCCAGACCTTCTTGTTTTTTTATAATACACTCCTTCTGATCATGTCCAATCAAGCAACAGTAGTTACAATAATGAGGGAGATTTTCATAAACAACATTTTGAACAAAATCTTTATCCCCACATCTGATTACAATGTGTTCTGGCACCGGTTCACTGACATCTATTTCCACATTAACTCTGATATATCCCGGTCTAGTAAAATTTGTAACGTCCTTATCAACTGAAAGGAATCTCCCAATAGGTTTGACAATAGATCTGAGAGCTCCTTCATTTAGAAATTGCAAACTCAACATTGGGAATCAGACCCTAACAGGTACATTAGGAGATGAATCCCCTGGATGAAAAAAAGGGGACCACCTAATCAATGACATCCAATTATTACCAAACTTCCAGGTATTGCTTATATACATTTTCATGTAATCATTTTTATCCTCAAATTTCAGAATAATATGCCTTGTATCCAAGGCACCAATCTGCACATTGTTCTCAAATTTCATCTCCTTTCTGATTACTGTATCAATCTCCAGAAGTTTTGGTCTGAATTTCTGAAAGATACCAACAAGACAAAGCTCGAACGGCTTGCTCATCTCCATCATTTCCTCTTGGAAAACTCTACAATTGCATCATTACCTTCAAAGTAATGATCTCGAACCTTCACAGGCGGTCCCAGTTTCAGAGGAACAATCTTATCTTTCATCAGTGAGGCATATGATTTGATTATAGGTTTCACTTCGTTCAGCTTAGATCCTCCTGCAATTATCAACCCTTTCGCAATAATCTTCCGGGGTCAAAGTACAGGGAAATTGTTTTGGTTTTTTTCCAAGTCCATCGCATTGGGTTCAGCCATTGCTCCCATCAGCAATTCAGAAACAGAAAGAAAAGATTATCAACTAATCCTCCACGTGTTCAAATCGGAATAGCCTCTCCACTACCAGCTTTCCACGTGTCAAAATCAGACTTGTCTCTTTAACTAACCAGGAATCACCAACAAGTATCGCAAGACTTTTTTTAACCAAAATGGATCAAACAGTCCTTGTAGCCACAAAAAATCCCGAATTTTAAAGAAAAGCTTTAGGATTATCAAACAGAATCCAAAAAAGTTCAAAATCTGAATCTAGAAATCCAGACCCGAACTCTCAGAATTCACCGTAACCGCAACACCAACAGCTAAAGCCCAAACAGTTAAAGCCCAGAAATCTCCGAATTGTAATGCTTCTCAGAAAATTATCAAAAAAATTTCGCAGATCAATCGATTAAAAAACCGATCTCTACTATAATTCCATCCTAAAATCCATCAAGAGCTTTCAGGATTGTATTGAAATGACCTGGGGAATGAGTTTAGATCACCAAGGCCATCGCCTTCTTGATCGTCTTCTTGATCGCCAGAGCTCCCGCCTTTCCCGCCTGCTTTTTTCCTCAAAAATAGATTTCTATCATATATAGGTATATACATATATGTATTTTTTATTTTTATTTTTAATTGTTTATTTTTATAAAATTATTTCAATTTTATATTTTAATTATTTATAACATAAAATTTGGAATAAAAAGGTATTTTTATTATATTTTATTTTTATTTACATTAGTTAAATAAATAAGTTTATATACATATTTACATGGTATATGTACAAGGGGAAATTGATTTTTATTATTTTTATTTTTATTTTTCTGATTTTTATTTTGTTTTTATAAATATGTGCAAAATAACAAAAACACATTTTTATTTTTATTTAGAGGAAAATAAAGTTATTTATATACATAGGTATATATACACACATGATTGACCCTATCTCCCTCTACTTGGTTTCTTTTGCGGTCAGGCCCATGCTGAACCCTCCCTTGGGATTAGGTCACTCAATATTTATTCTAAATATTTCTCTCATTTTCTTTTATTTATTTATTCTTTTATTTATGCTAAAAAACATGCTAATTATTTCTATTTACACAATGCCTGCATGATGGTAATTTATTCTATTTACACATATCTACATGGTGTTTTGCATAGGTTTTGTAGCTAAAATAAAAGAATAAAGAGTGATGAATGGGTATTCATCACCCCCTATAGTTAACTTTGCTAGTCCCTTAACAAACGCTTATTTGAAAAAGAAGTGAAAAAGAAAGGGAAAAAGAAACAGAGGAGAAATGCATGGATCAATGCTGATTATTAAACTTTCCTTCATTAATTTGAAATTTGGAGCTCGGTCAGATCTTTGGATTATTAATGTGTCGGAACCTTATTTGGACTTAGGTTTAAAACTTAACAGCCTCTAAGATCCACTAATCTATAGTCAAGACTCCTCAATAATCCAGATCAGAACAAGTTTACATACACAAACCCTGAAGACCATGAATCTTTCCTTGTACAGTGGAAGTGAGGTATAGCTCTCTACCTCAGAAGCAGCAAAATGACAACCCTCCTCAACAAGGTAACTCTATGACCCTAGTATGGCCACTCTTTCCTCGAGGAGTGGGGTATTCCCTTCTAAGTTCAAGTTAAACCGGCTCAAGAAGAGGGGGAAGAAGAGAATGGACCATGGCCAGTGTAGCCATGTATCCCTGGGAGCTCAACCAGTGTAGCTAACTCTCCCTGCTGCAAGCTACATAAGATGGAACATGAGTCTCGAGCTTTGCTTATTGCACTATATACACTCCGGTGGGATTATCATTTTCTATCAGACCCACCACTTTTTTGGAGTTATTTTCTTTTTGCATTTTTTTGATGTGCATATGTACAACATATTTACAAGGTGCAGTATATATACATAAGGAGTTTTTCCTCTTGAGACAGTAGACTATCCCTCTTTTGAAGCATTATTGCAACCCACAACTCCTGTCGTTAGACCACATGGTAACCAGATCAAGTTGAGACACACTTCCTTCACTATAAGAAGAAGAGAGGTTCCGCCTAGAAGTACTACCCTCATATGCTACCCCAAGTCAAGGAAGACTGCCTCCTCACCACCTCATCCGTAGAGAGCTCGGTGTAAAGTGCGGGTCCAAGTCAAGCCATTGTCTATATGAGTCATGTGTGTGTTGTTAAGTGCTCTACTTATGCTCATCGAGATGACATATGATCATAGCCTAGTGGACTCAAATAATTAAGTCACCATGGACCTGAAAAGTCTCAACCCTAAGCCCTATAAGGTTCCTCTTATAATTAGGTGGATTAAGATCTTAACCAAGCTCCATTTTTCAATTTAATTCCAGGCTAGTTTAAATGTCAACTATAATCCAGGAAAAACTATACAAGTATTTACAAAGATGCAATTTACACAATATTTACACATGTGCAAAATTTTTGAAAAATGTTTTGAAACCATGGATGTATGCATGGATGCAAGTTTTGCAAAATATGTACACCAATTTACACAAGGTTTTTGCAAACTTTTGATTTTCAAAACATTTTGGAAAAAATTTGTACTAAATACATAATTTTGATATCAAAATATTTACACACTATTTACACAAAAAGTTTTTGCAAACATTTTTACAAAAATAATTTGTACACTTGCTATGTATGTGCAATAAAAGAATTTTATTTAGAAGGAAAAAATTTTAAATTTTATGGATTTTTGGATTTTAGCCATTTTTATTTATTAACACACTCATACAAAGTACGATTTATGGCTAAAGTATATATGAAATAATTACACACCCCCTATACTTAGCTCGAACGATGTCCTCAGAGTCAAGAGCGATGAAGAAGACATAACTCGTACTTAGTATAGGAATGAAAAGGAAGGCTATATACCAAGACGAATGAAAGAATAGAAATGCCAGAGGATCTCGGCATTTCCCCCTATACTTAGGATCAAATAATCCTAATTATAGTAGGCTGTACACAAAGGGAAAGCCGAGTGAGAATGTACAGGGTCTACCCCCCATACTTAGGGTAAAATCTCCCTAATTATAGGCATAAAAAAAGAGGTAAAAATAAATCAAAAGAATACCCGAGAGTCCTACACACCCCTATACTTGGGGTAAAGTACACCCTAAGTATAGCATAATCATAAGATGAGAAAAGGGGTGTGAGGCAAAAGAATAGAGTGATATGGACAACTGGATATATACAAGCCGCAATAACAGAGATAATCAGGCGTGAGATGCAATAGATGTGAGTCAAGAGACCACATCTCATGCAAAGTGAATCAGGGCAACATCAACGACCCGCTGCTCATGATCTAGATATGGCTTGAGCCGTTGGCCGTTTACACGAAAGGTATTATCAGAAGGCAACTCAGATATATCTGTACTCCCATTGTCATGTACCTTTCTCACCAAATACGATCCCTTCCATTTGCTCTGTAGCTTCCCTGCAAATAGACGAAGCCTAGCATCAAACAACCATACTCTCTGTCCTGGCTAAAAATGCTTGTGGCTGATATGAGAATCATGCCACTCCTTCACTCTCTCCTTATAATGTAGGCTGTTTGAAAAGGCGGTATCACGAAGCTCCTCCAAGGCTGCTAACTCTGCCCTCCTCTGATCTCCTACACTCTCTGGATCCAAAAGTATGTCAGTGACAGCCCAAAGTGACCTATGTCTCAGCTCAACAGGTAAATGGCATGGCTTGCCATAGACGAGGCGAAAGGGAGATGTACCCAAAGGCGTCTTGAAAGACATCCTATATGCCCACAAGACCAAGTCCAAAAGTTGTGACCAATCCTTTCGGTCAGGGCGGATGACTTTCTGCAATATAGTCTTGATCTCCCTGTTCGACACTTTAGCAAGACCATTCGTCTGAGGGTGGTATGGAGTGGCAACTCAATGGTCTATGCTGAACTCGCTAGCAAGGGCCTTTACCTTGTCGTTGACGAAATGAGACCCCCCGTCAGATATCAACACTCGAGGTACCCCGAACCGTGAAATGATATGCTTCCTCAAAAATATGCAAACAGTCCTAACATCTGCGGTTCGGGCGGGGATGGCCTCAACGCAACGACTCACATAATCAACGGCCAATAGAATGTACTCGAATCCCTGACTCCTAGGGAATGGACCCATGAAATCGATGCCCATGCGTCAAAAACCTCACAGAAGTGAATGGGCTGCATCTGCATCTTATCACGCTATCCACAAGTACCCATCCTCTGACAGTCAGTACACCTCCTCACGAACTCTTCAGAGTCCTTGAAGAGGGTAGGCCACCATAGGTCGGATTGGAGCACTTTCTGTGCCGTTCTCCTCCCAGAGTGATGTCCCCCTGCCTCAAGCTTGTGGCAGTAAGTGAGGACGCTATGGTGCTCCTCTTGAGGAATTCACCGACGCCAGACGCTATCCCCTCCTTCATGATAAAGGATGGGATCATCCCAATGGTAGAACTTGGCCTTCACAAGGAAGGTCTCAAGTCTCTGCCTGGGCCAATCCTGTGGGACTTTTTTGGCGACAAGAAAGTTCACAATATCAGAGTACCATGGGAGAGAGGTGATAGCAAGGATCGCCTCATCTGGGAAGGTCTCACAAATAGGCTCAGTCTGCTCAGAACCCTCAAGATGCTCTAATCGAGAGAGATGATCTGCCACCACATTCTTGACTCCAGGTTTATCCTTAATCTCTATATCAAACTCCTGGAGTAGAAGGATCCATCTAGTCAATCTGGCTTTGGCATCCTTCTTTTCCATGAGGTACCTGACAGCGGTATGATCAATATAGATGGTTACTCTAGATCCAATGATGTAAGATCTAAACTTATGTAGGGCAAAAACTATGGTTAGCATCTCCTTCTCAGTGACTGTGTAGTTCCACTAGGCGACATCCAATGTACGGCTAGAGTAGTGAATGGCAAATGGGACTCCATCCCTCCTCTGTCCTAGCATGGCCCCTACGACAAAATCGTAGGCATCCATCATGATCTCGAATGGGAGAGACCAATCGGGTGGCTGGAAAATAGGAGCCTCTACAACACATTTCTTGAGAGTCTCAAACGATGATAGACACTTGTCATCGACAAGGAACTCGGTGTCTTTCGTCAGCAGATCAGTCAACGATCGTGTAATCCTACTGAAATCATGAATGAAGCATCGGTAGAAACCGACGTGCCCTAGAAAAGACCGTAACTGTCGCAAGTTGGACGGTAGATTGAGTTTCCTAATGACATCCACCTTGGCCGGATCAACCTCCATACCCCTGTTGGAGATGATATAGCCAAGCACCGTCCCCTGAGTCACCATGAAGTGACTCTTCTCCCAAGACAATACAAGGTGAACCTCAATGCATTGCTGAAGGACTCGGTCTAGGCAGTCAAGACAGGAGTCGAATATGTCGCCGTAGATCGAGAAATCATCCATGAAGACCTCCAAGCACTCCCCCACCATGTCCGAAAATATAGACAACATGCATCTCTGAAATGTCGCCGGAGCGTTGCACAACCCAAATGGCATGCGTCTGAAGGCATATGTCCTGAAGGGACAGGTGAAGGTGGTCTTGTCCTGGTCCTCGGGCGCGATGGCCACCTAGTTATAGCCGGAGTACCCATCCAAGAAATAGTAATGGCTCTTCCCTGCCAGTCTCTCAATGATCTGATCAATAAAGGACAGGGGGAAATGATCCTTCTTGGTGGCCTGGTTGAGTCATCTGTAATCTACGCAGACCCGCCAAGAAGTGGTACCCGGGTAGCGATCTCCTCTCCAGACTCGCTGACAACTATAGTGATGCCCGTCTTCTTGGGCACTAAATGCAACTGACTGACCCAATTGGAGTCGGAGATGGGGTAGATAAAATCGGCGCTCCACCATTTCAAGGTCTCCTTCATGACAACCTCCCGAAGATTCGGGTTCAGCCGTTGCTGGAACTCACACGACGACTTTGCCTCCTCCTCGAGAGAGATATGGTGGGAGCACAGGGCCGGACTTATCCCCTAGAGATTGGCTATACTCCATCCTATCGCCTTGCGGTTCTTTTCAAGAACCCCCATCAGACGGGATTCCTGCTCTCCAGTCAAATCGATGAAGATAATGACTTGGTACATCTCATGCTCACCCGCAAGGAACCTATACTTCAGCGACACAGATAGCGGCTTCATCTCTGGACAAGTAGGTGCTGGCGGATCTGGTCTCTAAAAAGTCTGAGTGAATGCTGCCAAATCTGCATGGGAGAACGGAAACTCTCGCTCACAATCGGTATCTGGAGAAGGCTGCTCTACTGGACTGTCTCTGCTCTGCATGGTATCAACCTCCTCCCTAGATGTAGGCTCAGTAAAAGTCAGACATGGTATAAAATCATCAAACTCTGCCCAATCAATATCTGACTCCGAGGGATCTATATCATACTCACAGAAATCTGTCTCACGGTCGAGAAGCGGCTCCGCTTCCTGCAAAGTATCCTGGACCAGGAATGTGCTCTCCAAGCTCTCCTCTACTGGCGTCTCTGCATCAGTGAACTCTGAAGGTGAGATGATGGCCTGTGCGACTGGATCTGCCCAAACTGCCTCATCATCTGTAATCACAAAATCGTAGTCCTAGTTGATGTCTCGCCCTGCCTCCGTCATCTGCTCTGAATCGGAAGTCGGCTCTGAGAAAGCTGAATCTCTGGCTCTAATGTCCTTAACCGTCTCTATTTGTACACTCTCACCCTCGACGCGAAAGTATACCTTCCCGCTATCATGGTCGGTGACTGCCTTGGCTGGGGCCAAGAACGGGCATCCTAGAATGATGGGGGTATCGGTCACAGACTCAGGGATCTCCATGTCCAACACAATGAAGTCCACGGGGAATTTCAGGCCCTGAATCGTGACGACAACATCCTTCAGCAACCCCTTTGGCCTCTTGACAGATCGATCAGCAAACTAAAGGATCGTCCTGCTCTGTCGTAGAGTGCCCAACTCGAAGAGGTCGAGAACGGCTGCCGGAAGTAGGTTGATTGAAGAACCACTGTCTAATAGAGTGCGGTCGAACCTCTGCTCATGGATGTGGCATCTGACATACAAGGCTATTGAATCTGGCCTCTCGACCGACAGACGGTTCTGTATCGCAAAACAAGTGGCTCGAGTAAGCACATGGATCTCAGACTGATGGTTCCTCCTCTTCCTCCTAACTGTGGTCCTGTCTCTAAGTGATCTCTGGAGTAGAGGGATGTGCTCCAAGGCCTTCTGGAGAGTCAGCTGCATATGGAATCTATCGATCATCTGCTGGCTGAACTCTACCTGCTGATTCTTTTTGGGATTTTCTTTTTTCTGCCCCTTACCCAAATGGAGTGTTCTAGGAAAGGGGACTACAGGGTCCTTCTCAGATGAAGGACTGGGAGAGGGTCTAGGCTGCTCAAGTACTACAGATTCCACACATACATCATCAAGCACCACAGGTGGATCATAATAAAATAAACCCTTTACTTTATTTCCAGAAACGTCCTGAGATACATGTATAGACGGAAAGACAATAGGACTAGCAGAAGTAGAAACGGTGGTCTCAGTACCACCCTCGGCATGTCAACTCACGGCATCAGTACCGCGCTCTGGCTCAACAGCTGTGGTGGCGTCAGTACCACCTCCTCCAACTGGTGAAGCGACGGCCTTAGTACCGTTGGCGGGATCAACATCCATGATGGCATCAGCACCACCGTCATCATCTCTCGAGGCATCAGTACCACGCTTCTCCTCGCCTAGCACCCTGGAAGTGGCATGGGGTCGTCGCTCAGACAAGGCGCCTCCTGCTGGCATCCTACCACTCCTAAGTGTAACAAAATCAGTATCAAACAGATATACAGACATATCACCAAATGAATCACTAGGAGTGGCACCAAATGAATCACTAGGAGTGGCAAGCTCTGTGAAATCTACCTGCTCAGATTTCCTCTTCAGATTGTTTGGGTTCGGCTCACTCTGGGTAGGGATGGCAGCCTTCCCTCTCATGATATCCCGCATCTCCTGGTGGAACTCATCCATCTCCCGTCTGAAGGTAGCCTGCTGCTCTATCATGAGGCGGGCTAAATCGTCCAAGGCATGGTTCTCATAGGTCAACCCATGAGAACCTGACGGGTGGCCTCGCTGGTAGTGATGTTGCTGCAGCTGGTGCGAGGGAGAGCGGTACTGGGGATGATACTGCTGAGGCTGCTCTCACCTCCAAGGTTGTCCCTGCTGATAGGGACGAGGACCATACTACTGGTGCTGTGGCTGGGATGACTGCTGCTGGTGCTGAACTGGGGGTTGGGGCTGCTGGTGCTCTCGCTGATGGCCGTACTGGCCACCCTGAACTGGAGGCTGCTGCTGGGAATTGGCACCTCCGGCTGACCAACGGAATCCGGGATGGTCTCGTCGGATACCGGGCTGGGGTCGGTCGTACCAAATCTCATTGACATCCATCAATGGCTCTGGCTCGTAGGGAGGTGGAGGGAGTACTGTCAGGGGCTGATCCGACTGGTAGACCACCATCTGAGTGTCTGGGGATGGTGGTGACTGGTAGTATGGTTGTGGCTGCTGGTACGGCTCTATCTGTACAAGGTGAACCTGTCTAGGCTGACTGGAGCGCTGGACGAGCTAGCACTAGTGCTCGGATCTCCTCGTGCCTGAAGACAGGGCTGGGAAGCCATTTGTGCCTCCTGTAGACACATGATCTCTGTCTTCAGGTCACTCAGCGTCTGTGCCATCTGATCCATCTGCATGATAACTTGGCACTGCTTTTTCTCGATCAGCTCGATCCGGTCCAGCTTCTCGCTGATGATCCCCATGTCTGCGGCTATAGACTCGGCCTGTGCGGCTGCCGCGGATGAAGTAGAAGGACCGGCATCGACCCGTGCTATCCTCTGGTACTGCACGGTCTGTGGTTGTGGCCGTGGGCGTCCCTGTGTGTAAAGACGGGTCTAGGATATTACTGTATAGTTCTCGGCCATCTCCTCGTAGATGGCCCAGACCTGGTCCTCATCCTTGGCGAAGTAGGAACCGCGACACGAGGCATTCACCAGGCCCTGCAGCTCTGGTGTCAACCCGAAGAAGAAGCTCTGAACTAGGTTCGGCTTCGAAATATCGTGGTGCGGGCATCTGTCGGTAAGCCCACGGAACCTCTCCCATGCCTCGTAAAACTGCTAGTTGGGGAACATGGAGAAGTTGCTGATCAAGGTCCTCGCTGCATTCGTCCGTCCGAGTGGATAGTACTTGTTCAAGTACTCGGTGCAGAGCTGCTCCCAGGTATACACAAATCTCCCTAAATGCTTCAGCCAGTTGTCTGCTCTGTCTGCGAGGGAGAAAGGAAATGCAATCATCCGAATAGTGTACTCATCCACCTGACGATCGTGGACGGTGCTGTAGGTCATCTCGAATTCCTGGAGATGTAGATGGGGCTCCTCAGTGGCGAGCCCGTGGAAGCGGGGTAGGAGCTGAAGTGTGTTCGGGGGAAACTTGAAGTCCTCCACGATCGCTGGAAGTACTACCCACCGGTTTGTCAGTGTCGATCCAGGGTTGTACAACTCCCGCATCGGTCTCGGCTCTCCTGCTGCGGCTGCTGCGGCTGCTGCCGGCTCATCAGGTCTCCGTGGTTCGTCTCCAGGCCCGCGCTGCTCGCGATCGGCTCTCATCTGATCCATCTCTCTCCTCATTTCTACCATGAAAGCCCCCTGATCTCATATCTGTCTCTGCATGGTCTCGAGGGAAGCTAACATGATGGTGTTGGTCGTACCCTGGTCCAGTACGTACGTGGTCGTCTCTGCTCTCTGACCCTCGGTGCGATCCTCGCTGCTGGCCATGGTCTCTACAAAGGCAAAAGACCCAAACTCAGGTGCCGAAATATCAGTCTGCTGTCTCTCATCTGGCACTGGCATCTCAGGAATAGAAGAAGGGTGGTCAACGGGGAAAAGGGCGGAATCGAACTCGGGTTCGGAGAGCGAGTCTCGGCTCTCGCGAACCAACCTAGATGAATGGGTTGGAGTGCTAAAAAGCGATGCAGCCAGAGGCTGCCTAAGAGACCTCGTGCCCATCATCTTGATCTGGCAAGTCGAGAGGATGGGATCTGGAAAACAACCAAGATGAGCAAACAAACCCCAAATTCACCTACACAACACGAGTTGAAGACCGTAAGGGTTCGGTCAATTATGTTGTCAATTTTTATTTAGGTGATCATGTCAGGATATAAGAGCGGTTACGTGACCTGTTAGGAATCCGACTCCCCCAGGAGACTGTCCCGATCCCGAACTAAATCTTTCCCAGCCAGTACAAGCTGCGGACCGTTTACCGGCTACCCGATCGGCTCTCTCTGTTAAGGATATCATGGCACGCTTTATCAGAGACCGGAGCGATCCTCACTAGAGAACGACTAGCCCAGAAGCAGTAGTCTGAAAAGGGGTTAGATATGGCTCTAGCCTAGGGTGCGGACCACTCTCTCGCTCATACAAACCAAACAATGAGGGGGTTTCTCTCCCCAAGATAGATTTTTATGGTGAAGTGTCTTTTAGGGTCAAGTTTGTTTAGCAATCCCAATTTTATGGTTTTTGTTTTTTAGGTATTTTTCAAATAAAAATGCCTAATAATTTTTTCGATTCTCCTGATTATTTTAAGTCCAATAATGGGGGGAGAAGACGAAAAAGCCGATGCGCGGGAATCAATGATGCATGCAGAGTAAGAGATGCGTACCTAACTCCAACAGTCTACATGCAGGGTGTTCCACACATAAATAAAAGACTGAATATACACTACCTATATGATGCACATGAAAAACCAGCCCTAAGCAGAGCAGTTCTACACGAAAGAAGAGATGACTAAGTGGTCAACTGGAGGGGTCGGTGTCCGATCTCGGATGCCGATCGGTGCCTACCATAATGGGTACTACCAGCGCTGTATACGCCCTCTAGTGGCTCGGGACCCCTCAAGTGACCAAGTAGCCTTTTCTTATTGATTTTATTTTGGTCCAATTACGATCTAATAGGTACATGCAAATTATTAAGTGTGTGGACCCTAATGATTACGTCTTAATCAATAAAAATCCTAAGCTAGGAATGAAAACTACGTAAATCAAATGGCAGTAAATAAACGGTCAAAATATGAAAAACTGGCAAAAATCACGGTGAGGTACCCCGAGCACACCGGGGCTCGGCGAAACAGACCCCGATAGTCACCAAAGTTCAAGTCTCTGTCCAGGTCCCTGTATTATTACAAATTAATAATTATGCTGAAAATAAGTCTAATCTAAGCTACGTTACTCTGCGGCTATTATGTGGCTCCCGAACTTCGACTCCTCCTCCTCGCGCTCTCTTGTGGCTTCGTAGAGAAAGAAGCCGCCTCCAACTCCTGCGGTTGCTTTGGCTTCCGAAGAAGCCGCCTCAGTCCTCGGGCCCCTCGCAAGAAACAGAAACCAAAGTGTCAGTGCAGAAAATATATAAACAGGACAAATAAAATAAAATAAGATATATACAAAAATAAAAATAAACACAAAATACAAACAAAAACAAAATAAAACAAAATAAAAGAAAATAAAATAAAATAAAATGGAAATAAAAAGAAACGAAAAACCGCGAAAAGCCGTGGACGAAAGAAAAGCTGCGGAAAACCGTGAAAAATAAAAGAAAACAAAAATCGAAAAACGACTACTAAGTTGTGCTCCCTGGCAACGGCACCATTCTGATGTGAGCGCGGCCCGAGCGACTAAGGTAAATCAGGTATCAATGGTCGTTGTGACCTCAACCTCTCGGGCCTAGAGCTCAATCAAGAAAAAGAAGGATAGAACCACCAAAGAAAAGATAAAATCAATAAAAGCAAAGAAAGCGGTCCTTGCTAATTTATTAACCTGGTATAGCGAGCAGGGTCGGACTCAGGGAGTACGAATTAGCCTTGCGGCCTACGAAGTAGTCAATAATCGAAAAATAAAGGAGAAAATATTTTTGGTGGATTTTAATTATTTTTAATTTTTTTTGGATTTTTAATTATAAGGAAATGTAAAAAATAAGCAAGTTCAATGAATTATTTAAACACACAAAAATACACCAAAAATTCTAATAAAAATGTTTTTATGTTTTTAGGTCTTTAAGTGTTTTTGATGAATTTTTCAGAATTTTTTACTTTTTTTACGATTTTCCAAAAACCAAGAAAGACGAAAAAAAGTGCTATTGTGCAGCTAGACTTGAAAGATCAATTAAAAATATAAAATTGATCTGTGAAAGTCAGGAGGCAATTTTTATGAAAAGTATATGTAAAAAATGTGCTACTGGAAAAGAGTTTATATTTTTTTGTTTTTTATAGAATAATTTAGAAATTTTTTAGGATTTTTAGGGTTATTCAATTTTTAAGGTTTTTATAAATCGAAAAACCTTAAAAATTTCACAAAAGCTAAAATACACTAAAACTCACTATCACCAATTTTTTTAGAATTGTTAAATAGTTTTTATATTTTTCTTTGATTTTCTAAGTCAGACAGTAGCAAAAATCACTATTTTTGAATTTTTAGAAATATCAAAAAGCCTAAAAAATGTCCCAAAAATTTAGGAAAATTTTTACACAGTGGCAGGAGCCACGTGTCCAAATTTCACCTAATTTGGATTTAATTTGCTATTTTATTTAATAAAAACAAGGCACATAGCATCATAGGGACCTAAAAGCAAAGAAAAGTAGTTCCAGGACTAAACAATAACACAGATAAAAATCGCAGGTCCTGGAATGCAAAAATCTCACAAAACACGGCATAGCACGTGGCTCAGACACGAAGGGGTAGAACTGTAATTCCTATTTAAAAAGATTCAATCCAAAACATACAGGAAATACAGGATGAAAATTGCAAATTATCCAAAACCTCACGTGCTGCTGCACGTGGCTCTCATACACAGGGACTAAATGGAGAATAAAAGAAACATCGAGGTCCACTATGCAAAATATCCAAAAACAACTATGCTAAATATTTACACGACTAAGCAGTAAATGCTAAAAGAGGAGGGGACTAAGTGCAAATTACCCCTATTATTATCGGATAAACGAGGAGGCGCCACGTGCTGATCTGATGGCTGAGAAGCGAGGGCACCTCTTCGTTGGACGGACGGTCCTGATCAACCCTCAGAAGAATCTGACGGTGGCTGAAGCTCCTCAAATAGACGGCGATGATCAAATCTGGAGCGTCAGGGCTGATCGGACGACAACTGAAGGTCCTGGAGGAACTGGCCGCTGGCGAACTTCGCCGGCTCGCTACGGGGGCATGTGACCTTCTCCTAGGCTGCTGAGATCGGCGAAATGAAGCTCCAAGGCTTCCGCAGCTGGTGGACACCTCCGATGAGGCCAAGAAGCTCCGAGGAGCTCCGACGACTGCGGAGGATCCAAGCTCCTGTGCTTGAACGTGCGGACCCTCAAATGGGTCGCATTGACCTGCAAAATGGCAAAGAAAAGCTCTTGGGTCGAGAGCAAATTGCCTCGACCTGTCAGGAGGTGGAATGGTGATCGGAAAGGGGTCGGAGCGGGGTCTCCGGCGAGGCGACGACGGAGGAGACTCGACTCTTGGTTCCTGGGCGAACCAAGGTGAATGAGTGGGTGCAGAAGGTGGAGAGAGTTCTCGTGAAGCTGAGTGGATGGTCCGATGGTCGAATAGGTGACTGAGATGGCGTCCGCAGAATTTACATGATAGACACCCTAGAGCGGAAGGCATACCCTGAGACTAGACATGACGAACATGATTCAACTACTTTCACTGATGACTCCATTCCTATTCACCCTGATTCAGATGAGATCGATCAGGCCAAATTTGATTTGATTGCTTTTATAAAGGAATTTTGGTCTTTTGATAAAAATGATGATCCGGTAGAGGATCGGCAGGCTGAAATTGATCCTACTTTTTCGGATAATGATTTCGAGCCATTTTACTTTGGTGTTTGCGAGACTTCCCAGGCCGGACAAGACCAAACTACTTCTAATAATCGGTTCAGGCCTGCACAATCTGAAACCGCTAAGGATACATTCTTGGTCGATCCTACTCAGTTTATGTCTAATAATGATCTCAATATCGATCTACACCTTGTCAAATCCGTACCTCAGCGGTCCCGCGATGAATCCATGATTCATTAACTTTTCTGTCGCATTTTGTCTTAAAATCCTTAAGAAATACATGTAAATATGCATTAATTCCCATATTTTATCAAAACATCATTCATGAATAAAAATGCACTTTTAAGCATCAAAAATATGTAAATAAATAAAGAATAAAAAAGGGATAAAAATAAAGAAAAGAAAATAAGGCAGATTGTAGATATGTATATATGTACAATATGACTCAGATAATATAAATATAGCTGCAAGATATATTTATATAACCTGATGCCCGAGACCAAGTCATCATGGATAGGTCAACAAACTAATAAATAGGGGGAGAAAAGGAAAGAAAACCATAAAAATAAATTAAGATTCACTTCACACACATTTCACTATTTATCAAATAAATACAAAACATCATTGATTTTTAATTAATTCATATATATATTTTTCACCAAACTCTTTTCCTAATTATTTCTAAAAATGTATAAAAATATAAAAATAAGTAAAAAATATTATATTGTATATATGCCAAGAAATCTTACTTTTAAATTGTCAAAATCTCAACTTCCGAACACCATAACTTCCTCATACGAACTCCAATTTCACTCTACTTACCTTTAATGTTCATAAAATAATATTCTTTAATTAATAGAGGTGGTTTCATTGAATTCGGAGTCCATTTGCAAAAAGTCGGTTTTGGTACCTAATGACAAAGGGGTTTCTGGGCTACTTATTTTATTTAGTACCCATTATTTATAGTTTTATTAATCTTATAATTTCGAATTATTCATGATATTATATTTTCATCATGATTTATTTCAGAATTTTTGGAGCTTATTTATTATTTTAATAAAATCCAAAATCTTAATTTATAGATAAAACTCAACTAATTAACCTATACCTGTATTTATTAATATATTTAAATTAATTTTTTAAAATCCATAAAAATTCACAAAGACTTTATTTATTATTCTAATAATTAAGAAAATATAAAATTAATTATTTATTAAAATAAAAATTCAATATCTATTTATTAAGTATTATTTATACTTATTTATTAATATAATATTTATATTTCAAATAATATTTATTATTTATGAAAATTAATTATACCAAAATTAGAGAATTTAATTATTTACTTTTTTAATTTTTACACGTATTTAAAATAATGCTATTAACTATTTATTATATAATTTATACTATATTTAACTCTATGGCCAACCAGGTGCTGACACATGTCAGCACCTATCTCTTCTTCTTCAAGAACCAGGTCGTTGGAATTTGTTTCAACGCCTCCTCTTTGATGATTTTTCCCACGTACTTTACAACTACTTTGATCAATCCAATCCTTCCATTCTATTCTCCTAACTTCCCTAACACACACCCATCCTTGGATTAGCCTTGAGGCCCAAACACTTCATCTATAAATTTCCTTGAAGTTGGCAAAATCGAACTAACTCTCGATAACTAAATCTTCTCCAGAACCATCAGCCGTCCACCCAACTTCTCCCCGCGATTCCGGCCAACCAAGGAGGTGATAGCTCCTCGTCTTTAGCCCGCGTGGAAGAAGGGAGATCGGAGGAGACGTTCCAAGGTGCAGCGCCGCCTTGCATCGCTGCCTCGAGCAGCGTGGAGCTCCGGGAAGTCGTTCCTGTCGAGCGAAGACCAGGAGGTCGTATACCTTCTACTCCACAGGTAAATCACTTCATTTTCAACTTTTATTTTTTGATCCTCATGCCATGATTAGCGTAGTTAATTACGCAATTAAGTAGCTTAATCATCCATCTTAGATGCTACCCCTCAAATCCAATTCAAACTTAATCAAATCGAACTTAATCATACTTTCTTCCTTTCCAACCCGCCATTAATCAAATACCGTGCTATCCATTCTGCTGGAAACATCATTTTGATCTTGCAAATTCTTTAATCCATCAGCCGATTTCTTGCAAATCGAGCATATATATTTGTAATCTGCAGTTTGAACTTTTGTCTGGAGCAAATGCAAGTCATTTGGAGCTCTTAATCTTCATGCAAATCCCATCAAAGAAGGCACAACAACTTGACATCAACCTCCAGGATAGTCAACCGGCCACCTTCATCCGTAATTTCCCACCGATCGAGATCATCTCCGATCAAGCACCACCGCGGGCGAGCTCGAGGGGTGGAGGAGCTATCCTCTGGCCCCGCCGGAGGCCCAAGACCCTCGCTAGTTACTGGTGAAAATTCAGAGTAGGAAGCACCATGGCCAGCTGCGTCAAGAGCGTGAAGATCTTCAAGAACGCCAGATTCTACAGGTGTGCGCCACGTGGCCGGATGAGACGGATCAGATCGTGCGTTGCCTTCTAATCTAGGCCGTTGGATGCGAAGGGGCGTGAAAATTGCATCTTAAACCCCACCAGCTTCCAGGAATTACAACCCACCTCCAGAAGTTTCCAGAATTGAAATTAAGTCCCTGCGCATGGACCTAATTGTAATAAAACTTATTTCTTTCACATTTTAGTCCCTCTAGGGACTGTTTTGTAATAAAAACTAAACATTTTTCTTACAGTTAGGCCCTTGGCTTGTAAGGGTCATTTGGACCTCGTATTTTTCTCATTTTTTGCAAATTTTTTATGGTAGCTTGATAACTACCCAAAGCATTTTTCAAGTATTTTTTTCTGATTTTTTTATCGCTTTCTTGTATGATTTTGATTATTGTCTTCTCGATTTTGTTTTAAACCGAATTTGTTCGCCATTTCTTTCATTGTAAAATCAAGAATAAAAAGACAATTTTTGGTTGGAATTTATTCCTTGTCGGGAATCGTCGTTTGAACATTCTGCTTCCTTGTGTTCGACCCAGGCACACTTACTTGGATAAATAAATAGTGTAAGGTTTAAATAGGAAAGAAGTTGATTAATCCACTTCACTTTTTCTCTCTCTCCTATTTTAACTTATTTTTGTTTGATAAAATTCGAATCTCTTTACGATTCTCTACACCGATAACACATTTCTATAATCGCAATCGGACCCGAGTTTTATCAAAATGGCGCCGTTGCCAGGGAAGCATTGTTTTTACCGCGGTTTTTGAACCGATTTTACTCTATTATTCTTGATTTTACAAATTTTCTTTCGATTTTCGATTTACGGTTTTCATTCATTTTTTACGGTTTTTCGTGTGTCTTTCAAATTTCTGTTTACGGTTTTTTGTGTGTTTTTCTTTCTTAACTAATTTTTTGCAGGGCCTACAGGTTTAACCAGCTTTCTCGAAAGCCACAAATAGTTGAAAGTGTAGAGACCAAGATTCTCGGTTGTAGAGGGCGAGTTTAGTTAGGATTTGTGTTGTAACTTTTCTTATAATTTTTGTAAAAAAGGGGGCTCTTGCCCGTGTTTCTGTTTTCGTAGAAAAGGACCCCATAAGGGCATCCCGACTTGTACCTCACCTCCTATTTTCTTTCTCGGGGTCTGATTCGTCGATTGCCATGTATTCAGGGGATAAGGGCACCCACCGCGATTTTTCTCGCATCATCGATTTCCCACAGCTTTTTACGAGGCTAGGTGCTTGCTTAGGATATTCTTTTTCCTACCTGATTGCGCATTCGTAAGTTAGTCATAGGACTAGCAACCTAGGTGCTTGATTTTAGGATTTTTCTAAAAAATAAATAAAGCCACTCATTAGACGTTTGTCTGAATAAACTAAAAAAATAAAAACTCTAAAAATAAAATCGGGACTGCTAACGTATCTGATAAAAAATAAACATAAGATTCACTTGATTTGGGAGAGTAATCCCCACACATTTTTTCTCAGAGTGCGCGAGTGAGAGACGACCCGAAAGGATAGAACCAAAAACCTGTATTTCTTGCAAATTACTACTTAGTCTATACACTTAATCACCGCTTTTCAGTGGGTACGCTCGGGAACCCGGAAACAGTCCGGGTTTACTTAGTAGAGTGGGGGGTTTAGAGGACACTGCGTAAGGCTCCGTCCTCATGTAACACGGGTAGCCGGAAACGGTCCGTACTTACCCCCATACTGGCTGAGAGCAAGTGGTTTTCTGTGAAGACTCAGGATAGTGTTTTGTGGAAACTTCGAGCACCTATCAGCTCGTGTAACTTGGATTATACTTGTTTGCTAATACAACCTAAAAACCGACAAGATAAAAGACCGAACTCTTAAGGTCATCATCGGGTTGTGTTGGTGAAAAAGGGATTTGCTTTGCGTTTACTTGCGGGGCATGAGTTACCGCAGCTTTACGTGTTTCCCATTTTTCTTGAATCATAAATCGTGCTCTCCCAATCAATATCTTGACATCGAAGATGACGACTAGACGACTTTTATGCTCAGACTCCGTGAGCCCTCGACCATCCACCGTCCGTCGTACATCTTCATAAGCTCAGGATGAGCCTCTTCCCGAGTTGGTCTCATCTGATCTCGAGGAGAGTCAGACCCAGACTCCCTCATCTCCCGGCCAGTATATTGAGGCAGACCCTTGTCCCAATACATCATCAATATCTCCAGCTGATTTTTTGCTGAGTTCTTATGAGACATTTTCTTTCCCTCCAGATCTGAAACACATGGCTCGTGGCAAAGGACCTACAGAGGAGAGGCCAGCAGTTGAGGAGTATCATGACGGAAGACCAGATTTGGCCGCAGATATCACGATAGGAATTCTCGACACTATACAGCAGATGAATTTGCAGATTCGAGAACAATTTTAAAACTCAGAATGAGTTATGGGCTGAGATAGCCGCGCTGAGAGCAGGAGCCGGGAACCCTTTATGGCCTACAGTGGTTCCCACCACTTTACGAGATGAGTATGACCCGGACGTGAGAATGCTCTATCATTGGATTCGGCTACCGCCGAATCAAGGGCCATACGAGTTGAGGTCGTCCTTCATCTCATTGCTTCCTAACTTCTTCGAGAATGCTACAGAGGAGCCTTTTACCTTTCTGCAGCAATTCGAGATGATCTGTGGTATGGCTAGCTATCCAGGAGTTATGTAGGAGGCTATTTGCCTCAAAGCCTTTCCCTTCGCCTTAACCGATAAGGCATTGTACTGGTTGAGTCATCTAGGAAGGGAAGTTTCTACATGGGATGATTTAAAGTCCGCATTTCTGCGTAAGTATTTTCCTTTAGGGAGGACGAACATGATGAGGAGTCAGATCTCCAACTTTACGCAGCTTCCGAATGAATCTTTCCATGAAGCATGGGATAGATTCAAAGATCTTACAGAGAGATGCCCCCATCATGAGATACCGATGAAGGTGCTCGTGCAAAACTATTTCAGTGGACTCCAGCCGGACATTCAGGGGCTAGTGAGTGCCGTATGTGGCGACAGTTATTTGAATAAGGATGTCAAGACAGTCTGGTCCATCTTCGAAGGGATGGAGGAGAACTCGAGAGTCGTCGACTCTACTCGGGCATTCCAGAAGGCCCCTCAGCCACCACATCGCCGAGAGCATCATAAGGTGGCTAATATTTCAGAGTCTGAATACACCACCAACATGGACGTCATTAGCAAAAAATTAACACTGGTGGATGTGATTCAAAAATAAGTTCATGACTTACATCTGTTGCAAGAGTTGGAGAAACTCTTGTCTCTACCTCAGCAGCTGAGTGATCTCACGAAGAAGGTTTCAGAGCTTCAACTTCAGTACCAGGAGGCCCAATCTTCTTCGACTACACAACCTGCATGGAGGACTTTACCCACTCCACCCACCCGTCATATACATTTTGTTCAGAGCGAGCCTGAGACTCCGCAGATTGATCGGCATGAGGATCAGTCTCATGCCAATACCGGTCAGATCATCAATGCTGCAGATATGGATGTTGAGACTCAAGCCATTCTTGAGATCAACGGGATTTGGTATACTCAGATTCAGCAACCGAGTGTACTGCATCATCAGCAGCAGTAGTACAACGAACCGCAGCATGGATGTCCACACTTACAACATCGACAGAACTTCACGCAGTAGCAGTCTCACCAGCATGCTTATCAGATACCACATTACTATCAGTATCCTGCTAACCATTCACAATCATATCATTATGAGCAACAACAGTCTTCCTTTACACCGCAGAGGTCCTCCCAGCCTTACATCTCACAGCAATACACGCCAAGGCAGGAGAGAGTAGAAAGCCAGGGTCAACACACTGAACCTGATATGTCTTCACAGACCCAGGCTTTAAATCAAATCATGGATATGTTGAGTACGCTCCAGATTGCACACAAGACAGAGATGGATCAAGTTAACCGTCGTTTGGATGAGTTAACTGCACCGAAGACCACTCTCCCAGCCCAGCCTCAAATGAATCCGAATAAAAAGAGGATGCATCCAGATCAGGTAGACAACACTACAGGTACGATCTCTTTTCCTGAATTTTTATCTAACTTTATTCGTCTCATGAGTGGTAGATCACCACGAGCACCTGCTGGAATAGAGGAGAAGGCACTTGATGAGGAGCAAGAGCAAATCCATGAGCAACCATATTCTGATGCTGAGGAGGAGAACCAACACGTTGATGAGGACCATCTTGAAGATCAGAGAGAAGGGAGCGATGCCGAAACAAATGACATGGATACCAGCGAGACAGACTATGATATCACACCAGACCATACATATACTCCCGATAAAAATGTTTCTTCCCCTGTTTTAGAGAGTTTTGTACATAATTCTGAAACTCTTGATGTACAAGCTGATTCTGAATTCAATAAAAAGTCTGATTTCCTCATTCCTGATATTGTTCCTTTTCCTGATGCTTTGTTTGGAAAAGGAAAGAAAAATACCAAAAAGAATGTTGTGACTCTAGAGACTGAAAGACTATTGAAAGATCACATCTTTCTGAAGATTCCACTTCACGATGCCTTGGATCATTTTCCTATGCTCAAGAATCAGTTGAAAAATCGGTGCACTACCCGTAGGAAAAAGAGATCATGAACAGAGAAATATGTTTTGACCAAGGCTACATCCTGCGTTATTCAGAATAAGTTACCTAAGAAGAAAAAGGATTCGAGAGCACATTATGTCAGATACGATATCGCAAATGCGGTATTCGATCGCACTCTATTAGATAACAGTTCCTCGATCAATTTGATACCATCTTCTTTACTTAATAAACTCGAGTTAGGTCCTCTTTACAAATCCAGCGTGATCCTTCAGTTTGCTGATAGATCTATAAAGAGACCTAGGGGCATATTAAGGAATGTTATCGTAACCGTATAGGGCTTGTAATTCCCAGTGGACTTTACTGTCCTGGACATGGATTTCCCTACACAATTACACCTTACCCCGATCATTCTTGGGAGGCCATTCTTAGAGACCGCGAAGGCTCTCTTCGATCATGATATAGGGAAGGTATCTTTTCGTGCCGAGGGCGAGAAGGTACATATTGAGATGATGAGAGAATCAAACACATCCAGTGATGCATCTTCCGATTTCTTGAGTTCTTTAGCCACCTATGATTACATGGATGAGGTTTACCCTGACGACCTTGAAAGGTATCGAGTAGAGACCCAAGATTGCTTAACAGAGGATGGGTCTGAAACTATAGTTGGTAGTTCTTCAGAGGGCACCTTATATTTCAGTATTGATGACGAGAAGCAGGTGGATCATAATTCTGAGGAGTTTATTGCAGATCTTTCAGATTCAAAATCTTTACATAATATCTCCACTTCAGATAATCTAGAGATAGAATTTCATTTAGCTTATTTGTTTTCCTCTATTCATTTTGAGGATGAGCATAGTAGAGAGTCGAATGATGTTTTAGACATCTTCTGTAGTTCGACTTTAGAGCATATTGAAATGGTGGATAATCATACTACAGACAAATCCATTGTCGATACAGAACCCAATACATATATAGATGAGGTTTCAGCAGAATCAGAGCCTACCTTACCAGAGCTGAAGTTATTGCCACCAAGTATGAAGTACACTTTCCTTGCAGGTCCACATCAATAGTTTCCGGTCATTATCAGCTCATCTTTGACCGAAGAACAAGAATCTCGTCTGATGGAGGTTCTTGAAAGAAACCGCAAGGCTATTGGGTGGACTGTATCCGATCTCCGTGGGATTAATCCTTCTTTGTGTTCTCATCATATATATATATATATATATATATATATCAATCATGACAACAAACCTTCCAGAGAATTTCAACGTAGGCTGAATCCAATTTTACGAGAGGTTGTCAAGAAAGAGAATACGAAATGGTGCGACACAGGGTTCATTTATCCCATCTCCAACTCTGAATGGGTCAGCCCATTACATGTTGTCCCGAAAAAGTCGGGAATTCAGATGATTAAGAATGAGAGTGGAGAGGAGATTGCAAAGAGAGTAACCACGTCGTGGCAGGTGTGCGTTGATTATAGGAAACTGAACGCCGCGATGAAGAAGGATCACTTCCCTTTGCCTTTTATAGACCAGGTCGTAGAAAGGTTGGCATGAAAGGAATACTTCTATTTCCTTGACGGTTACTCCGGATACAACCAGGTAACCATTGCACCTGAAGACCAGGAGAAAACCACCTTCACATGTTCGTTTGTCACGTATGCCTTTAGACGGATGCCCTTTGGATTGTGCAACGCCCCCGCTACTTTCCAGAGGTGTATGCTTGCTATTTTGCAGACATGGTCGGTAATTTTCTAGAGGTCTTTATGGATGATTTTTCGGTCCATGGTGAGTCCTTTGACGATTGTTTAGCGCACCTAGACTAGGTTCTTTAGAAATGTTGTGAGGTAGATCTCATTTTGTCTTGGGAAAAGAGCCATTTTATGGTTACACACGAGATCATGTTGGAGCACGTCATCTCCCAGCGAGGCATGGAGGTTGACCCTGCCAAGGTGGATGTCATCAAGCGCCTCAAACCATCATCCAACATTAAGCAGTTACGGTCATTTCTGGGGCATGCCGACTTTATAGACGGTTTATCTAGGATTTCTCCAAGATTGCCCAATCGTTAACTGAATTATTAGGCAAAGACATCGAGTTCTTGTTAGATGATAAATGTCTTAAATCCTTCCTCACATTAAAGGAAATGATTATCAGTGCTCCTGTCTTACGGCCACCTGATTGGTCTCTACCCTTCGAGATCATGACGGATGCTTCAGATTTCACGGTCGGGGCTGTATTAGGACAGAGGAGGAATGGACTTCCTGTTGCTATCCACTATGCCAGCAAAACCTTAGATGATGCTCATCGTAATTACACAGTGACAAAAAAGGAGATGTTGGCAGTGGTGTTCGCTTTAGATAAATTCATATCTTATCTTCTTGGCTCAAAAAATCACGGTATATACAGATCATTGAGCTATCAAGTTTTTGATGTAAAAGAAGGATGTCAAGGCATGCCTTCTTAAATGGATTTTCTTACTTCAGGAATTCGATTTGAACATTAGAGACAAACCTGGGGTAAAGAATGTGGTAGTTGATCACCTCTCCTGATTACAGATAAAACAACCTTCAGATGAGTACATACCAGAGATTGCAGAGAGATTTCCAAACGAGAGCATCTTTGCAGTTACCGAACTTCCATGGTATGCCGATATAGTGAATTTTCTGGTTAAATAGAAAAGTCCACAGGGATGGCCAAAGGATCGAGTCGATAGACTAGTTTTCGAGGTACGATACTACCATTGGGAGGATCCGATTCTTTTTCGTGAGGGACCGGATGGTGTTTACAGGCGTTGTATTCCTCAAGAAGAATATAATAGTGTCCTCAATTTGTGCCATTCTTTAGAGGCAGGGGGACATCACTCAGGGAAGAGGATAGCGTAGAAGGTACTTCAGAGCAGATTACGGTGGCCGACTCTTACTAGATATGCTTGTACATTCGTGAAGAGTTGCCCGGATTGTCAGAGAGCAGTAGGGACAGATAGTGCTAGAGATGTAATGCCTATGCGACCCGTCATTATTTGCGAGATCTTTGACGCATGGGGCATAGATTTCATGGGACTCTTCCCTTCCAGCAGCGGCTTTGAGTACATTCTTCTCGCTGTATATTATGTTAGTAGATGGGTGGAGGCTATACCTGTACGAACCGTAGATAGTAAAATAGTTTGCAAGTTTCTGAGGGAGCATATTATTTGACGGTTCGGGATTCCTCGTATTCTTATTTCAGATGGGGGTAGCCATTTCATTAATAAGGAGGTCAAAAAGCTAGTGAAGCAATACGGAATTGATCACAGAGTAGCTTCTCCTTACCACCCACAGACGAACGGCATGGCTGAAGTCTCAAATAGGGAGGTGAAATCAACTCTCCAGAAATTAGTACGACCGGATAGGAAGAACTCGTCGTAGCTTCTAGATCAGGTTCTTTGAGCATATCATACTGCATATAAGACTCTCTTAGGTACATCACCATTCGGACTTGTTTATGGGAAGTCATGCCATTTTCCCCTAGAGATCATGCACAAATCTGAATGGGCTATTCGAGAAATTTCACTTGATGCACAGAAAGCAGGAGCCAAGAGAAAGATAGATCTGAATGAGATAGTAGAGATTCGAAATCAGGCATACGAGAAAACTCTCATTTATAAGGACAAAGTGAAGAAATGGCACGATAGATATATTCAGCACAAGATCTTTGTCCCTGTGCAGAAAGTCTGGTTGTTCAATGCAAGATTGAGAATTTTTCCTGGCAAATTGAAAAGCAAGTGGGAAGGACCTTACATAGTCAGAACGATGCACAACAATGGAAGCATAGCTATATCAGATGTGTCACCTGGTGCAGAGCCGTTCGTGGTTAATGGGTAGATGCTGAAGCATTTCATAGAAACTTCTAATCATCTGGCCCGTGTTGAAGTGATCTACTTTGTACATGACTCATGATCATTCTTTCACTTTATCTCATCATATACAAAGACTTTTGAGTGCCATTCCATTTTTGGAGATCCACAACACTTGTATATCCTTCGTAGACCACAATCGTTCCCTTTTTTGCTCGTCTTCTATGCTTAGGATACCAGATCCTAAGTATAGGGGGGACTGATTGTTCATTGATTAGCATTTTCTATTTTGTTCTGTTACTTTTGTATATCCTTTCTTTGTCACAAATCAATGGTCCACGGTTCTTGGCTACACTCTTTTCTATACTTAGGATGCCTTGTCCTAACCGAGTGATTTCGATGATCTCGTTTTCTTTATTTCTTTTGTTCCTTCGTTGTATATTTGATGAATCTCGGATTCATCACTCTAAATCTCATTTATTAAGCTCAAATCCCTCAAAATCAACAGCATTTCTGCATCTATTCTGCACAATTAGCATTCATGCATGTTTTCATAAGAATTGCATTTTAGCACTAATTTCTGCACAAAATAAGAAGCCAGTAATCCAAGCCAAAAATGACCTGTAAATAGCCTAACTTATCGGATTTTTAACTCATTCATGCTAACTCCGAATAACCCAAAACGACCTCCACTGTGTACATATCACTAACAAGAATAAATAAAAAATAAAAAAAATCACTGACCCAAATAAGCGGACTAAAAACCCAAACCCTAGTTTCAGGATTTTCGGACTAAAAACCTCATATCTTCCTCATCCAGTTTCTATTTTAATCCTACTCACTTTTGAACTAATGTATATTCAATTACCTTCAAAACAAGACCAAGTTCAAGTGAATCGGAGCTCACATGTGAAAATTGGGTTTTGAGCCTCTTTTGTACATTTTGTATTTTAGCGGTTTTTGACCTATTATTTTATGTACATAATTAACCTATTTTAGTTTGTTTCTTTTTCATTTGTCTTCTTTGATAAAAGTTTTATTAAAATGCGCAAAAATCCAAATCCAAATTGAGCTTGAAATCAAAGAAACAAATTGAGTCTAGGTCTTCACTAACTGACTGTACAAAATTGGTCTTTTTCATCTTTTATTTTATTTATTCTTTTTCTTAATTAAGAAAAAACAAAAAAAAATAGATTAGTGTGTAATTAATTATCTTTGATTTTTTTCCTATTTTTTCGGATTTTTATCTGGTTTAAAAATGATATAAAAATTACAAAATCCAAAAAATCAAGGTATTCTATGTACATGGGATACCCCAAAAATTCACTTAGTTCATTTGATCGATTTTGGTTTTGATGTCTTTATGAAAGCTGTAGATCTCATCGAGATGAGTAATTTCCGTAAAGGAACTTTTTCGATCCGAGGCCATTTGCTATTTATTTTTGATTTTACAAAAAAATTATTTTTCGATTTTTCTGGTGCTGACACGTGGCAACTCCTGGAGACGCCATGTGTCAGCCACTTTTGAGGTTTTTATTAATTAAAATTATTATAAAAAAATTAGATAGCCAGACGTGCGGAGCACATGCCTCCCTCGCACGTGCCCGGCACGTGCACAAGCACCCTTTCCTCCTTTGCGCCATGTGTCGCCCGCTGGGCCATCCGATCTCGGTTGATACGATGGCCCATCACTCATCGTCTACCTCCGCCTCTTTCCATCATGGGCGGCGACGCCCCCGAATCTCGTCGCCGCCGCGAATCCCGCCACCCCACGCGAAATCAGACACCGCCACTCAAATCTCGTCGATTTCTCCACCATGAGATCCTCTTACGCCGACCCGATCCTTCGTCAAATCCCTTCCCCAATCGCATTCAGATCTTCGTCCCAATCAATCCCGACCTCCTTCCATGTCCGGACACCCCCAAAAACCCTATTTAAACTCTGCCGCCCATCGATTTCATCCATCCGCCGCTAGCCCAAAGCATCAAGACCTCTGCCGGTGGTGACAGTCCGGCGAGCCATAAACCCCAGCGAGATCCGAAGGCCTTCGGGCTTCGTTGCAGCGCCTCCCAGCCAAGCTGCTTTGCTCCGGCCTCTCTTGGACGTCGAGCCAATGATCACCACCAAGTCCATCGCCTCCGCCTACGTATCCGACCACAGCAACGTCTCCAACCACTGACTTCATCGACCATCTTCTCCAACTACTACTCTGCCTCGTCTTCACCAAGCGAAACACCCGACCACCTTCGACTCTGACATGTCAGGCCTCCTCCGCCATCCAAGGCTGGCCCCCTCCGCTTTCGTCATCGACCACCGTCGACGCATCTCCACCGCCGCCCCCTGGCCGTGTGTCGGCTCGACGTCGATCGTACGATCATCTAGCAGCCTTCATCCTAGCCGTTGGCGAAGCGCGCCCCCAGCCGTGGATTCGAGCTCCATCGACGGTTTTGATCGACCTCCGAGTCCAGCTCCGAACCTCCCTCCACGCCAGGTGCCTCAGGCCGTCCGAAGCACTCAAGCGGCGCCACGTGGAGTCCTTGTCCCGGGCCTCCAACCGAACCACCTCAGCACGTGAGGGGTCACGTGACGCTGGGATATTTGCAGCAAGCCCCCTTGAAGATCTCTTAATCATGCAACAGCCCCCGCAGACCAGAGGGCACGTGCCACGCACGTGCCCCTCTAGAGATTTTGTAGAAAGCCCCCGGTGATTCTTGGTAATTACAACTAGGCCCCCTCCATATTTTATTTATAGTTATTGCATCTCTACCCCTATCTTTCTCCTTCATTTTAGACCTATAGATAGCATATTTTATTTATCCAAAAATAACATTGTGTTCCTCATTTAATTCTCTATAGTATGACATATCGTGGATATTTTGTGATTGATGGTTAATTATTAATTAATTATTCTATGGAAAATTGCATATTTTACTTAGTTTGTGCTCTTAAATTTGCCATTGATTAAACGTTGCTCTAAAAATTCTTGAAAAATCACATATGGTAGAATTAATTGTGCTTGACATTGTTCCCAAAAAGAATTGAATTTACATAAATATTTTGCCCCGTAAAAATCATTTTGCATATTTTAGTGTTTGATTTTTAATAGGTATTAGATCTCACATTTTCGAGGTTTATGATTTTTCTGAGGTCCCTCACTAGTGATAGATCTTAGATAATTTTATCCCATGAAAACAAGTAGGTTTAATATTTATTATAATTAAATATTGAAATTCATTTTGTTTGCATTTAAAATTCATAAAAAATTCATATTACATCCAAAATTTCCAAAAAAATTATTATGCATTTATTTTATCATAAGTTGCATCTTGGCCAAGTTTCGTATTTTTCAGACATCATTTGAATGTAATTTACATTTTAGTCCCTAAAATAGGCTAAAATTTCATTTTGCATCCTTTATTGCATTAAAAATTACAAAAAAAGATCGCCTTAAAAACTGTGCATGAATTTTGATAAACATATTTCTGGGTTGTTCCTTTGCCTCCTTGTGATCTATCTTGGGACTTGCTCAAGTAAAATAAACATAAAACCACATTGTCTAAATAAACGAATATTTTGTGTGGTTATTTTCTTGACCGATTCCGATTGCCGCCAACAACGAAATGACAAATCATTATATTTTTAGCGAACGACAAATATACACATCATCTTTAACAAGCGCGATTTCAGACTCGTCAGATGGCGCCGTTGTCAGGAGATATGTCTATCTGACGTATCCGAAATGCGCTTGTTAAGGAGATATGTTTATTTTTGATCGTGCGTAAAAATAATGATTTGTGTCGTTCGTTGAAGGCGGTTAATTGGAATCGGTCAAGAAAATAACCACACAAAATATTTGTCGATTTTAATGAATACGGTTTTCTGTTTATTTTACTTGGGAAAGTCCCAAGGTCGAACACAAGGAGGCAAAGTAACAACCTAGAATTATGTCTATCAAAATTCATGCACGATTTTCGAGGTATTTTTTGGAATTTTAATGCAATAAAGGATGCAGAATGCAATTTTGGCCTATTTTAGGGACTAAAATCTAAAATTCGATCAAACAATGTCCAAAAAATATGAAACTTGGCCACGATGCAAAATGAATGCATTGTAATATTTTTGGATGCAATATGATTTTTTCTGAATTTTTAAATGCAAACAAAATGAATTTCAATATTTAATTATAATAAATATTAAACCTAACTATTTTCAAGGAATAAAATTATCTAAGATCTATAACTAGGTAATGGACCTCATAAAAATCCTAAACCTTGAAAATACTAGTTTATACCTATTAAAAATCAAACACTGAAATATGCAAAATATTTTTACAAGATAAACTATGCATGAAAATATAATTCTTTTTGGGCACAATGTCGAGCACAATTAATTCTACAATACGTGATTTCTCGGGAATTTTCAGAGCAACAATTAATCAATGATAAATTTCAGAGCATAAACTAGGCAAAATACACAATTTTCCACAAAATAATTATTTATTAATTAACCAATGATCACAAAAATATCCATGATATGTTAGATTGTAGAGAACTTAATGAGGAACATCATGCTATTTTTTTGAATAATAATATAATGTCATAAAGAGGTCTAAACTCAATGGGGAACACAGGGGTATTTCTGTAATTAAATAAAATATAAATAAAATGCAGAGGAGATCTAAGTTTAATTACCAGTATCCAGGGGGAAGATATAGCAATTTCTCTAGAGAGGCACGTGCGTGGCATGTGCCCTCTGGGCCTGGACTTGGATGTGAATATAAGGACCTCCAGGGGGCTCGTGCAAATTCTCCAGCGGGTCACGTGCGTAGCACGTGACCCCTTGGTGACGTAGGCGCTGACGTAGGTGGTCCCTTACGTACGTGCTCCTCATGTGGGAGGACCTCGGGCTCCGTGCTCGGTGGCATTGGTGGAAGGTGGCAATGGGGCGTGCTCCTGGCTATGCTCGTCAGTGGGACTGTTGAGGAGCTGAGCACCGACGGCTGTGGAGAGGCATCGACCATCCTCTGGCCGTCACACGACCAAGGGGACTGTGGAGGTTTGGAGACCGATGGTGGATGATATGAGTCGTGGGAGCGGAGGGGGCCAAACACGGATGGCAGAGGAGGCCCGGCCTGGCAGAATCGAAGGTGGTCGGGGGTTTTGCTTGGTGAAGACGAGGCGGAGTAGTAGTTGGAGAAGATGGTCAATGAAGTCAGTGGTCGGAGACGTTGCGGTGGTTGGAGACGTAGGCGGAGGTGATGAAGTTGGTTGTGATCGTTTAATCGACGGCCAGGAGAGGACGGAGCAAAGCAGCTTGGCCGGGAGGTGCTGCAATGAAGCCCGAAGGCCTTTGGATCTTGCCCGGGATTATGGCTTGCTAGGCTGTCACCACCGGCGAGGGTCTTGATGCTTTGGGCTAGCGGTGGATGGATGTGATCGACGGGCAGCAGAGCTTTAAACAGGGTTTTTAGGGGTGGCCGTACATGGAAGGAGGCCGGGATTGATTGGGACAAATATCTGAACGCTATCGGGGAAGGTATTTGATGGAGGATCGGGTCGGCGCAAAAGGATCTCATGGCGGAGAAATCGATGGGATTTGAGTGGAGGCGTCTGATTTCACGGGGGGTGGCGGGATTCGTGGCAGCGGTGAGATTTGGGGGCATTGCCGCCCGCGATGGAACGAGGCGGAGGTAGACGATGAGTGCTAGGCCGTCCGATCGGTCGAGATCGTATGGCCCAATGGGCTACACGTGGCGCAAAGGAGGAAAGGGTGTGGTGCGTGTGCTGGGCACGTGCTATTTAAATTTTTTTTATAAAAATATTAATTAATAAAAACCTCAAAAGTGGATGACACGTGGCCACTCCAGGAGCTGCCATGTGTCAACACCAGAAAAATCAAAAAATAAATATTATATAAAATCAAAAATAAATAGCAAATGGCCTCAGATCGAAAAAATTTCTTCACAATAATTGCTCGTCTCGATGAGATCTACAACTTTCATGACGACATCAAAATCAAAATCGATCAAATGAATAAAGTGATTTTTTTGGGTATCCCATGTACATACAATACCTTGATTTTTTGGGTTTTGTAATTTTTATGTCATTTTCAAACTAGATAAAAATCCAGAAAAATAAGGAAAAATCAAAGATAAATAATTACACACTAATCTATTTTTTTTGGATTTTTATTAATTAAGAAAATGAATAAATAAAATAAAAGATGAAAAGACCAATTTTGTACAGTCGATTAGTGAAGACATGGACTCAATTTGTTTCTTTGATTTCAAGCTCAATTTGGATTTGGATTTTTACGCATTTTAATAAAACTTTTATCAAAGAAGACAAACGAAAAAGAAACAAACTAAAATAAGTTAATTATGTACATAAAATAATAGGTCAAAAACCGCTAAAATACAAAATGTACAACAGAGGCCCAAAGCCCAATTTTCACATATGAGCTCCGATTCACTTGAACTTAGTCTTATTTTGAAGGTAATTGAATGTACATTAGTTCAAAAGTGAGTAGGATTAAAACGGACACTGGATGAGGAAGATATGAGGTTTTTAGTCTGGAAATCCTAAAACTAGGGTTTGGGTTTTTGGTCCACTTATTTGGGTCAATGATTTTTTTGTATTTTTCATTTATTCTTGTTAGTGATATGTACATAGTAGAGGTGGTTTTGGGTTATTCGGAGTTAGCATGAATGAGTAAAAAATCCGAGAAGTTAGGCTATTTATAGGTCATTTTTTTCTTGGATTTTTGGCTTCTTATTTTGTGTATAAATTAGTGCTAAAATGCAATTCTTATGAAAACATGCATGAATGCTAATTATGCAGAATAGATGCAGAAATGCTGTTGATTTTGAGGGATTTGAGCTTAATAAATGAGATTTAGAAAGATGAATCTGAGATTCATCAATATTCTTCTCACTCAGTCACCTCATTTTTGCTCTTCCGTTATACTTACGATGACCTGATCGTAAGTATGGGGGGGTTGCATGACTTGTATTCTCTTATTCTTTTTCACCCACTTTTACTTAGCATCAGTTATGTCCTCCTTTTTCTCTTTTGACGCTATGAGGACATAGCACAAGCTAAGTATAGGGGGTGCATATATATTGTATATATACTTTTGTCCATAAATCGTACTTTTATGTATTTTCTATATCTATAAAATTTATAAAAAATAGGCGAGGGTTAATTTAAAATCCATCTATCTATTTATCTATTATTTATAAAATCCTTCTAAATAAGTAAAATATGCTTAAAATCTGTAATTAAAATTCTTAAATTAAAATATGTAAGTAAAATATGTCTTTAAAATATGTATAATACTTATTTAAAATCATATCTATTAGAATATGTGTAAAAATCATTTAATCATTGTGAAATTCTCTGTATATAAAATCTGTAAAATACATTAAATATTTATTTCAAATAAAATATATCTTGTAAAAATCTTGTACAAATATTTGTTAATAAAAATCAGAAAATCTATAAAAAGAATACAAAGTCCTAAAAGTCATAGAAATTACAAAATCCTTAAAATCCATAAAAATGAGTAACATTCAGAAAATATACTTCACAAAAACATGGTTGCATTTGCATTCGCATTTTTCAGAATAAGTTTGATTTCTGGAACTAAGGATTGAGTCTAGTCTAAAGGATGGAGCTTGATCATCCTTTAACTTTCGTTGCAAGGAGCCTAGTTAGGATCTAGAATTTAGACTCTTCAGGACTTTGACTTAAAATCTTTGGGTTCTGTAAGACCATATTTAGGAAAACAACTCATATGTTCTTAAGTAGACCACTTGGTGTCATCTGTACAACTCTGCACCAGTGAATCAATCTTGGACACATGCACTTTACACTTAGCTCGACTTACGTGGAGTTGCGAAGGGCAATACATCTTCGTAGTGCATTTCTATCCTTGTCTTTGTAGCATTGACGTCTAAAGACGAGAGAGATTGGGGTTGCGATAGTCGCTTCAGATGAGGGAAGGATCTGCTGACACAATTTTTTCTAAGACCTCAAAAAAGGGACGGAACAAAAGATGTTATATCCGTCGAGGCACAAAGATATGAATGCAGTGCAAGCAAATTACAAAGCCAAATCAAAGAGGAAGCCACCAAATACAAATACGACCACAATGGTCCAAGGTTCCACAAAAAATGCCTGCACATCTTAGTGGAGACTTAGCTACACTGGTTGAGCTTCACAAGGAGATGTGTCTAAAATGATCGCACTCGACTTCTTTTCTCAATCTTATACTTTCTCTCTTTATTCGATTGTGGACATAACACGAACTGACCTTATAAGGGAATACCTCCCTCCCTGAGGAAAGAGTAGCTTGATGAGGAATCAACGGAAGTGTATAGCTGGGATGGACGGTCTCTTCGCCTCTTAAAGCAGGAAGAGCTAAATCAATTCACACACTGTACAAATTGACTTCAAGGTTGATAGAGTTTGCGATATGAATAAGTGTGTCTGAATTAGCTGATGAAGTGATCTTGAATAAGGATTTGTGGAACTTGTGGACTGTTGAGGATAAAATCCTAATCCTAGTTAAGGATCCGACAAAATGCTTGTTTCAGGCCCGATCGAGCTCTGTCTTTTGTCTGTTCTCATGAATTGGTTTAGGAAAACAAATTCGTTCTAACTTTTTTCTATTTCACTTATTTTTCAAATAAGTGTTTGCTAAGAGACTAGCAAAGTTTAAGTATTGGGGGTTGATGAATCCATGATTCATTAACTTTTCTGTCGCATTTTCTCTTAAAACCCTTAACAAATACATGTAAATATGCATTAATTCCCATCTTTTATCAAAACATCATTCATGAATAAAAATGCACTTTTAAGCATCAAAAATATGTAAATAAATAAAGAATAAAAAAAGGGATAAAAATAAAGAAAAGAAAATAAGGCAGATTGTAGATATGTATATATGTACAATATGACTTAGATAATATAAATATTGCTACAAGATATATTTATATAACCTAATCCTCGAGACCAAGTCAGCATGGATTCGTCGACAAACCAATAAGTAGGGGGAGAAAAGGAAAGAAAACCATAAAAATAAATTAAGATACACTTCACACACTTTTCACTATTTATCAAATAAATACCAAAACTTCATTGATATTTAATTAATTCATATGTACATATTTTTCACCAAACTCTTTTCCTAATTATTTATAAAAATGTATAAAAAATATAAAAATAAGTTAAAAATATTATATAGTATATATGCTAAGAAATATTACTTTTAAATTGTCAAAATCTCAACTTCTGAACGTCATAACTTCCTCAAACGAACTCCAATTTCACTCTACTCACCTTTAATGTTCATAAAATAATATTCTTTAATTAATAGAGGTGGTTTCTTTGAATTCGGGGTCCATTTGCAAAAAGTCAGTTTTGGTACCTAATGACAAAGGGGTTTCTAGGCTATTTATTTTATTTAGAACCCATTATTTATAGTTTATTAATCTTATAATTTCTAATTATTTTTATGATATTGTATTTTCATTATGATTTATTTCAGAATTTTTGGAGCTTATTTATTTTTTTAATAAAATCCAATATCTTAATTTATAGATAAAACTCAACTAGTTAACCTATACCTGTATTTATTAATATATTTCAATTAATTTATTAAAATCCATAAAAATTCACAAAGACTTTATTTATTATTCTAATAATTAAGAAATATAAAATTAATTATTTATTGAATTAAAATTTCAATACCTATTTATTAAGTATTATTTATACTTATTTATTAATATAATTATTATATTTCGAATAATATTTATTATTTATGAAAATTAATTATACCATAATTAGAGAATTTAATTATTTACATTTTTCATTTTTACATGTATTTAAAATAATGTTATTTACTATTTACTATATAATTTATACTATATTTAACTCTATGGCCAACCAGGTGCTGACACATGTCAGCACCTAGCTCTTCTTCTTCAAGAACTAGGTCGTTGGAATCTTTTTCAACACCTCCTCTTTGATGATTTTTCACGCGCACTTCACAACTGCCTTGATCAATCCAATCCCTCCATTCTATTCTCCTAGCTTCCCTAACACACAGCCATCCTTGGATTAGCCTTAAGGCGCAAGCAATTCGTCTATAAATATCCTTGAAGTTGGCAAAATCCAACTAACTCTCCATAACTGAATCTTCTTAATGGAGAAACAACCGACCACCCAACTTCTCCTCGCGATTCCGGCCAGCCAAGGAGGTGACAACTCCTCGTCTTTAGCCTGCGTGGAAGAAGGGAGATCAGAGGAGACGTTCCAAGGTGCAACGCGCCTTGCATCGCCGCCTCAAGCAGCGTAGAGTTCCAGGAAGTCGTCCCCATCGAGCGAAGACCAGGAGGTCGTATACCTTCTACTCCACAGGTAAATCACTTCATTTTCAACTTTTATTTCTCGATCCTTGTGCTGTGATTAGCGTAGTTAATTACGCAATTAAGTAGCTTAATCATCCATCTTAGACGCTACCCCTCAAATCCCATTCAAACTTAATCGAATCGAACTTAATCATGCCTTCTTCCTTTTCAACTCGCCATTAATTAAATATCGTGCTATCCATTCTGCTGAAAACATCATTTTGATCTTGCAAATTCTTTAATCCATCGACCGATTTCTTGCAAATCGAGCATATATATTTGTAATCTACAGATCCAACTTTTATCTAGAGAAAATGCAAGTCATTTGGAGCTCGTAATCTTCACGCAAATCCCATTCAAAGAAGGCACAACAACTTGACATCAACCTCCACGACAGTCAACCAACCACCTTTATCCGCAATTTCCCGTTGATCAAGATCATCTCTGATCAAGCACCACTGCGGGAGAGCTCGAGGGGTGGAGGAGCTACCCCTCTGGCCCCACCAGAGGCCCAAGACCCTCGCCAGTTGCTGGTGAAAATTCAGAGAAGGAAGCCCCTTGGCCAGCTGCGTCAAGAGCGTGAAGATCTTCAAGAATGGCAGACTCTACAGGTGTGCGCGATGTGGCAAGATCGGACAGATCAGATCGTGCAGTGCCTTCTAATCCAGGCCGTTGGATGCGAAGGGGTGTGAAAATTGCATCTTAAACCCCACCAGCTTCCAGGAATTACAACCCGCCTCCAGAAGTTTCCAGAATTGCAATTAAGTCCCTGCGTGTGGACCTAATTGTAATAAAACTTATTTCTTTCGCATTTTAGTCCCTCCAGGGACTGTTTGTAATAAAAACTAAACATTTTTCTTACAGTTAGGCCCTTGGGTTGTAAGGGTCATTTGGACCTCGTATTTTTCTCATTTTTTCACAAATTTTTTAGGGTAGCTTGATAACTACCCAAAGGATTTTTCGAGTATTTTTTCCGAATTTTTCATCGCTTTCTTGTACGGTTTTGATTCTTGTCTTCTCGATTTTGTTTTAAATCGAATTTGTTCACCATTTCTTTCATTGTAAAATCAAGAATAAAAAAAGAATTTTTGGTTGGAATTTATTCCTTGTCAGGAACCGTAGTTTGAACATTCTACCTTGTATTCGACCCAGGCACACTTACTTGGATAAATAAATAGTGTAAGGTTTAAGTAGGAGAGAAGCCGATTAATCCACTTCACTTTTTTCCTCTCTCCTATTTTAACTGATTTTTGTTTGATTTAATTCGGATCTCTTTGCGGTTCTCTACACTGACAACACATTTCTTAACCGCAATCGGGCCCGAGTTTTATCAAAATGAAGAAGGTTCGCTTTCGACCTTCTTGACCTTTGTATATCCACTCCTCTTATATATCTTTTCGTTTCACTCTTTCTTCTTCCATTTTATCATTCACCCCTTTTCTGTGTGTATATATGCTATACTTAGGATGTGCTTTATCCTAAGTATATGGGGGTGAATGATTTGTGTTGTTCATATTCGTCCCATTCATCACTCTTGTTGTTGCCTATACTTAGGGATACTCTACCCTAAGTATGGGGGTGATGTTGTTCATATCGTGTCTTTTTATCTTTGAGTCCGTACATTCTCTTCATCAGTTTTCCCCTTTTGTACACGCTACTTTACTTAGGATTACTTGATTCTAAGTATTAGGGGAATCACCAACTTCTCTTCTTTTTATCTTTTCTTTGAGTCGTGGTAGCATAGGAGTCTTTTCACTTTTCTATACTTGGCACTAGTTATGTCTTCCTTTTTCTCTCTCTGATCACTATGAGGACATAGTTCGAGCTAAGTATAGGGGGTGTCGTATATATTGTATATATACTTTAGACATAACTTGTACTTTTAAATATGTTTATTTAGGGGGTTATGTATATATTTAGTAAAATCTACATTTGTAAAAAACAATAAAAAACAAAAAAACAAAAAACAAAATAAAAGAAAAAAACAAAAAAATATTGTATATATTTTACTAACCCTTTTTCCTTAAAAAACTACAAAACCAAAAATCTATAAAAACTTGCATAAATCAAAAAAAAGAAAAAAACCATTTCTTTTACATCTGCATTTTTCTTCAAAAAAATCCATAAAAAGTTCAAAATTAGAAAATTATTAAAAAATGTAATTTTCACACGTGCATCATTTCTTTTCAAAAAAATCTCTTTACATTGTTCATATTTTTTGCATTTGCATGTGCATTTTCGAGGATAGTATTGACATTTAAACTATGTCTGGAAAAAAATTGAAGAATGGAGCTTAGTTGGACCTTAATCCACCTAATTCTCAGAGGAACTTCACCGAGAATTAGGATTTTAGAAGTTTCAGGTTTTTGACTTAATTATTTGAGTTCCACATGACAATGTGCAGCGTTTGACTCTTAGTGTCTAACCTGGTCTCTTCATTCTGGGTACAACTCTGGAATAGAGAATTAATTTGTACTCTCGTACTATGCACTTAGCTCAACTCAGACGGGAGTTCTCTGGCAGCGTGGAAATCTATAGACCAAAGTACGGGTTAAAATAAAGCTTTGGAAAAGGGATGGACGACTGGGCACAATTTTTTCTAAGACCCCAAAACATGTACGGAAACAAAAAGATTCTATATCCGTATGGGCACAACAAGATCCACATAGAACCACCAAAAATCTAAATACAAAGAAGCCACTACCAAATAAATATCTGACCAAAAAGTTCCAAGCTTCAAGAAAACCTGCAGATCTTAGTGGAGACTCGGCTACACTGGTCAGCTTCACAAGGAGAGGTGACTACACTGGACACCCTCCAGTTCTTTTCTCCTTCTAACTTCTCCCCCAATTCGATTGTGAACACAGCGTGACAGAACTTAGAAGAAAATACCTGACTCCCTGAGGATGAGTTACTAGAGAGGAGATTTGAATGGTAGTCTAACATTCTGGATGGGAAGAGCTAAAACCTTTCACATACATGAGTCGATTGTTCAGTGTTCATAGGATATGCTTCGGGAAGAGGATTGATCTAAGATGACTTCTGAGCCGAAACGGTGACAATGATGTGTAGAACTTGAAGGCTGTTGATTTTAAAATTCTAAGTCTCACAGAAGTTCCGACACACTAACAATCCAAAGGCCCGATAGAGCTCCAAACTACAATTTTATGAAGATAAGTTTAATACCCAATATTTTCTTACTTTCTTTATTTTCCCTTTCTTTTTCTTTTATTCACTTATTCTTTCAAATAAGTGTTTTCTAAGGAACTAGCAAAGGTAAAGCATAGGGGGTGATGAATCTACGATTCGTCATCTTTATTCATTTATTTTAGCTTAAAATCTCTTACAAAACACCTGCATATAACACTAACTCCATATTCTTACTAACTTGTATCTGTGTGTAAATATTGTATACTTCTTACTAATTTTAACCTAAAATAAGTAAATAAATAAATAAAGGCAAAATAAAGAAAATAAAATAAAAAAAGATTGTATATATGTAATAGATACATGCTGACCCGAACCTTAAGAGAAGGTCAAGACTTGACCTGATTGACCAGGAATAAAGTAGGGGGAGATAGGATCCTTAAGCAAAAAATCCAAAAAAATATGTGTATGTTGTTGTAAATACTTATCACTTATTTTGTGTATATCTGTATAAAATTGACACTAATTTATTTGTGCCTTAATTTACCTCAAATCAAATAACTTTCAAAACCAAAGTTGTAAATAAAAATGTGTTCTAATTAATAAAAATAATTACACCATAAAATTATGTACAGAATAAAAGTAACCACACTTGGAAAAAGCCACTAAACACGAATTGAAAGACCAATTTCGGCTCCATATGAACTCAAATTGAATCAATCTCACTTCCATTGGATTCTAAATTAAACTATCTTTAAAATGGCTATAATTTCATAATTTTTGGAGTTACGAGTAAAAAGTTGATTTTTCAGGGTGGTTTGTGCAACTTCCCCATGTATTTTGTATATATTGTATTTGTACATATATTTGTAAATAATTTTTACTAATTATTTAAAATAAAAAATTAAAATTAAAAATTAAAATTAAAATTTTTAAAACAAAAAGCTAATTTCCTCATTTACCCTTGTATATAATGTCATATATGTATATAGTATATGTATATAGTTGCTATTTTTAATTAACCGCCATAAAAAAAATAACATATTTTTATTCCAAATAAATAAAGGGACGAAAATTAAAAAAAAAGATAATTTTGTAAATAGTTTTATCTCTTTTACTTTATCTCATTTCAAATTTCATCTCTCTCATCTTCCACTTCAAAAATTCAAATTTCATCTCTATCTTTTCTATTTATATGGCTCCTTCTCCCTCATTCTAACTTGATCAATCTTTAGAGAGAGGAGTCCGATCTCCGAGAGGAAATTTCTTCGAGAAAAATACCTAGCCTCCGAGCCGTCCGGTGACAGCGAGTCGGCTTTCGTCGAGGCGATCACGGTCCATTTCCGCTCCTAAGGTGAGATCCATCAGTTTTCTCATTTTTATCTTAGGTTAATCTTAATTTCATTTATCGAATTGTAATTCAATCGTCATTTTATTTTTCTAGATCTTTAAAAAAAAATCCATCTCGATTTGATCCATCTCTGATTCCGAATTTTCATCTCATCTCGCGACCTCCACATTTCACAATTCTATCTCACACAATCTTCCACCTCCGATCACGCACGGTGAACGGAGTCACATATCTATTTCTCATTTCACGGATCCAAATCCATTCACTTCTCCGATTTTTTTTATAAATAATAAAACAAAAAATGCATAGTTATTTTTCTATCTAACCTTTGTTTTACAGGAAAATTTTTAAAAATATAAAAAAAATAAAAAAATAATAATTAATTCTTATTCTCTATTTACAATCCTATTTGCCAAAAACAAATTCTTGTTACAATTTCTTGTTTACATATAAAAAGTAAAAAAATAATAAAAAGAAAAAAAATAAAAAAATTTGCAGCAAGCGGTGGGCAGCCACCACCGTCGCCCGTACGCTCTTCAGCCCTCGCGGGCGGCGCTCGCGCCCTTGCGCCATCACCCCAGCGACGCAGTTGCCGTCCTCGTTGTATGCGGTCCCTCAGCTTCAGCCACGTAGCGGCGGTGCACCACCCATGTCGTCCGCACAGCTCCATCACCGCCTGCGTCCGCATTCCTCCGCTCAGCCACCTAGGTGGCACGCCGCCCGCACGCCTCCCTCGAGCTCCCGTGCCAACTCCTCCGATGTCGTCCGCCGACTTCACACCTCCCTCCGCCTCATGCGAGGCGGTGCCGCCTCGAGCTCTACATCCCCTCCCGTCGGTGTAGCCTGCACCCAGGACCCACCGCACCGACATCTAGATTTGCCCCCTCAGCACCTTGCCTGCGCGCTATGGCTGCACCGCCAGGCCACGCCTCGTCATACGCTCCACCTCCGCCAGCCTCCAACACGTAGCGTGCATCCGCCCGAAGCTTCCATCGTTTGCCAGCGGTGCCTCGCACCTCCACCTTTGCATTGATTGGCCGCCCTCCAACCTCCGCATGTTGTGCCACCAAAAGAGGAAGAAGAGGCGGCGGGCGGCCCTCCCTCTTTCCCCTTGCGTGTTAGAAGAAGAGAAATGAGTCCTAGGGCATATTAATTTAATTAGGCAAATTACATAATAGCCCTCGGACATTCTCCAATGTATAGAAAAGCCCCTACCAGAATCAAGCATATATTTGGGAAAAAATTACATCTTAGCCCCTCGGAGTTCTCGGTATTGCAAAGAAGCCCCCTATTCCAGATTGTCACGTGTAGAGCATGCATTACTTGGGTAATTTGCGTTCTCTCCCCTCTATTTTATTGCCTGTTAACATTTTTATTCCAAAACATTAGTAATTTACATTTTAGACCCTGAATTCCAGACATTGTTTTTACAAACTATCTTCATTGAAATAAATGTTTCCTTTGGTCAATAAATTCTTGAAAAATCATGCTATGTTTCTGATGTGATTATCTGTCTAGCATAAATTTTTCATTGCATTTTGTCATCATTTAATATTTTTAAAAATAAAAAACAGTGTCTTTTTCTCTTTCAGAAATTCAAAAATTCATAAAAATTCGAAAATAACTCCAAAAAATCTAAAAACATTAGAATAGTTTTGTTTAACTGTCTTTTAATTTTTGTGCAAATTTCGTGGATAAATCATTTAGAAAATCAAAAAATTACAAAATACTAAAAATCATATAAAAATTACAAAAAATTCTATAAAAATCCAAAAATAGTGATTTCAGTTCAAGTTTGTAGATAATTTCTTCTATTTTATCATAAAAATAATTGTACGGAGTTTTGGATATTGAAATATTTTTAAGTTGCAAATTACTCCAGGATGTGCACAATTTCGCATTCTCTCACTGTTTGATTTTTTAAAAATAGAAAAAACATCTGAAAATTTCACAAAATTCTCAAAAACATTTTAAATCATATAAAACACAAAAACATTTTCTCTATATTATTTTGAGAATTTTTGGTATAATTGAAAATTGAAAAATTACAAAAAAGTTGGTGTGCATATTTCTTGTGCTTGTGCATATTGTTCGTTACTTGAAAATAAAAAAACATTTTTTCGCAAAATAAATAACTAAAAATTTTAAAATCAGAAAATATAAAAAATTAGAAAAATTTAAAAAAATAAAAAAAGATAAAAAAATCACAAAAACCGAGGATAATTATCCTTTGGGATTCATGTTTTTCTCTTAATTGATTTTTGATTAATTGAATAACCCTCGGGATTTGTAGCCTCCCTGAATTCGACCATGTCCGGTATATAGGTTAATAAGTAGCAAAAAATAAAAAAATTATTTTTTGTTTGTCGCGGAATTTTTGGGAATAGCAACGACTTTATTTACCATAAAAATCTGATCCACCAAGATCTCGTGTCAACAGTAATTACGCTTCCAATGCCCCAGCTTTTGTAGTGATGACACACATCGGTCGTCTTTGATGCCACCAGTGTGGAAGAATTATAAGATGAACCAACACCTTGACTCTTCATCTTTCTCTTATGGACTAGGCCTCTCTGAGATCCTTACTTCCGACCGTGCTTCCCTTTGACCTGTGCTACCATTGCACTGCTAATGGGATTATATTTCTTCATTACATCTTCTGCAGACTTAATGAAGCCATTAAATTAGTGTTAGACCAATTCATATTGTTCATGTGGAATGATACCACAACGTTATTGAAAGATTTGAGTAGAGTTAACAGAATGAAGTCTGACTGCATATCCCCAACCATGTGAGCGCCGAGAGTTTTCAGTTCTGATAGGTACCCAAACATTTTGAGTACGTGTTCTTTAATTGTAGTCCGTTCTTGCATTTTGCAGTGAACAAGTTTTTTCATAATGTTATAACGCTGAGTGTAGTTGACATCACCGAACATCTCCTTGAGATTCAACATTATATCTTGGCAATTGTCCGTCTCCGCATATTGCTTCTGAAGCACAATGGAGAGATATCCCAGAATATAACACCTGGCCAATGCATGATCTTCATCATATTTTTTATTGTACTTGATTTCTTCCAATGTCTTAGGATTTGCATGCTTGTCCTTAGACTATACATAGGATATGCAATCAACAGAAAGGAGAAATCCAAATTACGGATCCAATCTGAGTAATTTGGATTGGTCAATTGGTTGACCTCCAGAAGCCTGTTGAGTGGATTCATGGACTTCATTGTCTGAAATTAAGAATGCACTATATTAGAACATATAAATAATTATGTATTCAAATTAAATTCTTTGATTACCGATTTTTAATCAACTTAGTCTGGCCTTTTCAATTTTGAAAGTTCATTAACTTTATCACTTTTGAAGCAAGAGATATACTTACCTCTATATCTCTAGCAAGAATTGAGATATCCCTTTCTACCTTAGTTACATCTCAATAATATGAGAAACTGCAACTACGGTAAAAAGAAGCGGGAACACATTCCATCTTGCAAGTCCAACTTACATTCCCTATTCGATGTTTAACACACAAGCTCACCACCCATAAGGTTATGTTGACCCATCGTTAATTGAACCAACCGTTAACATGAATAGAACTCAATATGTGCAATCTAATATCGCCCCGATAATATGAGGAAATATTATTAGGGTCACTAAGCATGCAGTCTTACTCTTTCGAGAAGTAAAGAGCCCGATCCATGTGCACTTGTATGCAGGATTTATCACTTCGGACATACGTATCCTATATACAATCCATGGCGATAGAACCCTTCGCCTTGACGGGAGACCATGGATGTCACTTATGTGATCCTCCATATCTGTTCAAATTTTAATTAATTATTATGGATCATATTCACATAATTAATTCTTCCAAGATATATAATACTCTATTCATAATAGAGCGTTTTAATTGGATATAATTCATTTAATCATATTAAATCAATTATCATTCCATTTTAATCAACCAACAAACAATCTTGATTATTACTTGAAAGGATGGTATAATCTCAAAATATGTTTTATTCAAGTTTTAATAATTTGAAAAATACATCATGATCTTTTCTAGCATTACCTTTTCCTTACCGCGGTGATGGCTGCTACGCACAGGATGTGGGACAGACAGCTCATGGAGAAAGCTGCTACCCCGACAATCCCCAACTAGATACCACATCTGCCTCAGGTCAGGATATTGTGATTCGATCATTTTGTATTTGAGATGATATTCGACATTACAATCGAAGTTATACAATAAAATATTAATAAAAAAACCATATTGATTAATATTATAATGATATTTGCTAAACAAATCCTCAATCCAATTCAAGTAACAATGTTTTGCATGTAAAGATTGTCCTACAACTATTGTAGGATAAACTAGGATATTCATGAAACATACATTCAATGGCCTATGATGATCAATCAATTATTTTAATTATTATTAGGCATCATAATTAATCAAGAAAAATTCATAATTTTCATGATTTTCATTGAATTATAAATACATTAAGCAAAGAGATGTGATGATCTAATCATCTTCTGACCCATCTCCACTAAATATAGAATATTTAAGGCAAACAGAGTCGGAATCGCATGAAATAAATTCGAGCAGTTTGATGGTTTGATTATTTACTTAATTAAAGGGCTTGTTTTATATTTCATGATAGGAGAAACGTAGTTAAAAATAATTTTCTTACAGTCTATGATTTTAACAAATAATTCGTCATGGTGGGAACTCTTCAAATCATTTTCATGCACTTTTGGTACCAACACTAGGTTACTATTTTTGGGATATGTTTATACACTCTAAATAAATTTTAATAATCAAAAAACACATCCAAACAACGTAGAAATAGTAAATCTTTATTATAGCGAAAAATCGATTCCAATCTTACATCCAATGCAAAAACAATGATTCACGTGCATCTGAAACATGAACCTTGATCACCTAGGATTTCAGATCATATCCAAGATCTTGGCCAAGGATCTGTTACCAATTGAAGGCTATGGAAAGAATCTTAAGCACATAATGGAAGAATGAATATCACATCATATATGATCGGGAGAGACTAGTCGCACTAGTTGCTCGGTCCAACGGAATTTAAAATTTTAAAATGATGAAACTACATGATCAGAGAACACTTCTCAAATCATTTCATTCAAACCAAAAGGAAATTTAGGAACCTCTTGAAGCGTGGTTGTGATCGTGTCTCTAAAGTATGTGACCTCTTGTCTCAAGTCCAATCAAATGGAGGAGACGCTTGAGAGCGCATTGATGAAAAGTATGCTCCTCTGAATCCAAGTTGACAATCCAAGCGGTAAATCTCATGATCTCATCATACAAGATACTATGTTTTCTTCATGAGAGAGGTGCACCAAAGGAGATGGAGATCTACGAGCATTCTAAGTGGCGGTACGATGACGTGGCGATGACAGCGATCCTCTCTAGTATTTAGAGTAGTCGACCACTCTATGAAGAGAGAGAGGAGACATGTGTGAAGATGAGCAAAAGAGACATATACTAATAAATTATTGTAAAATAAAGAGCTAGGTTTGCCACTTCTTTAATAATATTTTGGGAGTCCATGGATCTCAATCCATGGACAACACAAATCCAATGATGGAGATTGAATTGTGTTTCTTTCAATGGCCATGATTTTGTTGTAAGAATACAATAATTAATTTAATTAAATTAGATCTATATTGAATAAATATCAATACAAATTAATTCAATCAAATCAATAAGCACAGAAGGAATAAGAAAGAGTCAAAGCCCCTTCATAATAAGGAGTCGATGGCCACACTTGAACTAGGACTCAAGGTGGTCGTCCATCCTCCTTACAAGGAATGTCTCTTCCTTTTTACAATTATGTGAGATATGGTATCTCACATAATCCTTCAATATTTACAACGATTCCAAAAATAATTCCAAATTAATTTGTAAAATATCAATCACTTTGGAAATTCGTGAATCACATTCACAACCCAAAATATAATGTAAATTACATTTTAAATTAAATATCCAATGTGAATCCAATTCACATCAACATTTAAATTATAAATGTTATTTACAAATAGTTTTCTCTAATATATTATAAATTATATTTATAATATACATTATTAATATGGATAGAGCTATCCACATTCTTCATATCCATAATAATTAAATAACATTTAATTATATTGGATCATGATTCTCATACATCTAAATAATATGAATTAAAGGTACATTATTAATGATAATTAAATCACATTTAATTATCTATTTCTCAATTCTTGGATACACATTTATAAATGGAGTTATTCTTTAACTCTTTCATGAATCATGCGCTTTCTCCGTGGATACTTGGAGATAAGGGCATGGCGATTGTACCTTCCACGTATAGTAACTTGGATATTGAGATCACATCTCAAATCCTGATCTCAAGGACCTCTCATAGATGCTTGATTAAATCAAGGCCGTAGATCTAATCTTCTCATTGCATCTGAAATACATTCAGATCATTGTCCAACATTTGGATCAATATTAGATTACTTTTCTACTGAGAGGAGTCACTAAAATACATACATGTTTCATCACTCCCTCAGAATGGAAGCATCATGGTTATACAATCATTTATGATCACATCACCCTTAGGTACTCCTAATACATGTACATCCTGCATACTGGAAGACCTATAATAAACCAGAAGATAAAGATCAATTTTACACTTTCATCTTCAGGGTTTTATTACTAAGTTTCTCATTCAGTCAGTGCGAGTTGGTATCGGTCATATGCTTTCCAAAAACATATATCATACCTACAAACTCTTGTCATGCTTCCAAAGTAGGACGACCATGCATGGAATTTGATCGATTCCAAATACCTCATAAGTGAGCTCATGTTTTCTGATTCACAAGTGAACTGGTATAATCCCTTTGAGAGATCGCATTACTCATATGCCCTTGTATACACCCGGCCATCGGTGTATAGACCTTGATTAGGCCATCAACCTATCGGTCTGTCAAATGTACATACTTAGACATATGGAAACACATATGGCAACACATATGTCTCTGGTCAGAGAATGCATGCCTATATTAGAATGGTATACAATATAGGACTTGGTTATCTTGATCTCATTAAGTCAACTCTTTGACCTAACTAATCTGACACATCCGAATCTCTATTCTATGCAGAGGACCTACATCGAGAGTTCAGTCAGATATCAACCAATAGAGAAAGGATTGCCACCTCCTTTTCAGGCTGGAGATCATCTCTTAATAATCATTTGGCGGTGCTTGATGAGTCATCAATCTAACTCTTTAGATATTCATCCAAGAACCTGCCTTTATGATTCAACAATTTAATCAACAACCTTATGATCATTAAGATGGCCATGGTACATAACTATAAATGTACGAAGGGACCTTATATTGCATTCATTCATTTAATTCTTTAATAGGGAGTGAAATAAACCAATAACTTGTATTCATATATGAGAACGTTACAATAACATTTATTATAGGAATGGTTCGCCTTGGGCTCACATAGATAATAAGCCATGTCTCCGAGCATAGAGTTTACTGCATGAGGAGGATCAATGTATTGGAGCCTGGATCGAGACCTGAAGGTTATCTCCACGCATAACAGGAGCTCGAGATCTAGGTCCTCGATCTACGGGACCTAGACCATATCATCATCACAAATAGGTGAGGAGCCTTCTCGTGGTTCTTTTGAAACAATTACGGACATGATCTGACCAATAGAGAAGGAGATCGAGCCGATTGAATAAAATTCAGAGTAGCCTTCAAAATGTTCTTCCAGGTGGCTTGCAAGACGTTGGATCAAGAAAGTTAGTGTTAGACGTTGTTCTAACACTAACTTACTTGCGACATCTGGATCGGACTCTTTGCTTCTCGAAAGAGTAAGGCCACCATGGAGAACATTTTGACAGGACATTTCTAACTTACTTGCATCCACATTCTTACGATGCGCTTGTATACAGGAGCTGTCACTACGGACAGGCGTCTCCTACATCAATCCTTGGCAACGGAACCCTTCGCCTTGACGGGAGACCATGGATGTCACTTATGTGATCCTCCACTTCTTATTCAAATTCAATAATTAATTATCATGAATCACATTCATGTACTTAATTCTTACAAGGGAAATACACATCTATTCATAATAGAGTGTTTCAATTGGATAAAATTAATTTAATATTATTAAATAAATTATCAAACCAATTCAATCATCAAACTTGATTGTTACTTGTAATAGTGGTATTATCTCAAAATACGTATTATTTGAATTTTAATAATTAGAAAACACATCATGATCTCTCAAGCATCATTCGTTCCCTACCCGCTGTCATGGCCACTACCGACGGGAGTGGGACAAACCACACACGGTGCGACCTGCTACCCCAACGCTCCCCGACTAGACATCATATCCGCCTTGGGAAAAAATAATGCCGAGCCAATCACTTTGTACTTGAGATTATCATCTGTTTTTCAACTGAAATTATACCATATAGTAATAATCAAAACCATTTTGATTATAAGGAAATTTACTAGACAAATTCCCAAAACCTATTCAAGTAATAAGTTTGATGAAAGTGTAACAAGAAACCAATTGGTGAGCTAGATCTAATCTAATCGTTCATTGGTTGAGGCAATGTCATTTACGGGAACAATTATTATTCTAATGTTTCCCAAATATTATCCATAATTATTCCAGGAAATTAACTATTAATTTCACAAGTTTCTTAAATGACAATCACAAGGTATTGAATAAACATGCAATTTCCAGCAGGGACCCTCACTAAATAAAAATAGTATATCTCTTTCATTTTAAATCCAAATTAAGCAAAATCAATTTTGTAAAGATAGATAATTTGATTTAAAATAGAAACCATGTGATAAACACGCATTTTCAAGCATTTTAGAAGATATATGGTTACTAAAATGATCATAACTCGAGCAAACGGAATCCAAATTATGCAAACTCAAGTTCCACGGTTTCCTTATTTAGTGGGGAACATTATCCAAGTGATAGTTTTGTATTTAAACATTTTAAATAGGGCTGAAAGTTATCATAAAACAAGGTTGCGAAAATTGAAACGCGATAAATTTTTCACGAACCCTTACGAGCCCAAATCTTCCTAGGTTTATGGATCGAATCCAAAACCTCCAACCTGGCTCTGATACCACTTGAAGGAAATGAGAAATTCTTAAGCACATCATGGAAGCATGATGATCGCATCCAATGCCATCGGAGTGACTAGTCGCACTAGTTGCTCGGTGCAGCGCAATTCAAAAATTTTTCTACGATGAAACCACATGATCAAAAAACATTTCTCGGATCGTTTCATCTAACCACAAACAAGATATAGGATTACCTCTCAGAGCATGGTCGCGATCGAGCCTCTAAGCGAAGAGACCTCTTGTCTCAAGTCTGATCTGTCGGAGGAGACGCTTGCGAGCACGGGGATGAGTCACGTGCTTCTCGCAATCCAAGTCGTTGATCCAAGCGATGGATCTCCTGATCTCATCTCACAAGATTAAACACCTTCTTCATGAGCGCTACGCAATAAAGATGACGGAGATCCACGAGTCGTCGAAGCGGGTACGACGATGAAGATGATCTTCTCTTTTACAAGAGTGGACGACCACTCAAAGAGATTAGACTTAGAGTATGATTACTCATATGCCCTTATATACACACCAGCTCACCGGTGTATAGACCTTGGTTAGGTCATCAACCTATTGGTCTGCCAAATGTACATACTCAGATATATAGTAATACATCTATCTCCGATCAGACGATGTGTGACTATATCGTGACAATATTCGACATAGGACTTTGGTTATCTCGATCTTGTTAAGTCAACCCTTTGACTTAACTAATATGACACCCCTGAATCTCTATTCCTATGTAGAGGACTTGCATCAAGAGGTCGTTCAGATATCAGCTTATATGAGAAAGAATTGCCATCTCCTACTCAGGCTGGAGATCATCTCTTAACAATCATTTGATGGTGTTTGATGAGTCCTCAATCTAACTCATTATATATTCATTCAAACACCAGCCTCTATGATTCAATTATTGAATCAATAGCTGTATGATTATTAAGATGGCCATGGTACATAACCCTAATTGTACATAGTGACCTTGTAGTGCATTCATACACTTAATTTCATACGTGGAGTGAAATAAACCAATAACTTTTATTGATATATCAAACATTACAATGACATTTATTGTAGGAATAGTTCGCCCTGGGCTCACATGGCTAACACTTTAATCATGGCTCTCATATTTAGAAAGGGAATTCCACAAGAGACAAAGCACTGTAAATCTATTAGTCACATAGATGAGGACATCAAAGGAAACTAAGCCAAGTTCTAGTATGAACTTGCATAACCACACCACTTCCTTCGCAGCATCTGATGCGGCTATGTATTCAGCTTCTGTTGTTGAATCTATTGTAGTGTCATGTTTCTTGCTTCTCCAGCTCACAGCACCACCGTTCAACAAGAACACAAACCCTGATGTCGACTTTCGATCACCAATATCAGACTAAAAGTCAGAATATGTATATCCTTAGACCTGGAGATCGCCATCTCCATAGACCAAGATATAATCTTGCATCCGTCTTAGATATTTAAATATATTCTTTACTGCATTCCAGTGTTATTTTCCATAGCAGAACTGGTAATTACTTACCACTCCCACTGCATGACAGATATCTGGCCTAGTACACATCATGGTGTACATGAAACTTCCTATGACAGATGCATAGGGGCATCCAGCCATGGCCTTCTTTTCCTCAACAGTTTGAGGAGCCATCCCTTTAGACAGGTGAATACCATGACTTAAGGGGAGGAAACCTTTCTTAGAACTATCCATACAGAAACGTTCAAGAATCTTCTTAATTTACCCATGTTGTGATAATCTCAACATCCTCTTTTCTCAGTTTCTGAACAGCTTCAGGCCTAAGATGTAAGAGGCTTCTCCAAGATCTTTCATCTTGAAGGTATGGGATAGCCAAATATTAACACTGGTCATTATTCCTGTATCATTCCCAATGATATGGATATCATCTATGTAAAGCACGATGAACACAATGTCGCTCCCACTAAGCCTCTTGTACACACAAGGCTCATCAGGATTCTGTACAAAATCATAACTCTTTATGGCTTCGTTAAATCTGATGTTCCAGCTACGAGAAGCTTGTTTGAGCCCATAGATGGATTTCTTTAGCTTGCATACTTTTCCTTCCTCTATTATGAAACCCTGGGGTTGCTCCATATAGATATCCTCCTCGAGGTATCCATTGAGGAAAGCTATCTTGACGTCCATCTGCCAGATGTCGTAGTCAAGATATGCGGCTATAGCCAGCAGTGCTCTGATGGACTTAAGCGTAGCCACAGGAGAGAACGTCTCATCGTAATTGATGTCTTCTCTCTGTGTGTAACCCTTAGCTACGAGCCGTGCTTTGAAGCTCTCTACCTTCCCATCAGGTCCCCTTTTTCTCTAGAAGATCCATTTACACCCAATGGGTTTTAGCCCTTTAGGTGGATCCTCTAGGGTCCATACACCATTCTTATGCATGGAGTCAATCTCTGACTTCATTGCTATCATACATCTATCCATGTCTTGATCCGCAAGTGCTTCATCAAATGAAGCTGGATCATTGTCAGTTTCAGCTGACACATGGAATCCGTACCTTTCAGGTGGTACAACCACCCTCGATTTCCTTCGAAGAGGTATGGGTGTTTCATCTTCATTTACTTCTTCAGTTTCTGGTTCATGAAGCTCAGTATCCTCAGGGAATTCAATGAGTTCATTTACTTCATTTTTATCTTGACTCTTAAGGAAGTCATCTTCCTGAAATTTTACATCTCTAGAGACAGATACATTTTGAGTCTCAGGGTCATAGAGCTGGTATCTAATACCATCTCTAATATACCCAATGAAGTAGCACTCTCTAGTGAGAGATTCTAGTTTACTTGCGTCCACGTTCTTCGCATGGACCAAGCAACCCCAAATCCTTAAGTGTCTTACACTAGGTTTGGTACCATACCAAAGCTCGTGAGGAGTTTTAGGTATAGACTTACTAGGGATCTTATTCGGGATATATATTGCAGTCTCTACTGCATATCTCCAGAAACTAAGAGTAAAATGTGCTTTACTCATCATTGAACGAACCATATCCATGATAGTCCTGTTGCGTCTTTCAGCAACACCATTAAGTCAAGGAGTTACAGGAAGATTGGGATTAGAGACAATTCCATTCTCTTTGATGGATTCCTTGAATTAATCAGAGGTACTCACCACCTCGGTCAGATCAAATCCGTTTAATCTTCCTATCTCTTTGGTTCTCAACCAAAGCCTTGAACTCTTTGAACTTTTCAAAGGTTTCAGATTTATGATGCAATAGGAAGATAAACCCATATCGTGAATGGTCATCAATAAATGTCAAATAATATCGAAATCCATTTCGTGTCGCGGTACTGAAGGGACCACATACATCAGTTTGTATTAGGTCAAGAACACCTTGCATCTTGTAACCTTATTACGGAAAGTCATCTTGGTCATTTTACCTTGAATACAATGTTCGCAGGTAGGTAAAGATTGGACCGGTAGAAAATATAAGGGTCCATCCTTTATCAATCTATTGATCCTATCAATAGATGAATGACCAAGTCTTTGATGTCAAATCACAGTAGAATCATCCTCCCTGGTCCTTTTAGGGTTTTTATTAGTGGTAGTAACATTCATGACAGATTCATCAATGCACAATTCATAGAGTCCACCAGAAGTCAGAACACCATCCGCAATATATTTATCATAATGACTTATGACAAGTTTATTACATAATAGGAACGAATATCCATTTATAAAAAGTTTAGATACTGATATAAGGTTCCATCTAACATCTGGAACATAAAGACACTCTTCAAGTATGAGGACTCTTCCACTAGATAATGATATTCTGCAGGTCCCGATGTCGAGTGCTGCAATAGTTGCATTAGATCCCATCTGTATGACTATCTCCCCTTCATTAAGATTCCTAGTTTCCTGAAATAGATGCAACAAATTGCATACATGAACAGAAGCAGTAGAATATACTACCCAACTACCTTCTCGTCCAATGAGAAAACTAGTTTCAATGATGAAAGTAGATTTCATACCTGCTAGAGCTTTACCTTTGTAGATTGACTTCAGGTAGTTTGAATAGTTACGCTTCCAGTGCCCCGACTTCTTGCAGTGGTGATAGACATTGGTCTTTTTCAATGTCACCAGTGTGGAAGCACTAGAAGATGAGCCAACTCCTTGATTCTTCTTCTTTTTCTTCTTGGATGGCCCCTTCCAAGAACCATGCTTCCGACCGTGCTTTCCTTTGACCTGTGCAACCATTGCACTGCCATAAGGATCATCCTTCTTCATTACGTCTTCCGCAGACTTTAATGCAGCAAGAAGTCCAACGTTAGTCAAGTCCAACTTGTTCATGTGGAATAAAACCACAAAATTATTGAAAGACTTGGGCAAAGACAACAGAATGAAGTCAACTTGCATGTTTGCATCCATATACCCCAAGGGTGTCCAGCTCAGACAAGTACCCAAACATTTTGAGTACATGTTCTCATACTGAAGTTCCTACATCCTGTAGCGAAAGAGTTCTTTCATAATATTATAACGCTGGGTTAGGTTTATGTCACCAAACATATCTTTCAGATTCTACATTATCTCCTGGCATGTGCTCATCTCTACCTATTGCTTCTGAAGAACATTGCAGAGTGAATCACGATGTAACATCTAGCCAAGACATGATCTTCATCGTACTTGTCATTGTATCGCTTTTCTTCCTTCGTCTTAGGGCTTTCATGCTTGTCCTCTGTGTGTAAATAACTTATGTGCTCAGCTGAGAGAACAAGTTTCAAATTACGGATCCAATCCGAATAATTTGGTCCGGTCAATTGGTTGACCTCCAGAAGCATGTTGAGATGGTTCATGGACTTCATTGTCTGAAATTAAGAATGCACTATATTAGAGTATATAGAGAATTATATATACGAAATAAATCTTTGATTAAGGAATTTTAATCAAATTAGTCTTGCCTTGTTGACTTTGAAAGTTCATTCCCTTAATACTTTCAAAGTAAGAGATATACTTACCGCTATATCACTAGCAAGATCTGGGATCTCCTTTCTTATCCTTATTACATCCCAATAATATGAAAAACTATAACTTAGATAAAAAGAAGCGGGAACTCATTCCACCTTACAAGTCCAACTTGCATTTTCCAATTCAGTCTTTAATACCCGAGCCCACCACCCCTAAGATGATGTTGACTCGTTGCTAATTGAACCAACCATCAACAGGAATAGTGCTCGCTATGCACAATACAATATCGCCCCAATAATACGAGAAAATGATAACGGGGTCACTATGCATATGGCCTTACTCTTTCGAGAAGCAAAGAGCCTAATCCAGATGCGCTTGTATGCAGGAGCTGTCACTACGGACAAGCGTCTCCTACATACAATCTCTGGTGACGGAACCCTTCAACTTGATCACTTATGTGATCCTCCACCTCTTATTCAAATTCAATAATTAATTATCATGAATCACATTCACGTAATTAATTCTTCCAAGGGAAATACACATCTATTCATGAATAGAGTGTTTCAATTGGATAAAATTAATTTAGTCTCATTAAATCAATTATCAATCAAATTCAATAATCAAACTTGATTATTACTTGTAATAGTGGTATTATCTCAAAATACATATTATTCAAATTTTAATAATTAGAAAATACATCATTCGCTCCCTACCCGCTGTCATGAACAATACCAGTGGGAATGAGATAGACCACACACAGTGCAACATGCAGCCCCAATGCTCCTCGACTAGACACCATATCTGCCTCGGGAAAAAATAATGTCGAACCAATCACTATGTGCTTGAGATGATCATTGATTTTTCAATCGAAATTATAGCATATAGTAATAGTCAAAACCATTTTTATTATAAGGAAATTTGCTAGACAAATTCCCAAAATTTATTCAAGTAACAAGTTTGATGAAAGTGTATCAAGTAACCAATTGGTGATCTAGATCTAATCTAATCATTCATTGGTTGAGGCAATGTCATTTAAGGGAATAATTATTATTCTAATATTTCCCAAATACTATCTATAATTATTCTAAGAAATTAACTATTAATTTCATAAGTTTCTTAAATGACAATCATAAGGTATTTGATAAACATGTAATTTCCAGCAGTGACCCTCACTAACTAAAAATAGCATATCTCTTTCATTTTAAATCCAAATTAAACAAAAGCAATTTTCAAAAATTGATAATTTGATTTAAAATAGAAATTATTGATAAACACATATTTTTAGACATTTTAGAATAGTAATTAACTCTTTAATTACGTCATTATTTGCTATCCCCGAAACTGTGGATATTTGGTTACTAAAATGATCATAACTCGAGCAAACAAAATCCAAATTACGCAAAGTCAAGTTCCACTATTTCCTTATTTAGTGAGAAACATTATACAAGTGATAGTTTTATGTTTAAACATTTTAAATAGGGCCAAATGTTATCACAAAACAGAGTTGCGAAAATTGAAATACGATAAAATTTTCACGAACCCTTACGAGCCCAAATCTTCTTAGGTTTATGGATGGAATCCAAAACCTCCAACCAGGCTCTGATACCACTTGAAGAATACGGGAAATTCCTAAGCGCATCACGGAAGCGTGATGATCACATCCAATGTGATCGAAGCGACTAGTTGCACTAGTTGCTCAGTGCAGCGGAATTCAAAATTTTTTCTACGATGAAACCACATGACCCAAGAAAGTTTCTCGGATCGTTTCATCTAACCACAAACAAGATATAGGATTACCTCTCATAGCATGGTTGCGATCGAGCCTCCAAACGAAGAGACCTCCTATCTCAAGTCTGATCCGTCGGAGGAGACGCTTGCGAGCACGGGGATAAGTCGCGTGATTCTCACAATCCAAGTTGTTGATCCAAGTGATGGATCTCCTGATCTCATCTCACGAGATCGAATGCCTTAAAGAGAGAAGATGAAGAACGCAATCCAGGTACGACGATGAAGATGATCTTCTCTTTTACAAGAGTGGACATCCACTCAAAGAGAGAAGACTTAGAGTATGCGTGAGAATGAGAGGAAGAGAGAGAGAGAGAGAGAGAGTTCGTCAAGTCGGTGTTAGTCCAAGAGCAAGGTATGCCTCTTCTTATATAGGGTTTTGGGAGTCCATGGATCCCAATCCATGGACAACACACAATCAACGGATGAGATTGATTTGTGTTCCTTTCAATGGCTAGGATGTTGTTGGTAAAACACAACAACAAGTGATTTAATTTAAATTAACTAATATCGATAGATCAATATAATTAATCTCAAATTAAATCACATTCGACTAGAAATAGGATAATGAGAAGACCATGGTCCATCCCTAAATTTAGAGGGAACGGCTACTCCTGTCCTCATGGAGAGTTGTAGCCGTCCTCTGTTCTTAGACAGACTTGGTCAATCTCTCTAAATATCATGAGATCTCATTATCTCATGATATCTCCTATAATTCTTGTCGAAAATAATTTTCACAAAAATAATTCCAAATTATTTTGTGGAAAATATCAACCAAGCCATTGAAATAATGTAAATCTCATTCACAACCCAAAACTAAATGTAATTATATTTTCAATTAATTATTCAATGTGAATCCAATTCACATTAACAATTAATCAATAAACATAAATCATATAAGTCTCTCTCTAATATATATTATAAATCATATTTATAATATACATGGATAATTGGATAGTGCTATCCACATTATCCATATCCACATTGATTAAATCATTTTTAATTACATTGGATATTCATTCTCATGCATTCAGATAATGTGAATCAAATTCACATCATTCATGATAATTAAATCACATTTAATTATCCATTTCTCAATGCTTAGATATAATTCAACCTTGGAATTATTCTTGAACTCTTTCAAGAATAATGCACTTTCTCCGCAGATACTTGGAGATAAGGACATGGCAATTGCATTATTCTACGTATAGTGAATTGGATATTGAGATCACATCTCAAATCCAGATCTCACGTACATCTTAGATATGCTTGATTTAATCAAGGCCGCAAATCTAATCTTCTCATTGCATCTTAATCTCATTCAGATCAATGTGCAACACTTGGACCAAGATCAGATTAATTCTCTACTGAGATGAGTCACTAAAATCCAGATCTGTTTCATCACTCCCTCGGAATGGAAGCGTCATGGTTATACAATTGATTATTGATCACATCACCCTCAGGTATTCCTAATACCTGTACATCCTGCATACTGGAAGACATGTGATCAACCCGAAGATATAGACCAATTTTATAATGTCATCTTCATGGTTTCATCAACAAGTTTCTCAATCCTTGTCATTGGGATTAGGTATTGATCATATTCTTTCCAAAAGCATATATCATACCTTCAAATTTGTGTCATGCTTCGAAAGCACGAGGAACATACACGCAATTTGATCAGTCCCAATACCTCATGAGTGAGATCATGTCTTCCGGTTTAGAAGTGAAGCTGTATGATTACTCATATGCCCTTATATGCACACCAGCTCGCCAGTGTATAGACCTTGGATAGGTCATCAACCTATTAGTCTGTCAAATGTACATACTCAGACATATAACAATACATCTATCTCCGGTCAGAGGATGCGTGCCTATATCGTGACAGTATTCGACATAGGACTTTGGTTATCTCAATCTCGTTAAGTCAACCCTTTGACATAACTAATCTGACACCTCTGAATCTCTATTCCTATGCTGAGGACATGCATCAAGAGGTCGGTCAGATATCAGCTTATATGAGAAAGGACTGCCATCTCCTACTCAGGCTGGAGATCATCTCTTAACAATCATTTGACGGTGTTTGGTGAGTCCTCAATCTAACTCCTTAGATATTCATCCAAACACCAGCCTCTATGATTCAATTATTGAATCAACAGATGTTTGATTATTAAGATGGCCATGGTACATAACCCTAATTGTACAGAGGGACCTTATAGTACATTCATTCACTTAATTTCAGACAAGGAGTGAAATAAACGAATACCTTTTATTGATATATCAAACATTACATTAATATTTATTGCAAGAATGGATCACTCTAGGCTCACATGGCTAACACTTTAATCATGGCTCTCATATTCAGAAAGGGAATTCCCCAAGAGACAAAGGATTGTAAATCTATTAGTCTCATAGATGAGGACATCTCCAAGATTAAGAAAACAGGTGATCCTAAAAGCTTGCCAACTTCATCCTACCATCCCCAATATACCTTCTTAAAAAATAATGTCAACTATGTTTGCTTTGCCATCTCTACTTAGACTTTGGAAAGTGGAAACATACTAAGACTAAAGGTCTTAGACCAAAAATTTATCTGAAGAAGGCTTTCTTGCACTATTAGTTGTTACGTTATCTAAAGTATAACAGTAATAATAGAACATGAATATCCCTCTATTTACTCTTTTATACTTCTGTCAGTGTATAAATGTTAGCTTTTTTTAAATGTACTCAGCTTTCTACTCAAATGCACTTCTTTGGAAACCCATCCAGGTTTGCAGGTTATTGAGAAGCAGTTGTGACTTGAGCTTCCGTAATTTGTATCATACTTCAGGGTACAGTTTCTCTAGTAGAGTTATGCTAGTTGTTGTACTTTTATAGCTTCCACAGTTTAAATTTACCAGTTTTGTACATAATTAGATTATGGACTCTGCGTAGAATTATAAATTGTACATTTTTTGAATCATGAAAATATATGTTGTTCGATCATTTTATTCTTTACCGCTTTACATTATGAATGTTAATCATGATGTATGAATGCGGATTTTGTTAAGCATCTGGATCCTAGAGAGATTTTATGTTCATGACTCCTCACACGGTGCTAGGGTATTACACTTGGGTATGAAGAAAATACATTTATACATTTTGACTTAACCCATTACACCTTATCTTTTATTTCCAGTATGAATATTAATAAATATACATCCTTTGTGTATATGTTGAACTTGCCTACAATGGAAACTCGTTACGTATGTGTCTTTTTCTAGTGGGATGGGGAAAAATTCTCGATTGTTAGTCTTGGGAAGACGGGTTAAACTTGGTAGAATCACTTACTCCTCTCCAAGTCCTCCATCACCTAGATGTCCAGATGACTACACTTTCAAGAAGTTTTTGAATAATAAAACATTTATTATGAATATGACTATATTAAAAAATGTGAGCAACCCTTTTATTATGTAAGGGACCTGACTAACTAATCCTTCCTTCAGAGAATTGGTCAATCAATCAAGGCTTGTCTCGGTGGAAGCTTGTAATCCTCTTCATGCTTAGCATCTCAAATTATCAAACATATGAAATACATTAAAATATAACAAAAAGAGAACTTGTTTACCTTGAATAAATAAAAAGATAGAACTGGACTTGAAATTAATTTTTTTTAAAAAAATAATTTTAGTAACAATATCCTTGATTAAAATGGCATCAAGAAACTACCTGACTTGTATGTTACCATTGAGGTGATCTTCGATGATGAGTTTAAGCATTGAATCCATAGAGTCAAGATTTGTTGAATCCAAGAAGTTTATTAGGTATACTTGCTTCATGAAATCAATCGCTTCAATCAGAAGGAGAAAAAAATATATTCATTGTGCTAAAATATAATATAGGAAACACCACAATGATCTTCCTAATATATCAAAAGTTACCTTTGAATACTACAAAAATCTATATGTTAACGCCCCTGAAGTTAGCAAATCTAATTTACCTTTGTCCTTCTGTGACTGGTCAAACTGACAATCCCAGGAAATTCATGGATTATCGCTTAAAATCACAATAGCTCTATTGGGTTCTTCAATCCTTCTCAAGGTTAAATCAACACGACCCTTTATATCTACTTATCTTTATTAGCGCAATTATTATTCTGAACTACATGTTGCATAAAATGTCTGAAATAGTACATATCAAGGGATTCTCCCTACCTAAGTAACGATTCACATTACAAATATTCAATTTGCAAATGACACAGTTTGAAACCCTGGGTCTTAGTCCCACAATTTGGTTAAGTTGTAATGATCAAATGGTTCCAGCTTGTTAAATAATTATGCAAAATCCAATTTGGATATGTCTTGTGGCATATAATAGCTTCTTGGATACATGTCATCATCACAAATCCAACGCATCTGAAATTTTACAATGGGATATATGATTAGTAAGATATGATCATTTTAGTGAAGTACAGTCAACTCTGAATAGTTATATGGGATTTGAGCGAGAACCACCTAAGAGATCTGTCCAAGTCTGATTAGAGGAACATAAAAGATCTTCGGTTGCTCTCTTCTCTCATTTACAAACCCTAGCAGCCACCTACCATGTCCCACCTTCCATGCTCGCTAGAGCTCCACCGAAGCATGGCCGGAGGTGGCAGACCATCACAAATTTTGGAGATGAACTTCTCCTCATCATCCTCTACATGGATTGATCACAAGAAATGTAAGATCACCTATCCCTTTTCATGTATTTCAAGATTGTATATATTGGTAGACCTAAAGAAGGGTTACTTCTATTTTTGAGGTCGTTGTGGTCATGATGATGTACAGAAATGGCTTAGAATGAAGATATGACGTTGCATGCGCAAACACCATATATGTATTGTCCCTCTCCATTGCATAGATAGCAGTTATCAAGCGAACCTGTGATTTCTATGGGCATCATGCCGTACTTGCTAGATGGTTTTCCTTCTTGGTGTAGTGTTCTGGGTTGTAATTCATGTTCCTAAATATTACACTTAAAAAATATGTGTTGGTAAATCAATTTGCGTGCTAAGGAAAAAAGGTCAAAATGAAGTTGCTTGAATGCATTTGTTGGTAATGAATGGATTAGATGTATGCTTATAACTTTATATGTATCGAATAATGATTGCATTTGAATGTATATGGAGAGCAAATCTCCCATTAACTTGGATTTGACCAAAGAGCCAATACATTATAAATAATGGGAGTTTTAAATATTTTCTTATAACTAAATATAACTATTTTGAGTAATATTAAATGTCATTAGAAATATCTTGAAATGAGCTTTCCAACGCATCCGATAACACAATAATTGAAGTTGTGTTGATCTAGATATCAATTTTGAAAGTTTAGTCAAAGTCACAACATTGAAGTGCACAGTGCATGAACATAGAAGAACATGTAATAGACACCATATAGACATGATGGTAACATTACCAACATAATGTTTCCAATGTTACAATGTAGCATGACACCTTAGACATGACTGTAATGTTACCAACATTATAGAATAAAGTTGCCAACATTAAGTCACATTTTAGCAAGTCACATTATGTTTCACCATAGATGATCATCCCATAGATCGTAGCAGATCGGCCACAACGTGTCACATTATGGCAGGTCGTCATGATAGGGCACCCCTGTTGGACATGCGAGCCCACGACGAGCCATTATGCAATAAATGTTATTGAAATTCACTCCTTAATCTGAAATAAAGGGTACATAATTTGCATAATAGGTCCCTTAGTACAATTAGGGTTATGTACCATGGCCATCTTAATGATCATACAGCTGTTGATTCAATTATTGAATCATAGAGGCTGGTGCTTAGATGAATATCAAATGAGTTAGATTGAGGACTCATCAAGCACCGTCAAATGATTATTAAGAGATGATCTCCAGCCTGAGTAGGAGATGGCAATCCTTTCTCAGTTAGGCTGATATATGACCGACCTCTTGATGCAGGTTTTCTGCATAGGAATAGAGATTCGGAGGTGTCAGATGAGATAGGTCAAAGAGTTGACTTAATGAGATCGAGATAACCAAAGTCCTATATCGTATGCTGTCATGATATAGGCACACATCCTCTGACCGGAGACAGATGTGTTACTATATGTCTGAGTATGTACATTTGGCAGACCAATAGGTTGATGACCTAATCAAGGTCTATACACCGGCGCGCTGGTGTGCATATAAGGGCATATGAGTAATACGATCTCTCAAAGGGATCATACAGGTTCAGTTACTGAATCGGAAGACATGAGCTCACTCATGAGATATTGGGAAGAATCAAATTCCATGGGCATGGTCGTCTCGCTTTGGAAGCTTGACTGAATTTGTAGGTTTGATATATACTTTTGGAAAGTATATGATCAAGACCTAGGTATGATATATGCTTTTGGAAAGTACATGATCGATACCGACTCCCAATGATCGAATGAGAAACTTACTGATAAAACCCTGAAATAGACAGTATAAAGTTGATCTAATACTTCGGGTTTATTCTGAGTCTTCCAGTATGCAGTATGTACAGGTATTGGGAATACCTGAGGGTGATGTGATCATAAACGGTTGTATAACCACGACGCTTCCATTCCTAGGGAGTGATGAAACGGGGTCTGGATTTTAGTGACTCCTCTCAGTAGAGAAGTAATCTGATCTTAGTCCAAATGTTGGACATTGATCTGAATGTGATTCAGATGCAATGAGAAGATTAGATTTGCGGTTTTCATTTAATCAAGCATCTATGGGAGGCCCGCGATCTGGATTTGAGATATGATCTCAATATCCATGTCACTATACGTGGAACAATACAATCGCTCTGTCCTTATCTCCAAGTATTCGCGGAGAAAGCGCATTGTCCTTGAAAGAGTTCATGGATAATTCTATTGTTGATATATGTATCCGAGCATTGAGAAAATGGATAATTAAATGTGATTTAATTATCATGAATAATATGAATTTGATTCATATTATAAGGAGAGTTATCTTAAATAAATAAATGTGATTTGATTATCAAAGATGAAAATATTGTGAACGTGATTCATATTATTTGAGCACATGAGAATAAGTTATCCGATATAATTAAATGTGATTTAATTATTATGGATAATATTAATGTGGATAGTAATATCCAATTATTCATAATATATTATAAATCTGATTTATAATGTATTAGAGAGAGCTAATTATAATTTTTGTGTTGACTAATTATTATGTGTATTGGATACACATTGTGTAATTAATTGACAATGTAAATTATATGTTGTTTTGGGTTGTGAATTTGATTCACAATTTTTCCATGGCAAGATTGCAATATTCTCAAATATAATTGTGAATTATTTTTGAAGAAGAAAAAGGCAACAAAAGTTGTTGGAAATAAATAAAGGAGATTTTCAAGGAGATATGCAATCTCATGGATTTCCATGAGATTGCTCTCCCCATGGAAATGAGTGGGCGGCACCCTATTCCAATTAGGAAAGGTTGGCCGTCCACATGGAAGGCGCATGGAGATGAAATCTCCATGCACATTCTCTCCTTATTTATTGGTTTGATTTAGGACTAATTTATATTTGATTTTGTCAAATATATTTTAATCTAAATTTGTTGGTTTTACCAACAACAATCCTAACCATTGGATTGACATAAATCAATCTCATCCATTGATTTTACATGTCACATGGATTGAGATCCATGGATCCCAAAACCCTATAAATAGAGAGGCATACCATGCTCTCTATTTTACACACACACAATGCTTGAGAAGCACATCTCTCTCTCTCTCTCTTTCTCTCTACTTGTCTACTCTCTCTCTCTCTCATGGCCATCCACCATGGATGCCTTAGAGAGGTTCACCATCGTCGTGGCGTCATCGTTATGCTGCCCGATGGTTTGCTCGTGGATCTCCGTCTCCTTCAGTGCGCCTCGCTCGTGAAGAAGATGTCGGATATCGTGTGTCGAGATCAGGAGATCCACCGCTTGGATCATCAACATGGATTGCGAGAAGCACGCGGTTCATCCCCGCGCTCGCAGGCGTCTCCTCCGTCGGATCGGACTTGAGACAGGAGGTCTCTTCTTTTAGAGACTCGATCGTAACCACGCTTCAAGAGGTAATCCTATTACTTGTTTGTGGTTTAGACGAAATGATCCGAGAAGTGTTCTTGGATCATGTGATTTCGTCGTATGAAATTTTTTTTAAAATTCTGCTGCATCGAGCAACTAGTGCGACTAGTCGCTCCTCGTCGTATTCGATACGACGCTCACGCTTCTGTGATGCGCTTGAGGATCTAACCATATCCTTCAAGTGGTATCAGAGCCAGGTTGACGGTTTCGAATATGATTCGCTAACCGAGGACGACTTGGGTTCGTTATGGTCGCGAAAGTTTTTATCGCATTTGATTTCACAGATCTGTTTAGTAAATAATTTCGGCCATGTTTAAAATGTTTAAGCACGAATTATTTACTCGGATTTTGTTCCCCATTAAATAAGGAAACCATAGGATCTGAGTTTTCTTAAATCGGATTTCGTTTGCTCTATATATAGTTGTTTTAATGAACATTATTTACTGTTACGGGAACTGCGAATCTTAACGTAATTAAGGAATTAATTACTGTTTAGAGATGCCTCGAAATACGTGCAAATCACATAGGTTCTGTTGTAAATCAAGTTAGCAAACTATGGAAACTTACTTTGCTTAATTTGGATTTAAATTGATTGAGATATGCTAATTTTAGTAAGTAGGGGTCACTGCTGAAATTACTTTTCTAATCAAGAACCATGTGATTGTCAATTAGTGAAATTAATTGTTAATTTCATGAAATAATTATGGAAAATATTTGAAAAATATTGGAATATGATTATTTTCTTCAATTGACTTGACCTCAACCAATTAATTGATTAGGTTTGATTGGATAGGATTGGGAATTTGTCTAGCAAATTTCCTTATAATCAAAATTGTTTTGATTATTATATGGTATAATTTCGGTTGAAGAACCGATGATCATCTCAAGTACAAATTAATCAATTTGGCATTATCCTTTCCCGAGGCGGATATGGTGTCTAGTCGGGGATCGCTGGGGTAGCGGGTTGCAACGTATGCGGTCCGTCCCACTCCCGCCGGTATTGGCCATGACAGCGGGTAGGGTCGGGATAATGTCCGGGAAATTAAGTTGTATTTTTCTAATTATTAAAATACGAATTAATACGTACTTTGAGAATAATACCATATATATTCAAGCATAACAATCAAGTTTGATTGATTGAATTGGATTGATAATTAATTTAATATGATTAAGTTAATTATATCCCATTAAGAACACTCTATTATGAATAGAGTTATTATTTCCCTTGGAAGAATTAATTATGTGAATATGATTCATGATAATTAATTAGAATTTGAATATGATATGGAGGATCACATAAGTGACATCCATGGTCTCCAGTCAAGGCGAAGAGTTTCATTGCCAGATATTATATGTAGGAGACGCATGTCCGAAGTGACAGCTCCTGCATATGATCCATTTGGATCGGGCTCGTCGCTTCTCAAAAGAGTAAGGACGTATGCGTAGTGACCCCAATATCGGGTCCTCATATTATTGGGGCGATATTGGATTGCGCATAGCGAGTTGTATTCCTGTTGACAGTTGGTTCAATTAATGACGGGTCAACATCACCTTAGGGGTGGTGGGCCCGGGTGTTAAAGACCGAATTGGGAGATGCAAGTTGGACTTGCAAGGCAGAGTGTGTTCCCGCTTCTTTTTATCCGAGTTGTAGGTTCTCATATTATTGGGATGCAACAAAGATAAGGAAGGAGATCCCAGATCTTGCTTGAGATATAATGGTAAGTATATCTCTTACATTGAAAGTGATTAAGGGAATGAACTTTCATTGTTGACATGGCAAGACAACTTTGATATAAAAATTCCTAAATCAAAGTAAAACATGTATATATATAAATATATACCCTTATGCAAATTTCTTATTTCAGATAATCCTTCATTAAACCCACTCAATGTTATACTCAATAATAACCAGTAAAATATCATGGATTGGACTCATGATCCAGATATTGTACTTGCAGTTGGACACATAATGTAGGTGGTCGCAATATGCAAGTTGCCTCATAATAATGAGGAATGATAATTAAATAAGACAATAGGACTGAAACCCTAGGGTTTGTATGTCTCTATAAGTCTTGATCTTATCGAATGTACTTTTGAAGTGACATGTCGATAATGATCGTAATTATCAAATAATCCTTATAAAATTCTAAGAAGATGTTCTGGCATACATATGTGCTCTCGACATTTAAACATGAATGATGTGGTTCTCTGCATCATGCAGAATGATGGCTCTATAAGAGATGATGTATTCAAATTATTTGAGTACCTACTTGAACCAATATTTTAAGAGTCTAGATGGATGTAGATACGATGAATGTCATCATTCTATTATCTATACTCTAGTCATTCATGAAGCTTCATAATATTCATATTGTATGAACTTAAATGAAGCTTGTATAAATGTTAAAATACTCTTATATTGAAATTTTGATTTTAACATAAGAGATCCTTGGTCTTGAGCAATGGTTGCTTATAGACAAAGGGAGCGCAGTGGAAGCATGGGTTGGACCCAAGTTAGAAGTATAGTCAAAGAGTTGACTGTACTTCTGTGACTTCCATATGACATCTAAAGAGTTGGATGTATGCGAATACTGCAATAAGTTGATGTGTTGATATTATGACTATCAAATCTATCTAGAATCCTTAGAGAAGGAATCAGATAGTACATCAGAATATTCTACATATAATCATTGAAATTGACTTACTTATTTGATAAGATAAAGTCTAATAATTGTATCTCAATTTTCTAATGACACTTGCAATTGGTTGCATCTGTATTAGAATATTAGAAATTTGATCTTAAGGTTTACTGGTCATCTATGTTGGAATTGATGCAATTGTTGCAATAATTTCCATTGATAGACTTCATATTTTTAATGGGAGTCCTTTAATCTTAGAGAATGTCTCTATGACCTAGATATTAGAATATACTCATTATTTATTTCCAAAAGTTGGAAATAAACATGAATTCTGTAACAAATCTATCATAAAGAGTTATGATGGAGATATTTCAGATAGTAATCTAAAATCTTGTGGACTCTACTAAATTAGAAAATTAATGAATGGTTCATTAAGATTTCTAATGCTGAAAAATAAACCATTAAAGATCAATAGGAGGATGAAGATCATTTGATAATGATCTAGCATCATGTTTTGGACATTTGTCTATTGATGTGATTGATAGACTGATAAGAGATGAAACTTTAGATTGTCTAAAGGTTCAAATCTCACATACTTGTGTACATTATATTCAAAGTAAAATGTCCAATACACCCTTCCTTGGGAATGGTGTGAGATGTCAAGGTATTCGGGATCTCATATATATTGATGTATGTGAATCATCCATATCATATTAAACATTATAGATATGTGATATCTATCAATGATTATATATGATATGAAATTTCTTCTCTTCACCTAAGAAACCTTTGAAATGTTTAAAGATTTCACAATTTTGGTTTAGAACCAAAGTTTAAAGGAAGATGAAATGAATTGATCTAACCAAGGTAGCTTGCACCTATTAGATGAATTCAAGGAATACCTTATGGAGATGTGAATATCATTCCTATCTCATTCCTCCTAATGAACCTTAACTCAATGGAGTTGTAGGGAGATACAATTGATCATGTGTGACATGATTTGATCAATGATTAATCTTAGCATAATTATCTCTTAGTTTCCCGGTATATATATAAATGTGGTAGAGACTACATTATATATATCCTTAATAAGGTTCCATCTGATTAAGCTGGAATCTGGCACTAGAGAGTGTTGCTTCATTAAGAAAATAAAGGATGGTATTGGATACCTACTTTATGACCTTGAGATTCTTAAAAAGATCTCATCTTTGAGAATATGATTCTTATAGGATGACTCTCTTGAGAATCAAGATGAAAATGAAGTAAAGGAACTCATTTAATCTTGAGAAGATAATGAGGCTCCTGAAATCGGAAACTAAAAGACTAATTGAAGATGAAACACTAATACTTCTTCAAATAAGTTTGAGGATGTATTCCATGTGTCAGTTAAGTCTGAAAATGATCGGACTTCATGTGATGAAACTCCTGAGGATCATGACATGGAAATATGGATGTTAGCAATAAAAGTCTAATGTAGACTTCATATACAAGTGTTGTATATGGACCCTCGAGGAACCACCTATATGGGTAAGACCCATTAAGATGTAAATGGATCTTCAAGAGAAAGAGGGAACCTGATGAGAAGGTATAGACCTTCAAAGCACGGTTCGTAGCCTTGAGCTACACACCGAAGAGAAGGCATCGCTTGCTATAAGACTTGCTCTCCAGTGACCTTGCTTTAACCCATCAGAATATTGCTAACTATAGCTACACAACTTGTCTATGACATCTTCATGATGTGAGTCAAGATTGCATTCCTCTATGAATACCTCTCTGAGGATATTCATATGAAGTAGCCTCAGGGCTTCATGGTTGAGGAAAGCAAGGTATGCTAGCTAAAGAACTCCATCTTTGGACTCCAATAAGTTTCTTGTCGTTGGAACATAAGATTTGATGAAATTATAAATGTTGTGATTTCAGATAAAATCTTGATGAACCATGTGAAGCTTAGTGGGAGTGCCATTGTGTTCATCTTGCTTAATGTAGATATTATTCTAATCATTTAGAATGATATAAGAATAAATAATAAGTGTTTTATAATTTGGTTGTCCCATACCTTGAGATACGATCTCAAGGATACCTCTTAGATCTTAGTTTTGAAGTAGCTTAGAAGCAAAGAGAAGAGGATATTGGGACCGTCACATTAGTAGTACAGCTTGGACTTATTCCATTTTCTAAAAAAATCCAAGAAAGGCTTCTTTCCCTTAAGATATGGTACTGACCTATCTAAAGGGATAGCACCTCAAAGAGTTGAAGAAATGAATGCTAGAACTGCTTGCACTTGTGCATCAGTTGTGAGAAGCTGAATGTATGCTAAATGTGTACAAGAACCAGATGTCTACCATGCAGTGGGAGTAGTAAACTATTACTAATCCTACTATGGAGATAAAACACTTAATTGCAGTAATAACAATATAATCAAAGATGATGAAACTTAGAGATAGTGATCTCAAAGTCTTATCTTCAAAAGTTTAAGATCTTATAGATGGTGATCTATAAGGGTCATAACTGTAGATACCATAGGAGATAGAGATCTCCAGGAATGAAGGTATTCTAATAAGGATTATGAGAATACTGGTTATGCTAATTAATAAGATGTAGTGTCAAGGACACTATAACCGACAAAATTGAGTATTGGTTGCATAGGATGCAACATTCGCATTGGATGCAAGCACTGTTACTCGGAGATATGCAAGTGTCGTAAAAGGATTTGGCGTAGTCTCTTGGGAACAGAGTGACTGATCAACTTACCTAGCTATATTCTAAATAGCCTATGATTGTCACATGAGTGTGGGTTTAAATGATTAGCCCATTAATGGCTCTTTGGGCTAGTGGGAGATTGTTGGACATGCGAGCCCACGACGATACATTATGCAATAAATGTTATTGAAATTCACTCCTTAATCTGAAATAAAGAGTACATAATTTGCATAATAGGTCCCTTAGTACAATTAGGGTTATGTACCATGAACATCTTAATGATCATACAACTGTTGATTCAATTATTGAATCATAAAGGCCGGTGCTTAGTTGAATATCAAATGAGTTAGATTGAGGAATCATCAAGCACTGTCAAATGATTATTAAGAGATGATCTCCAGCCTGAGTAGGAGATGGCAATCCTTTCTCAGTTAGGCTGATATCCGACCGACCTCTTGATGCAGGTCCTCTGCATAGGAATAGAGATTCGGAGGTGTTAGATGAGTTAGGTCAAAGAGTTGACTTAACGAGATCGAGATAACCAAAGTCCTATATCGTATGCTATCATGATATAGGCACACATCCTCTGACCAGAGACAGATGTGTTACTATATGTCTGAGTATGTACATTTGGCAGACCAATAGGTTGATGACCTAATCAAGGTCTATACACCGGCGCGCTGGTGTGCATATAAGGGCATATGAGTAATACGATCTCTCAAAGGGATCATACAGGTTCAGTTACTGAATCGGAAGACATGAGCTCACTCATGAGATATTGGGAAGAATCAAATTCCATGCGCATGGTCGTCTCGCTTTGGAAGCTTGACTGAATTTGTAGGTTTGATATATACTTTTGGAAAGTATATGATCAAGACCTAGGTATGATATATGATTTTGGAAAGTATATGATCGATACCGACTCCCAATGATTGAATGAGAAACTTACTGATAAAACCAAGAAGTAGACAGTATAAAGTTGATCTAATACTTCGGGTTTATTCTGAGTCTTCCAGTATGCACGATGTACAGGTATTGGGAATACCTGAGGGTGATGTGATCATAAACGGTTGTATAACCACGACGCTTCCATTCCTAGGGAGTGATGAAACGCGTCTGGATTTTAGTGACTCCTCTCAGTAGAGAAGTAATCTGATCTTAGTCCAAATATTGGACATTGATCTGAATGTGATTCAGATGCAATGAGAAGATTAGATTTGCGGTCTTGATTTAATCAAGCATCTATGGGAGGCCCGCGATCTGGATTTGAGATATGATCTCAATATACATGTCACTATACGTGGAACAATACAATCTCCCTGTCCTTATCTCCAAGTATTCGCGGAGAAAGCGCATTGTCCTTGAAAGAGTTCATGGATAATTCTATTGTTGATATATGTATCTGAGCATTGAGAAAATGGATAATTAAATGTGATTTAATTATCATGAATAATATGAATTTGATTCATATTATAAGGAGAGTTATCTTAAATAATTAAATGTGATTTGATTATCAAAGATGAAAATATTGTGAACGTGATTCATATTATTTGAGCACATGAGAATAAGTTATCCGATATAATTAAATGTGATTTAATTATTATGGATAAGAATAATGTGGATAGTAATATCCAAATATTCATAATATATTATAAATGTGATTTATAATGTATTAGAGAGAGCTAATTATAATTTATATGTGTTGATTAATTATTATGTGTATTGGATACACATTGTGTAATTAATTGACAATGTAAATTATATGTTGTTTTGGGTTGTGAATTTGATTCACAATTTTTCCATGGCAAGATTGCAATATTCTCAAATATAATTGTGAATTATTTTTGAAGAATAAAAAGGCAACAAAAGTTGTTGGAAATAAATAAAGGAGATTTTCAAGGAGATATGCAATCTCATGGATTTCCATGAGATTGCTCTCCCCATGGAAATGAGTGGGTGGCACCCTATTCCAATTAGGAAAGGGTGGCCGTCCACATGGAAGGTGCATGGAGATGAAATCTCCATGCACATTCTCTCCTTATTTATTGGTTTGATTTAGGACTAATTTATATTTGATTTTGTCAAATATATTTTAACCTAAATTTGTTGGTTTTACCAACAACAATCTTGACCATTGGATTGACATAAATCAATCTCATCCATTGATTTTACATGTCACATGGATTGAGATCCATGGATCCCAAAACCCTATAAATAGAGAGGCATACCATGCTCTCTATTTTACACACACACAATGCTTGAAAAGCACATCTCTCTCTCTCTTTCTCTCTACTCGTCTATTTTCTCTCTCTCTCGTGGCCGTCCACCATGGATGCCCTAGAGAGGTTCTCCATCGCCGTGGCGTCGTCGTTATGCTGCCCGATGGTTTGCTCGTGGATCTCCGTCTCCTTCGGTGCGCCTCACTCGTGAAGAAGACGTCGGATCTTGTGTGTCGAGATCAGGAGATCCACCGCTTGGATCATCAACATGGATTGTGAGAAGCACGCAGTTCATCCCCGCGCTCGCAAGCATCTCCTCCGTCGGATCGAACTTGAGACAGGAGGTCTCTTCGTTTAGAGACTCGATCGCAACCACGCTTCAAGAGGTAATCCTATTACTTGTTTGTGGTTTAGACTAAACGATACGAAAAGTGTTCTTGGATCATGTGGTTTCATCGTATGAATTTTTTTTAAAAAATCCGCTACATCGAGCAACTAGTGCGACTAGTCGCTCCTCGTCGTATTCGACACGACGCTCATGCTTCCGTGATGCGCTTGAGGATCTAACCATATCCTTCAACCCCATAGCATGCCATCCATGACAGGTCAAGCTGTAGCAGGTCAACTCATGACAGGTCCCCATGGCAGAGCACCCCATAGCAGGTTGTCATAGTAGGTTACCGCATAGCGGGTCATCCATGGTAGGTCAAGCCATGTTAGGTCGCCCATTACAGGTGACCACATCGTAAGTTGACATGGCAGGTCACTGCATAGCAGGTTGTCTGGGGGAGGTCACCTCATGGCAAGTCACTCGTGGTAGGTCACTACATGGTAGGTCACCATGATAGGTCACCCAGAGCATGCAATCCCATGACAGGGTCACCTATAGCAGGACAAGTCAGAGAATGTCACCCATAGCATGTCGATATAGAAGACCACCTTATAATTATGATGGTAACATTTCTAAAATCATGGGTTACCGTTGCCAACTTTAATTCGCATGTCACTGATGAATCTACGTTTCATCATCTTTATTCTATCATTTTCGCTCAAAAACCCTAGTAAATGCATGTAAATAGCGTTAATTTAGGCATTTTATCATTCATGCATTATTATGTAAATAGTGTATAAAATATAGTTTTTAAAGCCAAATTATAGAATAAAGAAAAGAAAAATAATAAAATATTGTAAATATTTTATGACCCGAAACCTCGAGACGTAGGCATCTCGATGAATAGGTCATCAAGGAATAAAGTAGGGGGAGATAAGGGCCAGAATACAATAAAAATACATTTGTTTTTATTCATTCTTTATTCATTTTGGGACCTATTTTTGGTTCCACTTTTTATATCTCAAATAAAGAAACTTTGTACATGAAAGTTGTAGATAATTAAATTTAGAAAAATAAAAATTAATTTCACAAAAAAATAATGAATAGATAAAAAGTTATGGTCTAAATAAAATCCCAGAATCCCAACTTCCCAGACCTGTATCTCCCTAATAAAAACTCGAAACACGTCAAATTCACCTTTAATTGTATATAATTTAAAATAAGCTATTTAATGAAGTGGTTTCGCATTTGGTGGAGCTACGGTTTGAAAGTTGAGTATTGGACCCCTATTGTATACTTGTACAGATTAAAATATTCATTTTTATTATTTATTTATTATTTTTATAATTTTAAATTTTTATAATTTTGTAAATATTATTTATAATATATGTGTGTATTAAAATCAAAATAAAAATCTCAAGAAAATACAAAAATAAAATACATGTATATAACACCTAGGTATATTACCTATACATATACATGTATAATTAATACTTATATTTTATTAAGTGTACAAAACACTTCAGAAAAATAAAATAAAAATATATTTAAGTGTATAAATTTTTTTTATAAATTTATAAAATAATAAACAAAATGAATAAATTAAATATACAAAATAAAAATAAAATATTAAAATATACAGATATATACCTATATAAGGCTAAAAAGGCAACTTTTATTTTTTATACCTCAAAAAAATAAATAAAAATCATAATAAAATATTTCATAAAATAACAAATATTTTTTTAATAATAATAAATTAATTAATTCATTTTCTTTTTTTAATTGAATTTACAAAGGTTTTTCCAGGATTTTTCCTGGTTGGTCCACGTGGACCAACCAGGGGGCCTGGAGAGTTGACGGGCGGGTCAACTCTCTGACCCACTCCTGTAGACTTGTTAGAGACCTCATTTTCACCCATATTCACGGATTTTTCTAGGCCGCCTCATTCCTCCTTTCATGATGATTTCTTCTGCGATTTTTCTCCCCATTCTTCCATGAAACACGCCTATAGGTTTTCTTGGGGATTGAATCACTGCAACAGTTGTAACATCTCGATCTTCGGAGCCTCTCGACCATTTTTCTTCAAAAACCCCCAACCTTCCCATTTGAATTTGAACCCATTTTTTGACCAGTCTAACCCTCCTTCGGCTGAGCTCTGGACTAGAGAGGTGAGAACTCTCCTCCAGCTCCCTTTAGAGGGCTCCGGCGACGTCTTGTGGCGCTTCCACCCATCTCCAGCGGTGACGCCTCCATGAGGTACCCATCTTCTGGCTTCGCTGGTGAGGTCTTTTTTTATCTGTTCTTTTCTTGCCTTTCTTAGTTAAGCATATCTTTGGATTGTCCCCTACATTTCCCTTCAAGTTTCCCCCCGTCGAATCAACCCTTACCCCCCTCGTCGGAGTTTGCTCCGGCGAGCTCAATCTTCACCAATCCCATGTCGTTCCACCTCCAGGTGGGTTGTGGCATTTTGCCCACGACTCCCTTAACTTGTCGTGCAGGTCTTGGAACTTCATGCGCACCTGGGAGGAGGTTTTGTTGTTGGCTGGAGCATCCTAGGGCCGCCACTGTCTCCGACTTTGTGGCGGCTCTACAGTGATTCTCCACCCCTTTTGACTCCTCCAGAATACAGAGATAGACCGCAGGAGTGTTGGGCGCCATTTTGGAGCACGAAGGAGCAACGGAGGAGGAGGCGCGAGGCCAGGGAAGTTCGTCGTCGAGGCCCTTCTTCCTCGTTCTTGCAGGCCACCTCCGCAACGTTGGATCATCTGGCGTTCTTTCCTGCACTCCAGCTATCGTCAGATGATGATGCGCCACCACCGTTGATCGACCTCGGACGATCTAATCAAGGCTGTCAGCAGCGAACGGGTATCGGGACATCTGGGCGTGACACATGTCTTTAGTGGCTCATCATCCACCGTCCGATCCGTTTGGGTGAGGGTATTTTGCAGTTTCACCCTCCCCGTTTTTGCATTTAGTAAACAGTACTGCATCCTTCCCTTGCAGTTCTAATAGTTTTGTAATATTTATAAAACAACCCCTGTACTTTTCTTTATTGCAATTAGGTCCCTCGCCACATCACTTCACGTGCCTGTGCGCGTACAGTGAAGGGCATTTTGCAGAGGGAACCCCGTGGGTTTGTGTATTGCATTTTAGTCCAGAACTTTTCAGATGCAGTTATATTTTTGAGGCATTTTTGTGCTCAAGCCCCTGATCTTTTGGAATATCATGTGTAGGCCCCTACTAGACGCGCGTGCCTACGTACGTGGTCATGGCGTTTTTGCGGGCATATCCCTAGTGTTTTGACTGTTTCTAATTGGTCCAGGAAATTTTAATTGAGTTATATAATTTCTGGAAGATTTGCATGCGAGCCCCTGGTCTTTTCTATATTTACATATATACCCCTACTATGATGTATTTTCTTGATGTTTTCTCTATTTATTGCATGCACTTATAAAACTCCAAAAATCACCAAAAAATACCGTACGTTCCTGTTGCATTCCTCTACCACGCTACTTTATTATTTTTCATTTTCATTGCATTTTAATATTTATAAAAATTCAAAAATGCGCAGTTTCTCTACTGTTTGGATTAGAAAATTCCAAAAAAATAATAAACTCCTTGAAAAATTCTAAAAAAATCAAATTTTGTGTCTTATAGTATATTTAACTTTCTGACCAAAAAGCATTAAAAAATACAAAACAAAACTCCTAAAAATTAGAAAATCCTAAAAACCTTCATAAAAATATTTAAAATCAATAAAAAAATCCTAAAAATTTAAACTCAATTTCTAAATTTTCTTTGTTTTATTATCTTTAATCTAAAATTAATTTGGAGAATTTTTGTTACAATTTGATATTTTATTCCTCCATTTTTGTTCCAGACCTTTATTTTTTTCCACTATTTTCAGTATTTTTGACTTTAAAAATACCAAAAAAATTAGGAAAAATCTAGAAAAATCAAAAAAATATTAGAAAATTATAAAAAGACCAAAAATATTTTATTTCCTGATTTTTCTCATTTTTACTTATTTTTATAAATACCTTATCTTTCACTTTTCTTATATTGTGTATATATTTTATTTAAAGAAAAAGAAAATATAAAAATATAAAATATAAAAAGAAAATATAAAAAACAGAAAATTAAAAATCAAAATATAAAAATTAAAAATGAAATAAAATACATTAAATTAAAAACTGACAAAAAATATCATAAATAGACAAATTATCACATTCACACATTTTGAGCATTTTGCCCCGTTCTACCTGTCTGCTCCCTGTGTTTGACCTCTACACTGCTTGCACACTACACACATCCTTTGTAGAGTTATAATAAATTTTAACTCCACACCGCTTTTCATTGTTTGATTCTTGTTGTGGGTTAATTGTTGATTGATTGAGGTTTCATGAGCGGTCGCTCAGCGACATTGTGGTCCCGCCTTATGTGGACTACTTTAGACCCTCGTAAAATCTCGATTAATCAAATGGCACCATTTTTGGGGAGCAATAGTTCTTAGTTCGGGTCTTTGCTTGTGCTTGTGATTGTCTGTCTGTTTTCCCAGCTTTTATTTTTGTTTATTTTTTTCCTTATTTTTGATATATCTGTTGAGCTGTCTAACCTCCTCTTTTGTTGACTTTGTGCAAGGAATTGCGGATCGAGGGAGGCACTCTATCCTAGGCACCTGGGCACCACGTGAAGCCGGCATCTGCCGGCCTAGCACCAAGGAGACGAAGAGAGATTTTTGAAGACCGAGCTCCTTTTATTTTTTTTTGTACTTATTTACTTGTGTAATTTGTGTGAGAGAGAGAGACTCTATTATTGTAATAATACAGGTACTCAGACTCTGGACATTTGAGCCTAATTTCCAAGTGTTTGTACACTTGGGGGCTCATCGCGGTATTCACGAATTTTCATCGCATTTTTTTACTTTGTTTTCTGATTTTCGATTTTATTTATTTTGTGTGATTGAGCCTTAGCTGTAGGAGTTGCTTGTCGTAGCATTAGGTCCAACACTTAATATATTTGCATGTGCCTATAGTCACGCTTGGACTTAGTCAAATTCTGAAAACGTGCTTCACGCTAATAGCAGCTTCTCACACTTAGGGCGATTTCATCGGCTTTGCATTTTCATATAGATAGGTTTCAATTCCGTTGAGCATCCTTGCATGTAAAGTGCTGGAGGTAAGGTGAGCATTTACGCTTTAGCATACATCATTGTTTTGCCACTTGCATTGCTTTTCCGACTCTCCCTCTGATTTTGACCAACTTGGTGCTAAGTAAAAATTGATTCCTCGTTAGGCGCGTGCATTTCTCACTAAAAATTCAAAAAAAGTGACAACAAATAAAAATGGGACTGTTAAAATTACTCGACCATAAAATCGACCAAAAAGAAAAATTCTCTTGGGGCGAGTAATCCCCTCATTGTCTTCGTTTTACTTGCTCGCGCACACCCTAAGGACTAGTTCCCAAATCCCATTCAGCCCCTAAGTGTTTCCGCAATATTTTGACTTCTCACCTAACTCTAAAACAGACAAGATAAAAAGACCGCATTTTGCGGTCTCTACCTTGTTGAATAGGTGAATTGAGGGTTTGTATTGTGTGAGTTTTGTTTGTGATTGTTTGTGTGCATCCTAGATCGCCTCTGCGCATTTGCACTTTTCTCCACTTCTCTTGACTTGACCATCGTGCTCTCCCGATCATTGTCTTTTATTTTCGAGATGGACCCCTGGAGCATTTTCTATCCGGACCTTGCGGATCCCTCGCTCACTCCTGCTGGTCCACCTCCCTTTTATCAAGAGGACTCTCCTCTTACTTTTTCTGATTTTTGTACATACCTGCCTCAGCCACAGTATCAGACCTCGGACTTCTACCAACACCCACCACCACCTCCGTATTTTCCACCTTTACATCCACCCGAGACTGATCTGTTGGAGTCACTGTTCATGGAGTCCACCCTTGAGCACTTGACCTAGTTGATGGATTATATGAGACAGAGGATTGCCGACCTCACCAAGAGCGACCATGATATTCCACCATTTGATGATATAGGTTCATTCGAGCATTACCATGAGAGCATGCAATCGCCCAAAATACAAAAACAATGAGAAAAATTTAAAAACACAAAAAGAGTTCGGGAGCCTTTGATCGAGTCAGACTGTGAGGAGAGGGCCCACTTGCAAGAGGATTTGACCACACAACCTTTCACACCATGTCCCACCTTTGACTCCGAGGATGCCTCTGTACAGACTGCTCTTGGCATGCATCGTGTATATGCTGATTCCGACTTCCTCCCTTGTATGAGGAAGTCCAAAAATTCAAAAAATATTGACTGAACCTGAAGTGGTGGCCGCTACTCATGAGATCATCCAAGCCCCACTTTAGCAGGCCATGACCCAATTATCAGCTCCTCTTCCTAAGAAGAGAAAGTGGAGGAGCATATCTGAGCATCACATTCTGACCATGGCTACAGCCCACGCCATCACACACCATCCCATTCCTCGGAAGAGGAACATTGCCACACCTTTCGTTAGCTGCACCATCTCTGACTTTACATGGTATCACACTCTCTTAGACGGTGGTGCTTCGATTAGTATCATACCCTTCTCGCAGGTACAGTCTCTTCACTTAGGGCCTCTCAAGAAAACTAGGATGATCATTCAGTTTGCTGATGGATCCATCAAGAGGCCGAAGGGTATCCTCGAAAATGTCGTCATTTCGATTCAGGGCACGAGTTACCATGTTGACTTTGTCGTTTTGCCCATGGAGACCTCCATAGGGGAGCACTCTCCAATCATCCTAGGATGACCATTCATCGTCTTTGCGAGGGTCATTTTTTACTACAGATTAGGAGAGATTCGCTTCCGTCCTGCTGACGAGAGCGAAGTGTCGATCACCGCACCCACAGTTGACCAGAGATCTGCACCTGATGTGACTACACCTATCTTGGCTGACCTCGAGGACCATGAACTTGATGAAACTATTAGAGAATTTTGCTGCTTATTGGATTCCACTGAGACCTGAGAATTCCTCCCCATGGAGGAAGACTCGGAAAGCATGGACCTCGGAGTTCCTTCTTATGGGATTTGGCGTTGTGTTGATGACATCCGTGGGATTTACACAATTGATACCATTGAGAGGAGGGAAGATTTAGAGACTAGACAGGACGGACATGACTCGACTACTTCATCGATGAGTCCGCTCCTGTCCATTTAGATTCAGATAAGACAAAGGTCGAATTTGATCTGATTGCTTTTATTTGAGAATTCAGGCCTTTTGATGAAAAAGATGATCCAGTTGAGATTATAGAGGACGAACAGTGTTCGACTACTTCCACCGATGAGGTCGTTCCTTTTGGTTTTGACCTGGACGAGACCTCGCAGGATGACACTGATTACACTGCTTTTGATGATGATGAGTTCGTCCCTTTTCACTTCGACATCAGCGAGACCCCCAAGGCCAGACCTAGCCACACTTCTTCCACTCACCCGTCTATGCCTTCACACCCTAGGGCCCCTGAGGATCTTCACTCTGTCGACCCTGATCGGCTTCTGTATGAAGGATATGGTATAATCCTCAAGCTCATCACGGAAGCGTGAGCATCGTATCAAATACGATGAGGAACGACTAGTCGTACAAGTTGTTCTATGCAGCGGAAATTAAAAAAAATTTCACGCGACGAAACCACATGATCTAAGAACACTTCTCAAATCGTTTCGTCTAAACCACAAACAAGTAATAGGATTACCTCTTGAAGCGTGGTTGCGATCGAGTCTCTAAAAGAAGAGACCTACTGTCTCAAGTCCGATTCGATGGAGGAGAGTCTTGCGAGCGCAGGGATGAATCGCGTGCTTCTCGAATCCATGTTGATGATCCAAGCAGCGGATCTCCTGATCTCGACACACGAGATCCGATGTCTTCTTCACGAGTGAGGCGCACCGAAGGAGACGGAGATCCACGAGCAAACAATCGGGCAGCATAACGATAACGCTGCGGCGATGGGGACTCCCTCTAGGGCATCCATGGTGGACGGCCATATGAGAGGGAGAGAGAGTAGACGTGTAGAGAGAAAGAGAGAGAGAGAGACAGATGTGCTACAATAGCATGTTATTTGATAGCATGGTATGCCTCTCTATTTATAGAGTTTTGGGATCCATGGATCTCAATCCATGGGACATATAAAATCAATGGATTAGATTGATTTATGTCTAATCCAATGATCAAGATTGTTGTTGGTAAAAAACCAACAACTAATAATCTAATTTAAATCAAATATATTTGACACATCAAATATAATTCAATCCTAAATTAGATCAAGCAATTAAGGAGAAAATAGCATGGAGATTACTCCCCATAAGGAAAGGGGGACGACGACCACATTCCTTGTGGGAATGTGTAGCCATCCACCATGTCCTCATGGTGGAGGCAATCTCATGCAATCTCATGAGATTGCATATCTCCATGAATTTCTCCCATACTTTCCAACAACTTTTGTTGTGATTTATTCCTCAAAAATAATTCACAATTAATTTTGATAGTATTGCAATCTTGCCATTGAAAATTTGTGAATCACATTCACAATCCAAAACAAAATATAATTTACATTTTCAAATAATCACACAATGTGTATCCAATACACATCAATAATTAATTAACAAATATAAATTATAATTAGCTCTCTCTAATACATTATAAATCACATTTATAATCTATTATGAATAATATGGATAGTATTATCCACATTATTCATATACATAATTAAATCACATTTAATCATCTTGGATCTCTATTCTCGTGTTCCCAGATAATATGAATCACATTCACATTATTCACATCTATGACAATTAAATCGCATTTAATTATCTTAGACAACTCTCTTCATAATATGAATCGAATTCATATTAATCATGATAATTAAATCGTATTTAATTATCTATTTTCTCAATGCTCGGATACATTTTATCAACAATGAAATTATCCTGAACTCTTTCAAGGATAATGCGCTTTCTCCGCAAATACTTGGAGATAAGGACAGGGCGATTGTATTGTTCCACGTATAGTGACTTGGATATTGAGATTACATATCAAAATTCCATATCTCGAGCCTCCCATAGATTCTTGATTAAATCAAGACTGCAAATCTAATCTTCTCATTGCATCTAAATCACATTCAGATCAATGTCCAATATTTGGATCAAGATCAGATTACTTCTCGACTGAGAGGAGTCACTAAAATCCAGACCCGTTTCATCACTCCCTAGGAATGGAAGCGTCATGGTTATACAATCGTTTATGATAACATCACCCTCAGGTATTCCCAATACATGTACATCCTGCATACTGGAAGACTCAGAATAAACCCGAAGTATTAGATCAACTTTATACTGTCTACTTCAGGGTTTTATCAGTAAATTTCTCATTCTGATCATTGGGAGTTGGTATCGATCATATACTTTCCAAAAGCATATATCATACCTAGGTCTTGATCATATACTTTCCAAAAGTATATATCAAAACTACAAATTCAGTCAAGCTTCCAAAGCGAGACGACCGTGCGCACGGAATTTGATTCTTCCCAATATCTCATGAGTGAGATCATGTCTTCCGGTTCAGTAGTGAACCTGTATGATCCCTTTGAGAGATTGTATTACTCATATGCCCTTATATACACACCAGTGCGTCGGTGTATAGACCTTGGTTAGGTCATCAACCTATTGGTCTGCCAAATGTACATACTCAGACATATAGTAACACATCTGTCTCCGGTCAGAGGATGCGTGCCTATATCATGACAGCATACGATATAGGACTTTGGTTATCTCGATGTCGTTAAATCAACTCTTTGACCTAACTAATCTAACACATCCGAATCTCTATTCCTATGTAGAGGACCTGCATCAAGAGGTCGGTCAGATATCAGCCTAACTGAGAAAGGATTGCCATCTCCCACTCAGGCTGGAGATCATCTCTTAATAATATTTTGACGGTGCTTGATGAGTCCTCAATCTAACTCATTAGATATTCATCTAAGCACCAGCCTCTATGATTCAATAATTGAATCAACAAATGTATGATCATTAAGATGGCCATGGTACATAACTCTAATTGCACTAAGGGACCTATTATGCAAATTATGTACTCTTCATTTCAGATTAGGGAATGATATTTGCAATAACATTTATTGCATAATGGCTCGTTGTGGGCTCGCATGTCCAACAATCTCCCACTAGCCCAAAGAGCTGTTAATGGGCTAATCATTTAAACCCACACTCATGTGACAATCATAGGCTATTTAGAAAATAGCTAGGTAAGCTGATCAGTCACTCTGTTCTCAAGAGACTATGCCAAGTCCTTTTACGGCACTTGCATATCCCCTAGTAACAGTGCTTGCATCCAATGCGAATGTTGCATCTTATGCAACCAATACTCAATTTTGTTATAGTGTCCTTGAGACTTTAGCTCGATAATTATTATAACCAGTATGTCCATAATCCTTATCAGAATGCCTTTATTCATGGAGATCTCTATATCCTAAGGTATCTACGGTTAAGATCCCTATAGATCACTATCTACAAGGTCTTAAACTTTTGAAGATAAAACTTTGAGATCACTATCTCTGAGTTTCATCATCTTTGAAGATATTGTTATTACTGCAATCAAGTGTTTATCTCCATAGTAGGATTAGTAACAGTTACTACTCCCACTGCATGGTAGACATATGGCTTTTGTACACATCTAGCATACACCCGGCTTCTTGGAACTGATGCACAAGGGCAAGTAGTTTGCATTCACATCCTCAACTCTTTGAGGTGCTATCCCTTTAGATAGATCAGTACCATATCTTTTGAGGAAAAAGAAGCCTTTCTTGGAATTTTTCAGAAAATGGAATAAGTCCAAGGTGTACTACTAATGTGACGGTCCCAATATCATCTTCTCTTTGCTTCTGAACGACTTCAGAACTAAGATCTAAGAGGTATCCTTGAGATCATATCTCAAGGTTTGGAACAACCAAATTATAAAACACTTATTATTATCCTCATATCATTCCAAATGATTAGAATAATATCTACATTTAGCATGATGAACACAATGGCACTCCCACTAAGCTTCACATGGTTCATCAAGATTTTTATCTGAAATCATAACATGTATAATTTCATCAAATCTTATGTTCCAACTTCAAGAAACTTATTTAAGTCCAAAGATAGAGTTCTTTAGCTTGCACACCTTGCTTTCCTCAACCATGAAGCCCTGGGGCTACTTTATATGAATATCCTCAGAGAGGTATTCATAGAGGAATGCAATCTTGACTAACGTCATGAAGATGTCATAGTCGAGTTGTGTAGCTATTGTTAGCGATATTCTGATGGGTTTTAAACATGGTCACTGAAGAGAAAGTCTCATCACAAGCAATGTCTTCTCTTCGATGTGTAGCTCATGGCTACGAACCATGCTTTGAAGGTCTCTACCTTCTCATCAGGATTCCTCTTTCTCTTAAATATCCATTTAAACCATAATGGGTCTTACCCATATAGGTGGATCCTCGAGGGTCTATATACAACACTTGTATATGAAGTCTACTTTAGACTTTATTGCTAACATCCATCTTTCCATGTCATGATCTTTAGAAGCTTCATCATATGAAGTTAGATCATTGTCAGATTCAACTGACATATGGAACCCATCTTCAAACATATTTGAAGAGTTATTAGTGTTTCATCTTTAATTGTCCTTTTAGTTTCCGATTCCAGGAGCCTCATTATCATCTTTAGATTAAATGAGTTCCTTTAATTCATTTTCATCTTGATTCCCAAGAGAGTCATCCTAAAAGAATCATATTCTCAAAGATGAGATCTTTTAAGAATCTCAAGGTCATAAAGTAGGTATCAAATACCATCCTTTATTTTCCTAATGAAGTAGCACTCTCTGGTGCTAGATTCCAGCTTACTAGCTTGGAACCTTATTAGGATATACAATGTAGTCTCTACTACATATATATATATATATGGAAACTAAGAGATAATTATGTTAAGATTAATCATTGATCAAATTATGTCACACATGATCAATTATATCTCTCTACAACTCTATTGAGCTAAGGTGTATTAGCAGGGTTGAGATAGGAATGATATTCACATCTCCATAATGTATTCCTTGAATTCATCTAATAGGTACAATCTACCTCGGTTAGATCAAATTCATTTCATCTTCCTTCAAACTTTGGTTCTAAACCAAAATTGAGAAATCTTTGAACATTTCAAAGGTTTCTTAGGTGAAGAGAATACATTTCATATCACAAATAATCATCAATAGATATCACATATTCATAATGTTTACTATGATATAGATGATTCACATACATCAATATGTATGAGATCCTGAACACCTTGACATCTTACACCTTTCCCAAAGAAGGATGTATTGTACATTTTACTTTGAATACAATATTCATAAGTATGCAAGTTTTGAAATTTTAGACATTCTAAAGTTTCATCTCTTTCTTGTCCATTGATCTCATCAATAGACATATGTCCAAAACATGATGCCAGATCATTGTCAAATGATCTTTATCCTCCTATTGATCTTTAAAGGTTTAATTTTCAGTATTAGAAATCTTAATGAACTATTCATTAATTTTCTAATTTAGTGGAGTCCACTAGATGTTAGATTACTATCTGAAATATCCCCATAATAACTCTTTATGATAGGTCTATTTCAGAATTCATGCTTATTCCCAACATTTAGAAATAAACTATGAGTGTATTCTAATATCCAGGTCATAGAGACATTCTCTAAGACTAAGGGCTCTCCCACTGAAAATATGAAGTATATTCATCCGGTATTGCAACAATTGCATCAATTCCAACATGGATGATCATTAAACCTTAAGATCAAATTTCTAATATTCTAATATAGATGCAACCAATTGCAAGTGTCACTAGAAGATTGACATATAATTATTAGACTTTATCTTATCAAATAAGTAAGTCAATTTCAATGATTATATATAGATTATTCTGATGTACTATCCGATTCCTTCTCTAAGGATTCTAGATAGCTTTGATAGTCATAATATCAACACATCAACTTATTACAGTATTGGCATTCATCCAACTTTTTGGATGTCATACGGAAGTCACAGAAGTACAGTCAACTCTTTGACTATACTTCTTACTTGGGTCCAACCCATGCTTCCACTGCGCTCCCTTTATCTATAAGCAACCATTGCTCAAGACCAAGGATATCTTATGTTAAAATCAAAAATTTCAATATAAGAGTACATGCTTCATTCAATTCATACAATATGAATATTATGAAGCTTCATGAATGACTAGAGTATAGATAGTAGAATGATGACACTCATCATATCTACATCCATTTAAACTATTAAAACTTAGGTTCAGGTAGGTACTCAAACAATTTGAATACATCATCTCCTATAGAGCCACCATTCTGCATAATGCAGAGAACCATGTCATTCATGATTATATGTCGAGAGCACATATATATGCCAGAACATCTTCTTAGATTTTATAAGAATTATTTGATAATTACGATCATTATCGACATGTCACTTCAAAGTACATTTGATGAGATCAAGACTTATAGAGGCATACAAACTCTAGGGTTTTAGTCTTATTGTCTATTTAATTATCATTCCTCATTATTATGAGGAAACTTGCACATTGAAACCACATACATTATGTGTCAATTGCAAGTATAATATCTGGATCATAGATCCAATCCATGATATTCTACTGGTTATTATTGAGTATAACATTGAGTGGGATCAAAGAAGGATTATCTGAAATAAGAAATTTGCATAAACATATATAAATATATAATTTACTTTGATTTAGGAATTTTTATATCAAAGTTGTCTTTCCATGTCAACAATGAAAGTTCATTCCCTTAATCACTTTCAATGTAAGAGATATACTTACCATTATATCTCAAGCAAGATCTGGGATCTCCTTCCTTATCTTTGTAACATCCCAATAATATGAGAACATGTAACTCGGATAAAAAGAAGCAGAACACATTCCTCCTTGCAAGTCCAACTTGCATCTCCCAATTTGGTCTTTAACACCCGATCCCACCACCCCTAAGGTGATGTTGACCTGTCATTAATTGAACCAACCATCAACAGGAATACAACTCGCTATGCGCATTCCAATATCGCCCCAATAATATGAGAACCCGATATTGGGGTCACTACGCATAGGTCCTTACTCTTTTGAGAAGCGACGAGCCTGATCCAAATGGATCATATGCAAGAGCTGTCACTTCGGACAGATGTCTCCTGATGATGGAACCCTTCGCTTTGACGGGAGATCATGGATGTCACTTATGTGATCCTCCATATCATATTCAAATTCTAATTAATCATTATGAATCATATTCATTATGATTAATTCCTCCAAGGGAAATAACAACTCTATTCATAATAGAGTGTTTTTAATTGGATATAATTAACTTAATCATATTAAATTAATTTTCAATCTAATTCAATCAACAAACTTGATTTTACTTGAATATATGGTATTATCTCAAAATACCTATTAATTTGAATTTTAATAATTAGAAAAATACATCATGATCTCTCAAGCATCATTCGTTCCCTACCCGCTATCATGGCCAGTACCGGCGGGAGTGGGATGGACCGCATCCGGTGCAACCCGCTACCCTAGCGATCCCTGACTAAACACCATATGCACCTCGGGAAAAAATAATACCGAGTCAATCATTTTGTACTTGAGATGATCATCGGTTCTTCAACCGAAATTATACCATATAGTAATAATCAAAACATTTTTGATTATAAGGAAATTTGCTAGACAAATTCCCAATCCTATTCAAGCAAGAAGTTTGATGATTGTGTTTCCAATTATGATCTAGATCAAATCTAATCAATCTATTGGTTGATGCCAAGTCAATTAAGGAAATAATAATCATCAAATATTTCTCAAATATTTTCCATAATTATTTCATGAAATTAACAATTATTTTCACTAATTTACAATCACATGGTTCTTGATTAGGATTGTAATTTCAGCAGTGACTCCTACTTACTAAAATTAACATATCTCAATGAATTTAAATCCAAATTAGACAAAATCAATTCTCAAAGATTGTTAATTTGATTTAGGACAGAACTTAAGTGATATTTCACACATTTCAAGGCGAATCAAAACTTTAATTAACTCATTAATCATGTTAAGATTCGCAGTTCCCGCAACAGTGAATACATGTTCATTAAAACAACCATATCTCGAGCAAACGGAATCCAAATTAAGTAAACTCAGATCCTATGGTTTCCTTATTTCATAAGGAACAAAATCCAAGTTTTATTTTCGTGCTTAAATAATTTAAACAGGGACGAAAATAAAAACTAAACATAGATGCGAAAATGAAATGCGATAAAACTTTCGCAACCCTAACGAACCCAAGTCGCCTTTGGTTTTATAGATTGTATCCAAAACCTTCGACCGAAGGCTCTGACAACACTTGAAGGATATGGTATAATCCTCAAGCGCATCACGGAAGCGTGAGCTTCGTATCGAATACGACGAGGAACAACTAGTCATACTAGTTGTTCTATGCAGCGCAAATTAAAAAATTTTTCATGCGATGAAACCACATGATCCAAGAAAACTTCTCGAATTGTTTCGTCTAAACCACAAACAAGTAATAGGATTAGCTCTTGAAGCATGGTTGCGATCAAGTCTCTAAACGAAGAGACCTCCTGTCTCAAGTTCTATCTAACGGAGGAGACGCTTGCGCGCGCGGGGATGAATCGTATGCTTCTCGCAATCCATGTTGGTGATCCAAGCGGCAGATCTCCTGATCTCGACACACAAGATCCGACGTATTCTTCACGAGCGAGGCGCACCGAAGGAGACGGAGATCCACAAGCAAACAATCGGGCAGCATAACGACGACGCTGCGGCGATGGAGACTCCTTCTAAGGCATCCATGGTGGACGGCAATATGAGAGGGAGAGAGAGTAGACGTGTAGAGAGAGAGAGAGATGTGCTACAATAGCATGTCATTTGAGAGCATGGTATGCCTCTCTATTTATAGGGTTTTGGGATCCATGGATCTCAATCCATGGGACATATAAAATCAATGGATGAGATTGATTTATGTCTAATCCAATGGTCAAGATTGTTATTGGTAAAAAACCAACAACTAATTATCTAATTTAAATCAAATATATTTGACACATAAATATAATTTAATCCTAAATTAGATCAAGCAATTAAGGAGAAAATAGCATGGAGATTACTCCCCATAAGGAAAGGGGGTGGGGGACGGCTACCACATTCCTTTTGGGAATGTGTAGCCGTCCACCATGTCCCCATGGTAGAGGCAATCTCATGCAATCTCATGAGATTGCATATCTCCATGAAATTCTCCCATAATTTCCAACAACTTTTGTTGTGATTTATTCCTCAAAAATAATTGACAATTAATTTTGAGAATATTGCAATCTTGCCATTGGAAATTTGTGAATCACATTCACAACCCAAAACAAAATATAATTTACATTTTCAATTAATCACACAATGTGTATCCAATACACATTAATAATTAATTAACAAATATAAATTATAATTAGCTCTTTTTTATACATTATAAATCATATTTATAATATATTATGAATAATATGGATAGTACTATCCACATTATTCATATCCATGATAATTAAAACACATTTAATCATCTTGGATCTCTATTCTCATGTTCCCAAATAATATGAATCACATTCACATTATTCACATATTTAACAATTAAATCACATTTAATTCTCTTAGATAACTCTCTTTATAATATGAATCGAATTCATATTAATCATGATAATTAAATCACACTTAATTATCCATTTTCTCAATGCTCGGATACATTTTATCAACAATGAAATTATCTTGAACTCTTTCAAGGATAATGCGCTTTCTCCGCGAATACTTGGAGATAAGGACAGGGCGATTGTATTGTTCAACGTATAGATGCTTGATTACATCTCAAATCCAGATCTCGGGCCTCCCATAGATGCTTGATTAAATCAAGACTGAAAATCTAATCTTCTCATTGCATCTGAATCACATTCAGATCAATGTCCAACATTTGGATCAAGATCAGATTACTTCTTGACTGAGAGGAGTCGCTAAAATCCAGCCTGTTTCATCACTCCCTAGGAATGGAAGCGTCATGGTTATACAATCGTTTATGATCACATCACCCTTAGGTATTCCCAATACCTGTACATCCTGCATACTAGAAGACTCGGAATAAACCCAAAGTATTAGATCAACTTTATACTGTCTACTTCAGGGGTTTATCAGTAAGTTTCTCATTTTGATCATTGGGAGTTGGTATCGATCATATACTTTCGAAAAGCATATATCATACCTAGGTCTTGATCATATACTTTCAAAAAGTATATATCAAACCTACAAATTCAGTCAAGCTTCCAAAGCGAGATGATCGTGTGCACGGAATTTGATTCTTCCCAATATCTCATGAGTGAGCTCATGTCTTCCGATTCAGTAGTGAACCTGTATGATCCCTTTGAGAGATCAAATTACTCATATGCCCTTGTATGCACACCATCGCGCCGGTGTATAGACCTTGGTTAGGTCATCAACCTATTAGTCTGCCAAATGTACATACTCAGACATATAGTAACACATCTGTCTCCGGTCAGAGGATGCGTGCCTATATCATGACAGCAAACGATATTGGACTTTGGTTATCTCGATTTCGTTAAATCAACTCTTTGACCTAACTAATCTGACACATCGGAATCTATGTTCCTATGTAGAGGACCTGCATCAAGAGGTCGATCAGATATCAGCCTAACTAAGAAAGGATTTCCATCTCCCACTCAGGCTGGAGATCATCTCTAAATAATCATTTGACGGTGCTTTATGAGTCCTCAATATAACTCATTAGATAATCATCTAAGCACCAACCTCTATGATTCAATAATTGAATCAACAGCTGTATGATCATTAAGATGGCCATGGTACATAACCCTAATTGCACTAAGGGACCTATTATGCAAATTATTTATTCTTCATTTCAGATTAGGGAATGATATTTGCAATAACATCTATTGCATAATGGCTCGCTGTGGGCTCACATGTCCAACACCGTCTACTGTGGACCCCGATGTTGAACTGCACCACACCAGATCCATTCCTCAGCGGTCCCGCAAGAAGGTTCGTTTTCTACCTTCTTGACCCCGTGTACATCCACATCTGTTGTATATCCGCTTTTGTTCATCTTCATCCCTCTCCCACATTGCTCATCCACCCATTCTCGTGTTTGCCTTACATAGGACGTACTTTGTCCTAAGTATATGGGGGTGGACGAGCCGAGTGTTCTTTCATCATTCTGTTTCATCACTCCTGTTGTTGACTATACTTAGGGCTTCTTTTACCCTAAGTATAGGGGGAGTGGTGTTTACATTCTCATGATCTCTTCTTCCACTCTGATCTCTTTTCTTCTTTTCTTCTTTTCTTCTTTTCCATTTCTATTTTCTTTATCTATCAAAAAAGTGTCACCCCTTGTAGACAGTCTTCTATACTTAGGACGTACTTTGTCCTAAGTATAGGGGGTGTGCACTCCGAGTTTTCATTCTCTTCGATCCTCTCCATTGTCTCCTCTTCTTGTCTATACTTAGGGATATCTGACCCTAAGTATAGGGGGAGACAATCTGAGTATGATCTGTTCATTCCCACCGTTGACGCTCCCTACTTTGTGTACAGTCTGCTATACTTAGGATTATTTGATCCTAAGTATAAGGGGGACGGTCTACTTCTCATTCGTTCATTCGTTTCTTCGTTCCTCATTCTTTAGATTTTCCTATATTCAGTACGAGTTATGTCTTCTCTTTTTTCTTCGATCTATGAGGACATAGCTCAAGATAAGTATAGGGGGGTCGTATATACTTTAGCCATAACTCATACTTTCGTATTTTCTTAATAATATGAATAAAAATTCCTTAAAATTCATTAAAAACCTTAATAAAAAGATGTGATTATTCCTCAAATTCTTTGTGTATCTACTGATTAATAAACCAGGTGAAAATATTTTTTTGCAAAATGTTTGAAAAATAGTTTGAAAATCTGTGTGAAAATCTTTTGAAAACTATTTGGAAAATATTTTGTTATATGTTTTCAACCTTTGTAAAAATTTATTGTTTGTAAAATTTTATTTTCTTTGTGTGAAATAAAATGTTTGAAAAATGATTTTCAAACGGTTTGAAAAATGGTTGCAAAGATATTTTCAAAAATCTATCTATACTGCTTGAAAAACCATTGCAAAATAATTTTCAAATGTGTGTACATGTTTGTAAAATGTATGTAAAAACTATTTTGGACTATAATTTTGCAAAATTGTTTGTAAAATAATTTTCAAGTAAGTTTGAGGAATATATACATCACACCTAAAATTCACTATATATACTTATAAAATCGATCACTTACCCCTGTAAATTCTTAAAATCCACTTCTTGTAAATATAAGAAGCATCCCTGTGTACATATTTCTAACCAAGTTTTAGCCAAAAAAAATTTTCAAATATCCCAAAAACATTTACAAAATTAAAAATATCAAAAACATTTGAAAAATCTTTTTGAAAAATAAAAAAATGCATATGCATATTCTTTTCAAAAATCCATAAAAAGTTCAAAATCTTTGAAAATTACATCACAAAAATATTTTCTGCATTCTGCATATCATTTGCATAGCATGAGCATTTTTCGGATTGAGTTTGATAGTTGAACAAGTCTAAATAAAATTCGGAGGTTGGAGTTTGATTGGACCTTAAAATCTACCTAGTAAGAGGAACCTTATAGGAACTAGAGTTGAGGTACTTCAAGTCTAGAAGACTTAATTCTTTGAGGATCACGGGACTTGGTTCAATGGATTCTTGACTGCCTAAGTAGAGTATTTCGGAACACATGCACGACTCTTGTTGATAACGACCTAAGTTGGACACCTGCACCTTTCACATGGCTCGACTCAGTTGGAGTGGTGAGGGGATTGGATTTGTCGGTATGAGACGCACACAAGTGGAGACACTTGTCCTCCTCTAGGGAGGGAAGTGCACCCCAACCCCTCCAGTGATGAGGAATTCTAAAGATAGGAGAGTGTGGGTTGCAATAAAGCTTCAAAAGAGGGATAGTCTACTGTCTCAAGAGGAAAAACTCCATATGTAAATGCTGCTGTAAATAGTATTTAAAAAAAAGAGACAGGCATGTACAAAAATGAAATGCATGCCAATGTATGTGAAGATGTTGTATAGAAAGTAAGCAAGCTTGAGTTCCAAAGTCAAATCATGTGAGCCTGCAGCTGGATGACTTGACTACACTGGTCTTGCATCTAAGGATAGGTAGCTACAATGGCTACCGTCCATTCTTCTCTTCACCCCCTCCTCTTGAGCTGGTTGCCACTTGAACTTAGAAGGGAATGCCCCACTCCTCGAGGAAGGAGATATTGGATTGGGGAATCATTGGGTTGTCATACTGGAGAAGTCAGTTTCTTTGCCATTCTAGTTGGGGAGAGCCACTATTACTTACATTGTACGAGTCAGATTCATAGTCGTAAGGGTTTGCGTATGAGTTGAGATATTTCTGACATGGCTATTGTGGATACTTGAACAGAGTTTGGGGATTCTCAGAGACTGTTGGATTTCAAATCTGGTTCTCATTAAGGTTCCGCACACACTAAAATTCCAAAGGCCCAACTTAAGCTCCAAACTTTGATTTTGTGAAGACAAGTTTGACAATTAAACTTCATCCATCTTTCTTCTTTTTCTTTTCTTTATTTTTCTTTTCTGCACTTATTGCATAAGTGTTTACTAGGGATTAGCTCTATTCTATCATTTTGGCCTCAAAAACCCTAGTAAATGCGTGTAAATAGCGTTAATTTAGGCATTTTATCATTCATGCATTATTGTGTAAATAGTGTACAAAATACAGTTTTCAAAGCCAAAATTATAGAATAAAGAAAAGAAAAGAAAAAGAATAAAATATTGTAAATATTTTATGACCCAAAACCCCGAGACCTAGGCATCTCGATGAATAGGTCGACAAGTTATAAAGTAAAGGGAGATAAGGGCCAGAATACAATAAAATACTTTTATCTTTATTCATTCTTTATTCATTTTGGGACCTATTTTTGGTTCCATATTTTATATCTCAAATAAAGAAAAATAGTTAAATATAGAAAGTTACAAAATTGATTTCACAAAAAATAATAAACAGATAAAAAGTTATGGTCAGAATAAAATCCATGAATCCCAACTTCCCAGACATGTATCTCCCTAATAAAAACTCGAAATGTGTCAAACCCCCTTTAATTGTATATAATTTAAAATAAGCTATTTAATGAAGGTAGTTTCACATTTGATGGAGCTACGGTTTGAAAGTTGAGTTTTGGACCCCTATTGTATACTTGTATAGATTAGAATATTCATTTTATTATTTATTCATTATTTTTTATAATTTCATATTTTTATAAATTTGTAAATATTATTTATAATATATGTGTGTATTAAATCAGAATAAAAATCTCAAGAAAATACAAAAATAAAATACTTGTATATAACACCTAGGTATAATGCCTATACATATATAAGTATAATTAATACTTATATTTTATTAAGAGTACAAAACACTTCAGAAAAATAAAATAAAAATATATTTAAGTGTATAAAAATATTTTATAAATTTATAACATAATAAAATAGATAAATTAAATAAGTATACAAAATAAAATAAAATATTAAAATATACAGATATATATACCTATATAAGCCTAAAAAGGCAACTTGTATTTTTTATACCTCTAAAAAATAAATAAAAATCATAATAAAATAGTTCATAAAATAACAAATATTTTTTTAATAATAAAAAATTAATTAATTCGTTTTCTATTTTTAATTGAATTCACAAAGGTTTTTTCCAGGATTTTCCTGGTTGGTCCACGTGGACCAACCAGGGGGCCTGGAGAGTTGACCAGCGGGTCAACTCTCTGACCCACTCTTGTAGACTTGTCAGAGACCTCGTTTTTCACCCGTATTCACGGATTTTTCTAGGTCGCCTCGTTCCTCCTTTCATGATGATTTCTTCTGCGATTTTTCTCCCCATTCTTCCATGATACACGCCTATAGGTTTTCTCGGGGATTGAATCACTGCAACAGCTGTAGCACCTCTATCGTCGGAGCCTCTCGACCATTTTTCTTCAAAAAACCCCCAACCTTCCCATTTCGAATTTGAACCCATTTTTGACCAGCCTAACCCTCCTTTTGCTGAGCTCTGGACTGGAGAGGTGACAGCTCTCCTCCAGCTCCCTTCAGAGGGCTCCAGCGATGTCTTGTGGCGCTTCCACCCATCTTCGGCGGTAACGCCGCCGTGAGGTACCCATCTCCTGGCTTTGCTGGTGAGGTATTTTTTAATCTGTTCTTTTCTTGCCTTTCTTAGTTAAGCATATCCTTAGGATAGTCCCCTGCATTTCCCTTCAAGTTTCCCCCGTCGAATCAACCATTACCCCCCTCGCCGGAGTTTGCTCCGGCGAGCTCCATCTTCACCAATCCCACGCCGTTCCACCTCCAGGTGGGTCATGGCATTTTGCCCACGACCCCCTTAACTTGTCTTGCAGGTCTTGGAACTTCACGCGCACCTGGGAGGAGGTTTGTTGTTGGCCGGAGCATCCTAGGGCCGCCACCGTCTCTGACTTTGTGGCAGGTCTACGGTGATTCTCCACCCCTTTTGACGCCTCCGGAAGACAGAGATAGACTGTAGGAGTGATGGGCGCCATTTTGGAGCACGAAGGAGCAACAAAGGAGGATGCGCGAGGACGGGGAAGTTCGACGTCGAGGCCCTTCTTCCTCGTTCTTGCAGGCCACCTCCGCACCGTCGGATCATCTGGCGTTCTTACCTGCACTCCAACTGTCGTCGGATGATGATGTGCCACCACCGTTGATCGACCTCGGACTATCTAATCAAGGCCGTCAGCAGCGAACGGGTATCGGGACATCTAGGCGTGACACGTGTCTTAAGTGGCTCATCATCCGTCGTCCGATCCATTTAGGTGAGGGTATTTTGCAGTTTCACCCTCCCCGTTTTTGTATTTAGTAAACAGTACTGAATCCTTCCCTTGCAGTTCTAATAGTTTTGTAATATTTATAAAACGACCACTGCACTTTTCTTTATTGTCATTAGGTCCCTCGCTACGTCACTTCACGTGCCTGTGTGCGTGAGGTGAAGGGCATTTTGCAGAGGGAACCACGTGGGTATGTGTATTGCATTTTAGTCCAGAACTTTTTAGATGCAATTATATTTTTGAGGCATTTTTGTGCTCAAGCCCCTGTTCTTTTGGAATATCACGTGTAGGCCCTTGTCAGGCGTGCGTGCCTACGCACGTGGGCTTGGTGTTATTACGGGCACATCCCTGGTGTTTTTACTGTTTCTAATTGGTCCAGGAAATTTTAATTGAGTTATATAATTTCTAGAAGATTTGCATGCTATCCCCTGGTCTTTTCTATATTTACATATATACCCCTGCTGGGATGTTTTTTCTTGACGTTTTCTCTATTTATTGCATGCACTTATAAAACTCCAAAAATCACTAAAAATTACCATAGGTTCCTATTGCATTCCTCTACCACAATATATTTTTATTTTGCATTTTCATTGCATTTTAATTTTTATAAAAATTCAAAAATGTGTAGTTTCTCTACAGTTTGCATTAGAAAATTCCAAACAGATACTAAACCTCCTTGAAAAATTCTAAAAAAAATCACATTTTGTGTCTTTTAGTATATTTAACTTTGAGACCAAAAAGTATTAAAAAATACAAACCAATACTCTTAAAAATTAGAAAATCCCAAAAACCTTCATAAAATTATTAAAAATCCTAAAAATTTAAACTCTATTTCTAAATTTTCTTTGTTTTATTATCTTTAATATAAATTTAGGTTGGAGAATTTTTGTTACTGTTTGATATTTTATTCCTCCATTTTTGTTCCAGACCTTTATTTTTTCCACTATTTTCAGTATTTTTGACTTTAAAAATACCAAACAAATTAGGAAAAATCTAGAAAAATCACAAAACATTAGAAAATTATAAAAAATACCATAAATATTTTATTTCCTGATTTTTGCTCATTTTTACTTATTTTTATAAATAACTTATCTTTCTCTTTTCTTATATTATGTATATATTCTATTTAAAGAAAAATAAAAAATAAAAATATAAATAATAAAAAGAAAATATAAAAATCAAAAAATCAAAATATAAAAGTAAAAATTAAAAATTGAATAAAAAAATATAAAATTAAAACCCCACAAAAATAACATAAATAGATAAATTATCACATTGACACATTTTTAGCATTTTGCCCTGTTCTACCTTTCTGCTCCCTGTGTTCGATCTCTATACTTCTTGCACACTATACACATCCTTTGTAGAGTTATAATAAATTTTAAATCCACATCGCTTTTCATTATTTGATTCTTGTTATGGGTTAATGGTTGATTGATTGAGGTTTCGTGAGCGGTCACTCAGCGACACTGTGGTCCCGCCTTGTGTGGACTACTTTAGACCCTCACAAAACCTCGATTAATCAGTCACGGACCATCTAGATATGTTGGGAACATTACTATCATATTAGGAGAATTATGGCAATGTTAAGTAACATACAACGAGTCACCATAGCAAATATTTATGACAAGTCAATTTTAAACCTATGATTTAGAAATATTGAGGGTCATAGCAGATTACTCTTAGATCTATGGCTTGGCACTAATCAATGGCGTGGCAGACCACTCTTATGTACATGATTTGATACCCATTTCAGTCTATGATAGGACATCCAAAAATTCATGTTTTAAGACTATTTCACCCATGACGTGCCTTCAAATGAACATACCAAAAACCATTACCAAGCCTTAGGGTCAGGTCATTAATTGGGCTATTGTTGAGCATGTGATTGGTTATGATGGGCCACTTTTAGATATGTGATCAAGTATAATCTTAGGTATGTGCACCATAACAGGTCACACCGTAGCAGGCCAGTCATGGCAGGCCACTCGTGGAAGGTTGCACCATAGCCGGTTACTTAAGTACGTGATGAATCCTCATTTCATCATTTTTATTCTTTCATTTTAGCCTTAAATTCCTAGCTAAATGCATGTATACATAACTAATTTGTGAAAATAAACACTCAATAAATGCTAAGAAATATTATATAAATATTGTATTTAATTTCAAAATAAAAGAATAAAGGATAGAAAAGAAAAAGAATGAAGTGTCAAATACACTGAGTGACCTAGACCCTGAGACCCTAGTCATCATGATGACTTGGTCGACAAGCAATAAAGTAGGAAGAGATCGGGCAGAGAAACTATACATAAAATACATAAAAACACTAATTTTTAATTCATTTATAATTGTATTTTAGGAAATATTTTATTTTATAATGTTTATACCTCAAATCAATGAATCCTCAACATAATATTGTACATAAATATATAAAGAAAAACACAAAGTTGATTTTATTGAAAAATAATGCACAGTGTGCTCGGGACACACAAAATAAAAGTCGTAAAGAAAACTTTGTAGATCCGTATCTTCTCCATACGTATTCAAAATTGATCAAACTCACCTTAAATTAAATAAGCTATTTAATTAAGGTGATTTCATTCAATTTGGAGCTAAGATGCACAAGTTAGATTTTGAGGCCTCATTGTGTAGTATACTTGTATATGATATTCAATATATTTATTCTTTATATTTTTATTTTCTTTTATTTTTATAAAATAATAAATATTATTTAAAACCTTTGTACATAACTACAATAAAAAAAACCACAAAAATAAAATAAAAATAAATAAGAGACTTCAATACATATGTAATGTATAATATAATATACTTATAAAGATTATATATAATTAACTAAGTATACAAAGAAATTCATAAAAATGTAATAAAAATACCTAAATATGTAATTAAATAAATTAAAAATACATAAAATACCATTATATATTAATAAATTAAAAATACAAATTAAAAATAAACATGAGAAACATCAGCATATTTACCTTGATATACGTGCAAATAATGACATATTAAAAATATCCTTGTAAAAATAATAAAAAATTATACATAAAACAACACATAAAATTACAAACAATTTTTTGTTTTAATAAAAAATAAAGTCATTTATTATTTTAAAATGTTTTTACAATAAAGTTTTACCAGGGAACCAGGGGCTTGGAAATATTGACTTTGGTCAACTGTCCTGCCTTCTCCGGCCGCCCTATCAGAACCTTGAAACCTCTTTTCCCTCCAAATTCCTATGCCAACTCCATGCTTCCCTTCACCTCGAGCTCTCCACATTTCTACAGTCTACATACCCGACATCATCGCACACGCCTCTGATCATCCATCCCTCCACATCATCTTCGTCCCTCTAGCGATCAAACCCACCTATCCATCTGCATATAAAATCATCATCTCTGCCCTTTTTGCTAGTTTGATGACTCGTCGTCGCCTAGACCCCCAGATCTCTGGTGCATCATCTGCTTGGTGACAGTGAGAGGACTTGCTGATCTACAATAAGGAGGAAGCGGGGAGGAGGTCGGTCCAAGTCCATCGCTGGAGCTAGTTTCGATTGTTCAGCCTCTTTGATGCCCAGGTCAAATCGAGGCCTTTTCCCTTCTTCCCTAGGTAATTCATAGTTGTCTTTTTCATTTCCATTGTTCAATTTCAGTTTTTAGATCTTAAATTAGGCATAATTTGGAACAACTAATTTGACCTAGAGCTCGAGCTCTAGGCCAAATCCGCTTGTCTGATATGCTATTCAAACTAATTTCCACGCCATATCATTCCCCTACATCTGCTCCATCGTTTCCCCCATCTAGTCAACCCAGATCCTTTTTAGATCTGGCGAATCGAGGTTTGCCCTCCCCCCATCATCGGAACCTTGCTTCCCTCCTGATTTCATTGCTTCCCATCTTTGCCCATTGGCCGAGAAGAATGCCCTTGAGCCATGGAAAGTTTTAGTGCAGGGACCAGGCTTAGACAACCACTTGAAGCCTCAAATCGAGTCTTATTAAACCTCCACATCTCATGAAGCAAACCACCTTCCAGGTACTCATCGGGACGACCTCGACCTAAACAGATCCCACCTCCAGAAGTGGAGCATCCCCAACAAGCTTTTGGACCCACAGGAGCGAGGAACTAAGGCTGGAGTCATCGGTATTCAACGATTGAAGGATCCCTTGCTCCTTGTTCTTGAGTGTTATTCATGATTACCCAGGAGCCGTCAGATCTCCTTCATGTTCCAGATCTAATCTCCATCATGCAATTGAGCCAAACCATTATGCCCTTACCACCGTCTAATCGTTCATGTGTCAGTCAAGCAATGGTTTGATCCCATGTCGTTAAATGGGGTAAATTGCATAAACCCCCTCCACAAATTTGTAATTATTAAAAACCCAATAAATATTTAATTAAGCATTAATTTTTACAGAAAAATTACATTGCGACCCATGTATTTTCTGGATATTACATATTGATCCTCTACCAGCTCAGCTCACATGGCCCCCCAAGTGAGTTGGGTAAATTTCAATTGTACCCTTACAGCTTTTATTTCTGTTTAGCTTAAAATTGTGTAATTAACGTTAAACACTTTGTATATTTTTCACGTAACACTTCGTCTTTATTTTATATTGCATAAATACCTTTACTTGCTTATTTATTTTTATTTATGCATTTTCATTTTCTATAAATAGTTCTTGTACTCTACAAATTATGCAAAAATAGGAGAAAATTCATAATATGTGCTCATTCAAGATATGCATTTTATTTAATATTTTCTTGCATTTTCTCTTTAACATAGATCAAAAGGAGTACTTTTATTCCCTATCTAGCTTGAAAAATAAAAAAAATAAAACATTTTTGAAAAATTCTAAAAAATAGATTTTGTTTATTACTATATTTTATCACTATAGACCAAAAATCACAAAAAATATTGAACTAAAAACCTAAAAATTGAAAACCCTTCCTAAACTCTAAAAAATTTAGAAAAAATTCCCAAAAATCCAAAAAATACTTTTCTATTTTATATTTTTATATATACGTATTAATATATATTAGAAATAGTTTTAAGAAATTTTGGACTTATTTTATATTTTTAAATCTCAAATCAATTTGTCGTATTTATTCCTTCCCTGATCTGGTTTATTTTAGATTTTAAAAACACATAAAAATAGAAAATAATCACCAAAAAATAACAAAATTAGAAGAAATTTTAAAAAAACAAACATATTTTATTTTTAATTTTTAACTATTTATAATAATATTTATAAATAGAATACACTATATAGTATATATATACATACATATAATTATACATAGTTATTATTGTAATTATTAATTTTTATAAATATTATAAATATATTTTAAACCTTTAAAAAATAAAGAGGGATATTTGATTTGTATTCACTTATTTATATATATATCATAAATACACCTTATATTATACATATTATTACCTATAGTTATATACATACTTGTTATAGATTAAAAAAGAAAAAGAAATTAAAAACTGGAAAATATAAAAAGAAAATAAAAATTATAAAATTTTAATATATATATATATAATTTAAAAAATTAAATTTAAAAACCCACAAAAAAGACTAAGTACATAGCATCTAAATACATACATATTGTGCTACACCCATGTGTTCCCTATGTTCGACACCCTACACATACTTGACCACTATATACATTTATTTGTAGGGTTTATAATAAATTTTAACTTCACACTTTTTTTGCATTGGTTTATTCTATTGTGGGTTGATTGTTGAATTTATAGGTTGCCGTGATTGGCCACCTCTGCGACACTTTTGTCCTCTCCTTGTGAGATAGCATTATGATTGCTTATATAGCTGGTATTGCAGTATTCCACCTTATTGGCATGCTGGTAACATTAGTAACATTATGGGATGTGTAGATGAAGTAGTAAATCCTTGTGTCCGGGAGATCTAAGATCAAAATCATGAGTGTTAGTCTAAAGTGGAGAGTTCTAGGAGTTGTGAGTTTTATCTAAAGGAAAAGGATCTGGACAATTTCAAGATTATCAAATTCCAATGGTCAGTTTTAGATTGGGGTGAGGGGGGGAGGGGGTACATGGGTAAAGTCTGTGGTTTCAGGATTTGAATCAAGAGCAGCTAGTGGATGTGTTGGGAACTTCTTTAGGATGATATACTCCATTACATGCCTATGGAGGCACCCAAACCCTATGGATCCATGGTTGTAGAGTCATAGTGTATGACGAGATTCCACATGAACCAAGATCACAGATTATCATGATGTTGATGTCACAAGGAGTTAGCCCCAGTGAGAGAATATATATAATATGTGATAATACAAGAATAGCAGATATTTCCACTTGTCAAGGGTTAGTCTTGGTGGGATGAAAACATTATATGAATGATTTAATATTGTAAACCATTATATGAATGTTTGTCTGCATGTGTTATGCTTATAAGAGTTAGCAAATTTGAGAGTGGAGCGCAGCTCTCGTGGTCCTGGTGAGTCCAAGATGGAGTGTTAGCTTTAAATCCACAGGTTCATCGGTGTGTTCGCGACCATGCCAGATGAACGTAGTGCTATGGATTCTATTAGTGTGTCTCACATTCCTACTATGACGCTCATTGAATTTTTGTACATGTTATAAGGGTGTATCCAATGCGATTCCATTTGACCATAGTGTACGTGTTCACGCGTATCTGAAGGATATGGAAAGATCCTTAAGTGCATCACGGAAAGTGTGATGATCGTATTATATGTGAACGGGAGCGACTAGTCGCACTAGATGCTCAATGCGATGGAATTTAAAAATTTTTAATGTGATGAAACCACATGATCCAAGAACATTTCTCGGATCATTTCATCTAAACCACAATAGGTATTAAGGATAACTCTTGAACCGTGGTTGCGATCGAGTCTCTAAACCAAGTGACCTCATGTCTCAAGTCTGATCCAATGGAGGAGATGCTTGTGAGCGCACTGATGAGATGTGTGCTCCTCGCAATCCATGTTGATGACCCAAGTGACAAATCTCTTGATCTCGTTACACGAGATTCAATGTCTTCTTCACGAGCAAGGTTCATCGAAGGAGATGGAGATCCATGAGCAGTCGTTTCGACAGCATAACGGCGATGCGATGACGATGGTGATCTCTCTCTAGGGCATCATGGTGGACGGCTCCAAGAGAGAGAGCATTTGGTGTGTAGAGAGAGAGAGAATTTGACGAAGTTGTAACTCGAAGAGCAAGTGGGGCTTCTTCTTATATAGGGTTTTGGGATCCATGGATCTCAATCCATATGCACACATAAATCCAATGGATTAGATTGATTTGTGTTTCCTTAAATGGCTATGATGTTGTTGTAAAAATACAATAATAATTAATATAATTTAATTTAATATATATTGATAAATCAATATAAAACAATTCAAAATTAAATCACTTTGACCTTGGAGATAAAGAGGAGATAGACCTCATCCCCTAAAAAGTGGGGGGGGGGGGACTGCTACCAAGTGGACTTGGTCTTTATCTTCAACATCTCATGAGATCTCATTATATCATAATATCTCCAAGATTTACAAGAACATTTGTTGTAAATTATTTCACAAAAATAATTCATAATTATCTTGTGAATGTTGCAATCATGCCAATGGGAAAATGTGAATCATATTCACATCCCAAAACAAAATGTAAATAATATTTGCAATTAATCATCCAATGTGCATACAACTCACGTCAATAATGAATCAACAAATATAAATCATAATAGACTCTCTCTAATATATTATAAATCACAATTATAATATATCTCATTAATATGGACAGTACTATCCACATTATTCATATCCATAATTATTAAATCACATTCTTGGATATCTATTCTCTTGTGCTCAAATAATATGAATCTCATTCACATTATTCACATCTTTGATAATTAAATCACATTTATTATCTCAAATAACTCTCCTTATAATATGAATCAAATTCATATTATTCATGATAATTAAATCACATTTAATTATCCATTTTTCTCAATGCTCGGATACGTATATCAACAATGAAATTATCCTGAACTTTTTCAAGGATAATGCGCTTTCTCCACGGATACTTGGAGATAAGGACAGGGCGATTGTATTGTTCCACGTATAGTGACTTGGATAGATCACATCTCAAATCAAGATCTTGCGGAACTCAGATAAATGCTTGATTAAATCAAGACCGCAAATCTAATCTTCTCATTACAATTGAGTCACATTCAGATCAATGTCCATCAGTTGGACTAAGATCAAATTACTTCTCTATGATAGGAGTCGCTAAAATCCATGCCTATTTCATCACTCCCTTGGAATGGAAGCATCATGGTTATACAATCATTTATGATCACATCACCCTCAGGTATTCCTAATACCTGTACATTATGCATACAGGAAGACCCAAAATTAACTTGAAGTTTTAGATATCTTTTAGATTGTCTCCTTCAGGGTTTTATCATTAAGGTTCTTATTAGATCATTGGGAGTCAGTATCAATCATATACTTTCAAAATCATATATTTTACCTAGGTATTGATCATATACTTTCCAAAAGCATATATCAAACCTTACAAATTCGGTCAAGCTACCAAAGCGAGACGACCGCACGCAGAATTTGATTCTTCCCAATATCTCATGAGTGAGCTCATATCTTCCGGTTCAGCAATGAACATGTATGATCCCTTTGAGAGATCATATTACTCATATGCCCTTACATGCACACCAGCGCACCAGTGTATTGACCTTGGTTAGGTCATTAACATATTGGTCTGCCAAATATACATACTCAAACATATAGTAACACATCTATCTCCGGACAGAGAATGTGTGCCTATATCGTGACAGCATACGACATAGGACTTTGGTTATCTCGATCTCCTTAAGTCAACTCTTTGACCTAACTTATCTAACACCTCTGAATCTCTATTCTTATACAAAGGATCTACATCAAGAGGTCAGTCAGATATCAGCCAAATGAGAAAGGATTGCCATCTCCTACTTAGGATGGAGATCATCTCCTAATAATCATTTGAAAGTACTTGATGAGTCCTCAATATATCTCTTTAGATATTCATCCAAACACCAGCCTCTATGATTCAAAAATTGAATCAACAGTTGTATGATCATTAAGATGGCCATGGTACATAACTCTAATTGTAAAAAGGGACCTATTATGCAAATTGTAATTCTTCATTTCAGATCAAAGAATGATATTTACAATAACAATTATTGCATAATGGCTCATTGTGGGCTCGCATGTCCAACAATCTCCCACTAGCCCAAAGAGCCATTAATGGGCTAATCATTTAAACTGACACTCATGTGACAATCATAGTGTATTTAGAAAAAATAGCTAGGTAAGTTGATCGATCACTCAGTTCCCCGGAGACTATGCCAAGTCCTTTTACGACACTTGCATATCTTCTAGTAACAGTGCTTGCATCCAATGCGAATGTCGCATCTTATGCAACCAATACTCAATTTTATCAGTTATAGTGTCCTTGACACTACAGCTCAATGATTATTGTAACCAGTATGTAATTTCCATTATCCTTACTAGAATACCCTTATTCCTAGAGATCTCTATCTCCTAAGGTATCCGCAGTTAAGACCTTTTTGGATCTCTGTCTATAAAGTCTTAAGCTCTTGGAGATAAGACTTAGAGATCACTATCTCTAAAGTCTTATCATCTACGAATATATTGTTATTACCGTAATCCAGTGTTTTATTTCCATAGTATGATTAGTAATAGTTTACTACTCCTACTGCATGGCAGACATTTGGCTTTTGTACACATCCGGCATACATCTAGCTTCTCATAACTGATGTACAAGAGCAAGCACTTTAGCATTCACTTCCTCAACTCTTTGAGGTGCTATCCCTTCAGATAGATCAGTACCACATCTTAAGGAAAAGATGCCTTTCTTGGAATTTTCCAAAAAATGGAATATGTCCAAGGTGTACCACTAATGTGACGGTTCCAAATGCCCTCTTCACTTCGCTTCTAAACACTTTCAAAACTAAGATCTTAAGAGGTGTCCTTGAGATCATATCTCAAGGTATGGAATAGCTAGACTATAAAGCACTTGTTATTATCCTTATATAATTCCAAATGATTAGGATATTATCTACATTTAACATGATGAACACAATGGTACTCCACTAAGCTTCACATGGTTCATCAAGATTCTATCTGAAATCATAACATTTATGATTTCATCAAATCTGATGTTCCAACTACAAGAAGATTATTCGAGTCCACAAGTGGAGTTATTCAGCTTGCACAACTTGCTTTCCTCAACTTTGAATCCCTGGGACTACTTCATATGAATATCCTCGAAGAGATATTCATAGAGAAATGCAATATTGACTTCCATCTTGAAGATGTCAAAGTCAAGTTGTGTAGCTATAGTTAGCAATATTCTAATGGGTTTAAGCAAGGTTTCCGAAGAGCAAGTCTCATTGCAAGCAATGTCTACTCTTCGATGTGTATCTTGTTGATACAGACCGTGCTTTGAAGGTCTCTACCTTCTCATCATGTTCCCTCTTTCTCTTGAAGATCCATTTACACATTAACGGGTCTTACCCATATAAATGGATCCTCGAGGGTCCATATACAATACTTGTATATGAAGTCTACTTTAGACTTTACTGTTAACATCCATCTTTCCATGTCATGATCTTCAGAAGCTTTACCACATGAAGTTTGATCATTGTCAGATTTCTTTGATACATGGAATCTATCCTCAAACTCATTTGAAGATGTATTAGTGTTTCATCTTTAATTGTCCTTTTAGTTTCCAATTTCAGGAGCATCATTATTTTTTCAAGATTAAATGAGTTCCTTCACTTCATTTTCATCTTTATTCTCAAGAGAGTCATCCTCTAAAATGTTGGACATGCGAGCCCACGACGAGCCATTATGACTTAAATGTTATTGTGAATATCATTCCCTGATCTGAAATGAAGAATAAATAATTTGCATAATAGGTCCCTTAGTACAATTAGGGTTATTTATTATGGCCATCTTAATGATCATACAGCTATTGATTCAATTTCTGAATCATAAAGGATGGTGCTTGGATGAATATCTAAAGAGTTAGATTGAGAACTCATCAAGCACCATCAAATGATTATTAAGAGATGATCTCCAGCCTGAGAAGGAGATGGAAATCCTTTCTCTGAAGGCTGATATCTAACGGACCTCTTGATGCAGGTCCTCTGCATAGAAATAGAGATTCAGAGGTGTTAGATAAGTTAGGTCAAAGAGTTGATTTAACAAGATTGAGATAACCTAAGTCCTATGTCGTATGTTGTCACGATATATGCACGCATCCTCTGACCAAAGACAGATGTATTGCTATATGTCTGAGTATGTACATTTGGTAGACCAATAGGTTGATGACCTAATCAAGGTCTATACACTAGCGCGCTGGTGTGCATGCAAGGGCATACGAGCAATACGATCTCTCAAAGGGATCAAACAGGTTCATGTAATGAACCGGAAGACATGAGCTCACTCTTGAGATATTGGGAAGATCAAATTCCGTGCACGGTCATCTTGCTTTGGAAGCTTGACTGAATTTGAAGATTTGATATATGCTTTTGGAAGGTATATGATCAACACCTGGGTATGATTTATGCTTTTGGAAAGTATATGATCGATACCAACTCCCAATAGTCAAATGAGAAACTTGATAATAAATCTTTGAAGCATACAATGTAAAATTGATCTTATACTTTGGGTTTATTATGGGTCCTCCAGTATGCAGGATGTACATGTATCGGGAATACTTGAGGGTGATGTGATCATAAACGATTGTATAGCTATGACGCTTCCATTCCTAGGGAGTGATGAAACAGGTCTAGATTTTAGTGACTCCTCTCAGTAGAGAAGTGATCTAATCTTGGTCCAAGTGTTGGACATTAATATGAATGTGATTCAGATGCAATGAGAAGATTAAATTTGCGGTCTTGATTTAATCAAGCATCTATGAGAGGTACGTAGGATCTGGATTTGAGATGTGACTCAATATCCAAGTCACTTTACATGGAACAATACAATCGCCATGTCCTTATCTCCAAGTATTCACGGAGAAAGCGCATTATCCTTGAAAGAGTTCAGGATAATTTCATTGTTGATATAAGTATCCAAGCATTGAGAAAGTAGATAATTAAATGTGATTTAATTATTATGAATAATCTGAATTTGATAATTAAATGTGATTTTTATCAAAGATGTAAATAATGTGCATGTGATTCACATTATTTGGGCACATGAGAATAGAGATCCAAGATGATTAAATGTGACTTAATTATTATGGATATGAATAATGTGGATAGCAATATCCATATTAATCATATATATTAAAAATGGCATTTATAGTATATAAGAGAGAGCTATTTGTAACTTACATTTGTTAATTAAATATTGATGTGAATTGGATTCCCATTGGACGATTAATTGAAAATGTAATTTACATTTTATTTTGGGTTGTGAATGTGATTCACAATTTTCAAATGGCAGGATTGCAATATTCATAAAATAATTATGAGTTATTTTTGTAGTATAATTTACAACAAGTGTTGTTGTAAATCTTGGAGATTTCCATGGAATAATATAATCTCATGAGATGTCATGAGATTACATGAGATTGCCACCAAATTCCATATTATGGAAAGGATGCAATCTTAATTCCATAATCTTCATGCTTGATTGATTTAATTTGGATATTAAATCATACTGATTTATCAGTATACATTCACTCTAAATTAAAATAATTGTTGTTGGTTTTTTACCAACAAAATCTTGGCCATTAAAATAAAAGCAAATCAATGTGAGCCATTGGATTTATATTGTCCATGGATTGAGACTCATGGATACCAAAATATTATAAAAGGAGAGGCACGTCTTGCTCTTATTTGTTACAACAACACAACACACAAGTTGTGAACAACAACATATATCTCTCTCTCTCATTCTCTACACGCCCTCTCTCTCATATGGTCGTCCACCATGCATGCCCTAGAGAGAGTCTCCATCGCCGCATCGTCGTTGCTATGTTGCTGGATCGTTTGCTCGTGGATCTTTGTCTCCTTCAGTGGTCCTCACTCATGAAGAAGATGTCGTATCCCGTGTGACAAGATCTGAAGATTCGTTGCTTGGATCATCAACATGGATTGCGAGAAGCACGCGTCTCATCCACGCGCTCGCAAGCATCTCCTCCGTCGGATCGAACTTGAGACAGGAGGTCTATTTGTTTAGAGACTCGATCGCAACCACATTTCAAGAGGTAACCCTAATACTTGTTTGTGGTTTAGATGAAATGATCGGAGAAGTGTTCTTGGATCATGTGGTTTCATCGCATGAAAATTTTTTAATTTCCGCTGCCTTGAGAAACTAGTGCGACTAGTCGCTCCTGATCGAATACGATGCGATCCTCATGCTTCTGTGATGCACTTAAGGATCTCACCGTATTTTACAATTGGTATCAGATCCATAGGTTGAAGATTTTGGATACGATCCATAAACCTAAGGCGACTTGGGTTCATTAGGTTTGCAAAAGTTTTATTGTATTTCATTTTTTGCATCTTTGTTTAGGGCATATTTCCTTCTGTTTATTTTTTTAAACACAAAATTATCACTTTTATTTTGTTCCCCGTTAAATAAGAAAACTGTAGGATCTGAGTTTTCATGATTTTGAATCAATTTGCTCAAGTTATGATCAAATTAGTGAACATGTATCCACTGTTTCGGGGACTGCGAGTCTTAACGTAATTAAAGAGTTAATTGCGGATTTGAAAAGCCTAAAAATACATAAAAATCACTTAGGTTTTGTTGTAAATCAAATTAGAAAATTTTGGAAACTTATTTTGCTTAATTTGGATTTAAATTGATTGAGATATGCTAATTTTAGTAAGTGAGGGTCACTCTTGGAAATTACTTTCCTAATCAAGAACCTTGTGCTTGTCACTTGATTAATTAGTGAAATTAAATGGTTTAACTTCTTGGAATAATTATGGATAAATATGTTTTAAATATTTGATGATAATTATTTCATTAAATGACATTACCTTAACCAATAATTGATTAGATATGATCTAGATCACAATTAGTTACACAATCTATTTTCCAACAAACTAAGTTGCTTGAATAGGATTGGGGATTTGTTTAGCAAATTTCTTTATAACATTAATCAAAAATATTTTGATTATTATTATATATGGTATAACTTCGGTTGAATAACCGATTATCATCTAAAGTATACAATGATCAATTTGGTTTTATCCTTTCCTAATGTGGATATGGTGTCTAGTTGGGGAGCATTGGGGTAGCATGTTGCATCGTGTGCGTTCTGTCCCACTCCCGTCGGTACTGGCCATGACAGCGGATAGAGACTCGATAATGAAGGAGAGATCGCAATGTATTTTTCTAATTATTAAAATTAGAAATAATACGTATTTGAGATAATACCATATTTCAAGTAACAATAAAAGAATGTTTGGTGGATATTAATTGGATCATTAATTTAATATGATTAGATTTATTGGAATCGAATTAAAATTAAGATGCTCTATTATGAAAAGATGTGTTATTTCCCTCAGAAGAATTAATCGTAATGAATATGATTCATAATGATTAATTAGAATTTGAACATGATATGGAGAATCACATAAGTGAAATCCATGATCTTCCGTCAAGGCGAAGAGTTCCGTTGCCAGGGACTGTATGTAGGAGATGTCTATCCGAAGTGACATCTCCTCATTCAAGTGCATATGGATCGAGCTCTTTGCTTCTCGAAAGAGTAAGGCCATATGTGTAGTGACCCCAATATCGGTTCCTCATATTATTGGGGTGATTGGATTGCGCATAGCAAGTTCTAATCATGTTGACGGTTGGTTCAATTAATGACGGGTCAACATCACCTTAGGGATGGTGGGCCCGGGTGTTAAAGACTGAATTGGGAATGCAAGTTGGACTTGCAAGGCTGAATATGTTCTCGCTTCTTTTTATACGAGTTACAGGTTCTCATATTATTGGGAGTGACAAAGACAAGGAAGGAGATCCCAGATCTTGTTGAGATATAATGGTAAGTATATCTCTTACATTGAAAGTAATTAATGGAATAAACTTTCAGTGTTGACAAGGCAAGACAACTTTGATATAAAAAATCCTAAATCATAGTAAAGAATATACTAATATACATTTATGCAACATTTAATACTATATTCAATAATAACCAGTAAAAATATCATGGATTGGATCCATGATCATGATATTGAACTTGTAGTTAGACACATAATGTATGTGGTTGCAATGTGCAAGCTTCCTCATAATAATGAGGAATGACAATTAAAAAGAAAATAGATCTACAACCCTAGGGATTATATGTCTCTATAATCTTCATCTCTCATCGAATGTACTTTGGAAGTGACATGTCGATGATGATTGTAATTGTTAGATAATACTTATAAAATCTAAGAAGATGTTCTGGCATACATATGTGCTCTCGACATTTAATCATGAATGGCATGGTTCACTGAATCATGCAGAGTGGTGACTCTGTAAGAGATGATGTATTCAAAATGTTTGAGTACCTACTTGAACCAAAAGTCTTTAAGAGTTAAGATGTATGTAGATATGATGAGTGTTATCATTCTACTATCTATACTCTAGTCATTCATGAAGCTTCAGAATATTGTATGAATTGAATGAAGCATGTATAAATGTTGAAATTCTCTTATATTGAAATCTTTCGAATTCTGCATAAGAGATCCTTCGTCCTAAGCAATGGTTGTTTATAGATAAAGGGAACGCGGTGGAAGCATGGGTTGGACCCAAGTAAGAAGGAAAGTCAAAGAGTAGACTGTACTTTTGTGACTTCCATATAACATCCCAAAAGATGGATGAATGCCAATACTGCAATAAGCCAATGTATTGATAGTGTGACTATTTAGTCTATCTAGGATCCTTAGAGAAGGACCCGGATAGTACATCGGAATAATCTAAATCTACACTTAATCATTGAAATTGACTTTCTTATTTGATAAGATCAAAGTCTAATAATTGTATCTCATTCTTCTAATAACACTTGCAATTGGTTTCTTATGTTTTAGAAGACTATAAAATTTGATCTTAAGGTTTAATAGTCATCCACATGAATATTGATGCAATTGTTGCAACAATCTCAATTGGATTGATAAACTTCATTTTTTCAGTGGGAGAGACCTTAATCTTAGAGCCTCTATGACCTAGATATTAGAATACACTCACTATTTATTTCTATATATTGGGAATAAACATGAATTCTGAGATAGACATGTCATAAAGAGTTATGATGGATATATTTCAGAAAGTAATCTTACATCTAGAGGACTCTACTAAATTAGAAAATTAATGAATTGTTCATTAATATTTCTAATACTGAAATTAAACCTTAAAAGATCAATAGGAGGATGAAGATCATTTGACAATGATATGACATCAAGCCTTGGATATTTGTCTACTTATAATATCAATGGACTAGTAAGAGATGAAACTTTAGATAGTCTGAAATTTCAAATCTTACATACTTATGATGCGAGAGGGATGAAAGGTGAGGCGAGAGTCCCGCATGAAAGAATGAAGTTCCATAGTCTCATGTGACTTTCTAGGCCTGAGACCTCATTCAAGCACCTTCCAACTAGTAATGAAAGCTTCAGCCTTCTTTCAAAAGGCCACACCAAGCCTTTTTTGATTTTATTTTCGACAAGGTGAGGGGGACAGTGATGATTTTGAGAACTTGGATTTCATGAGACTTTCTTCTTTCTCACACAGTTTGTGTTAAGTGGCACATTCCACTCTTCCATTACTCAATAAAGAATTCGAAGAATGCGCGAGTTGTTTCCAACAGACTGAAGAGCAGAGGGAATGGCATGGCTCCTTGAAAGACCGCATATGGAACGTCAGTGCTTTCATCTTGTCAGGCCCGGTGAAAATGTCCAAAGCACCCTTCTCTAGGAATGGTGTAAGATGTCAAGGTATTCAAGATCTCATACATATTGATGTATGTGGATCATTTGTATCATTATAAACATTGATGATATGTGATATTATTTAATGATTATTTTTTGATATGAGATTTCTTCCCTTCACCTTAGAAAGCTTTTAAATGTTCAAAGATTTCACAATTTTGATTTAGAACCAAAGTTTAAAGGAAGAGAGTTGTAGGGAGATACAATTGGATCATGTATGACATGATTTGATCAATGATGAATTTTAGCATAATTACCTATTAGTTTCCAGGAATATATGTAGTAAAGACTACTATATATATCCTTATAAGGTTCCAGGAAAGTAAGCTGGAATTTAGCACATGAGAGTGCTACTTCATTAGGAAAATAAAGGATGGTATTGGATATCTACTTTATGACCTTGAGATTCTTAAAAGATCTCATCTTTGAGAATGTAATTCATAGAGGAAGAGACTCTTGAGAATCAAGATGAAAATGAAGTGAAGGAACTCATTTAATCTTGAGAAGATAATGAGGCTCCTGAAATCGGAAACTAAAAGGACAATTAAAGATGAAACACTAATATCTCTTCAAATGAGTTTCAGGATGGATTTCATGTGTCAGTTAAATCTGACATGATCTAACTTCATATGATGAAGCTTCTAAAGATCATGACATGGAAAGATGGATGTTGGCAATAAATTCTAAAGTAGACTTTATATACAAATGTTGTATATTGACCCTCGAGGATCCACCTATAAGGGTAAATCCTATTAGGTGTAAATGGATCTTCAAGAGAAAGAGAGAACCTGATGAGAAGGTTGAGACCTTCAAAGAACGGTTCGTATCCTCAAGATACACACCGAAGAGAAGACATTGCTTGCGATGAGACTTGCTCTTCAGCGACCATGCTATAACACAACAGAATATTGCTAACTATAGCTGCACAACTTGACTTTGATATCTTCAAGATGAAAGTCAATATTGCATTCCACTATGAATACCTCTCTGAGGATATTCACATGAAGTAGCCCCAAAGCTTCATATTTGAGGAAATCAAGACATGCAATCTAAAGAAACTCCATCTATGGACTCAAATAAGCTTCTCGTAGTTGGAACATCAGATTTGAAGAAATTATAAATGTTATAATTTTAGATAGAATCTTGATGAACCATGTGAAGCTTAGTGGAAGTGCCATTGTGTTCATCGTGCTAAATGTAGATAATATTCTAATCATTTGGATTGATATAAGGATAATAATAAGTGTACTATAATATGGTTGTTCAATACCTTGAGTTGATGTCAAGGATTCCTCTTGTATCTTAGTTCTGAAGTTACTCAGAAGCAAAGAGAAGAGGGTATTGGGAGTGTCACATTAGTCGTACACCAAGGACATATTCCATTTTCTGGAAAATTCCAAGAAAGGCTTCTTTCCCTCAAGATATGGTACTGACCTTTCTAAAGGGATAGCACCTCAAGGAGTTGAGGATGTGAATACTAAAATTGCTTGCCCTTGTGCATCAGTTCCGAGAAGCCAGGTGTATGCTATATGTGTACAAAATCCAGATGCCTGCCATGTAGTGGGACTAGTAAATTGTTACTAATCCTACTATGGTGATAAAATACTTTATTTCAGTAATAACAATATCTTCATAGAGGACAAGACTTTTGAGATAGTGATCTCAAAGTCTTATCTTCAAGAAATTAAGACTTCATAGATAGTGATCAAAAATGTCTTAACTATGGATACCTTAGGAGATAGAGATCTCCAGGAATAAGGGTATTCTAATAAGGATAATAGAAATTACATACTAGTTATAATAATTATTGATTTGTAGTGTCAAGCACACTATAAGTAAACAAGATTGAGTATTGGTTGCATAAGATGCAACATTTTCACATTACATGCGAACACTGTTACTGGTGATATGAAAGTGTCGTAAAAGGACTTGGCATAGTCTCTTGGGAACAGAGTGACTGATCAGCTTACCTATCTATTTTTTCTAAATAGCATATGATTATCACATGAGTGAGGGATTAAAGATTAGCCCATTAATGGCTCTTTGGGCTAGTGGGAGATTGTTGGACATGCGAGCCAATGACGAGCCATTATGCAATAAATGTTATTGTGAATATCATTCCCTGATATGAAATGAAGAATAAATAATTTGCATAATAAGTCCCTTAGTACAATTAGGGTTATATACCATGGCCATCTTAATGATCATACAGCTGTTGATTTAATTATTGAATCATAAAGGCTGGTGCTTGGATGAATATATAAAGAGTTAGATTGAGGACTCATCAAGCACCGTCAATTGATTATTAAGAGATGATCTCCAGCCTGAGAAGGAGATGGCAATCCTTTCTCTGAAGGCTGATATCTAACCGACCTCTTGATGCAGGTCCTCTGCATAAGAATAGAGATTCAGAGGTGTTAGATAATTTAGGTCAAAGAGTTGACTTAACGAGATTGAGATAACTGAAGTCCTATGTCGTATGCTATCATGATATAGGCACGCATCCTCTGACCAGAGACAGATGTGTTGCTATATGTCTAAGTATGTACATTTGGCAGACCAATAGGTTGATGACCTAATCAAGGTCTATACACCGACGTGCTGGTGTGCATGCAAGGGTATATGAGTAATACGATCTCTCAAAGGGATCATACAGACTCATTTACTGAACCAGAAGACATGATCTCACTCATAAGATATTGGAAAGATCAAATTCCGTACACGCCCGTCTCACTTTGGAAGCTTGACTGAATTTGAAGGTTTGATATATGCTTTTAGAAAGTATATGATCAACACCTAGGTATGATATATGCTTTTAGAAAGTATATGATTGGTACCAACTCCCAATAGTCAAATGAGAAACTTAATGATAAATCCCTGAAGCAGACAATGTAAGATTGATCTTATACATGTATTGGGAATACTTGAGGGTGATGTGATCATAAACGATTGTATAACCGTGACGCTTCCATTCCGAAGGAGTGATGAAATGGGCTGGATTTTAGTGACTCCTCTCAGTAGAGAAGTGATCTAATCTTGGTCCAAGTGTTGGACATTAATCTGATTGTGATTCAGATGCAATGAGAAGAATAAATTTGTGGTCTTGATTTAATCAAGCATCTATGAGAGATATGTTGGATCTGGATTTGAGATGTGATCTCAATATCCAAGTCACTATATGTGGAACAATACAATCACCCTATACTTATCTCCAAGTATTTGTGTAGAAAGAGCATTATCCTTGAAAGAGTTCAGGATAATTTCGTTGTTGATATAAGTATCCAAGCATTGAGAATGTGAATAATTAAATGTGATTTAATTATCATGAATAATATGAATTTGATCATATTATAAGGAGAGTTATCTTAGGTAATTAAATGTGATTTAGTTATCAAAGATGTAAATAATGTGAATGTGATTCACATTATTTGGGCACATGAGAATAGAGATCCAAGATGATTAAATGTGATTTAATTATCATGGATATGAATAATGTGGATAGCAATATCCATATTAATCATATATATTATAAATTTCATTTATGGTATATAAGAGAGAGCTATTTGTAACTTACATTTGTTAATTACATATTGATGTGAATTGGATTCACATTGGATAATTAATTGAAAATATAATTTACATTTTATTTTGGATTGTGAATGTGATTCACAATTTTCCAATGGATAAATTGCAATATTGACAAAATAATTATGATTTTTTGTGTAGAATAATTTACAACAAGTGTTGTTGTAAATCTAGGAGATTTCCATGGAATAATGTAATCTCATGAGATATCATGAGATTACATGAGATTTCCACCAAATCTCATATTATGGAAAGGAGGCAATCTTCATTCCATAATCTCCATGCCTGATTCATTTAATTTGGGATTAAACCATATTGATTTATCAATATACATTTAATCTAAATTAAATTAATTGTTGTTGATTTTTTACCAACAAAATCTTGGCCTTTAAAACAAACACAAATCAATGTGAGCCATTGCATTTGTGTTGTCCATGGGTTGAGATCCATGGATCCCAAAACATTATAAAAGGAGAGGCACCCCTTGCTCTTCTTGGTTACAACAACACAACACACAAGTTGTGAACAACAACATATCTCTATCTCATTCTCTACACGCCATCTCTCTCTCTATCATATGATCGTCCACCATGGATGCTCTAGAGAGAGTCGCAACCGCCGCAGCGTTGTTGCTGGATTGTTTGCTCGTGGATCTCCGTCTCCTTTGGTGCGCCTCACTCGTGAAGAAGACGTCATATCTCGTGTGACGAGATATGAAAATTCGTTGCTTGAATCATCAATATGGATTGCGAGAAGCACGCGTCTCATCCACGCGCTCGCAAGCGTCTCCTCCATCAGATCATACTTGAGACATGAGGTCTCTTCATTTAGAGACTTGATAGCAACCACACTTCAATAGGTAACCCTAATGCTTGTTTGTGGTTTAGATGAAACGATCCGAGAAGTGTTTTTGGATCATGTGGTTTCATCACATGAAAAATCTTTAATTTCTGCTGCCTCGAGCAACTAGTGTGACTAGTCACTCCCGATCGCATACGATGTGATCCTCACGCTTCCGTGATGCGCTTAAGGATCTCACCATATCCTTCATAAGAATCACATCCTTAGAGATGAGATCTTTTAAAAATCTCAAGTTCATAAAGTAGGTATCCAATACTACCCTTTATTTTCCTAATAAAGTGGCACTCTCTTGTTCTAGATTCCAGCTTACTTGCATCCATGACAAACTTATGGACCAAGCAACCTTTAGTCCTCAAGTGTCAAACACTATGCTAGGTTCCAAACCATAGCTTATGAGGGTGCGGGTTTAGATATGCATGGAATCTTATAAAGTATATACACTGTAGTCTCTGCTACATATATACCTTAGAAACTAAGAGGTAATTTTGCTAATATTCATCATTGATCAAATCATGTCACACATGATCCGATTGTATCTGCCAACAACTCTATTGATTTTAGATGTTTTAGAAGGAGTGAGATAGGAATGATATCATATATATATAAGGTAATCCTTGATTCATTTAATAGGTACTTGCTACCTAGGTTAGATCAAATTCATTTCATCTTCCTTCAAACTTTTGTTCCAAACAAAAATTGTGAAATCTTTGAACATCTCAAAGCTTTCTAGGTGAAGGGAAGAAATCTCATATCACTAATAATCATCGAATGATATCACATATCATCAATGTTTATTATGATATAGATGATCCACATACATCAATATGTAGAGATCTTGAATACCTTGGCATCTAATACCATTCCCAAAGAAGGGTGTATTAGACATTTTGCTTTGAATCTTTATTCATGAGTATGTAAGTTTTGAACCTTTAGACAATCTAAAGTTCAATATCTTACTAGTCTACTCATTTCATCAATAGACATATGTCCAAGATTTAATGCCATATCATCGTCAAATGATCTCCGTCCTCCTATTGATCTTGTTAAGATTTAATTTCAATATTAAAAATGTTAATGAACCATTCATTAATTTTCTAATATAGTAGAGTCCTCCATATGTCATATTACTATCTTAAATATATCCATCATAACTCTTTATGATATGCCTATTACAGAATTCATGTTTATTTCAAACATTTAGAAATAACAATGAGTGTATTCTAATATTCAGGTCTTAGAGACATTCTCTAGGACTAAGGGCTCTCCCACTGAAAATATGAAGTTATTTATCCAATAGAGGTTGTTGCAACAATTACATCAACATCCATGTAGATGACTCTTAAGCCTCATGATCAAATTTCTGGTCTTCTAATACATGTGAAACCAATTGCAAGTGTTATTAAAAGAATGAGATACAATTATTAAGCTTTTAATATTATCCCATAAGTAAGTCAATTTCAATTATTAAATGTAGATTATTGCACGGCACCATCCGAGTCCTTCTCTAGGGATTCTAGATAGACTTGGTAGTTATACTATCAACACATCAGCTTATTGCAGTATTGATATTTATCCAACTGTTTGGATGTCATATGTATGGAAACCATAGAAGTACAATCAACTCTTTGACTTCCCTTCTAACCTGGGTCCAACCCATGCTTCCACTGCGCTCCTTTCATCTATAAATAACCATTTCATAAGACAAAGGATTTCTTATGTTGAATTCAAAAGATTTCAATATAAGAGTATTTCATCATTTATTCATGCTTCATTTAGTTCATGCCATATGAATATTATGAAGTTTCATGAATGACTAGAGTATAGATAGTACAATTATGGCACTCATCATATCTACATACATCTTAACTCTTAAAGACTTTTGGTACAGGTGGATACTCAAACATTTTGAATACATCATCTCTTATAGAGCCACCATTTTGCAAGATGCAGTGAACCATGTCATTCATGATTAAATGTTGAGAGCACATATGTATGCCAGAACATCTTCTTAGATTTTTATAAGTATTAATTGACAATAGCGATCATCATCGGCATGTCACTTCCAAAGTATATTCGATGAGAGATCAAGACTATAGAGACACACAAACCCTAGGTTGTTGTCCTATTGTCTATTAAATTGTCATTCCTCATTATTATGAGGAAACTTGCATATTACAACCACATATAATATGTGTCCAACTACAAGTACAATATCTTGATCATGGATCCAATCCATGATATTTTACTGGTTATTATTGAGTATAGTATTGAGTGGGCTTAATGAAGGATTATCTAAAATAAGAAATTTGCATAAATATATATAAATATATATTTATATATACATATTTTACTTTGATTTAGGAATTTTTAAATAAAAGTTGTCTTGCCTTATAAACACTGAAAGTTCATTTCCTTAATCACTTTCAATGTAAGAGATATACTTACCATTATATCTCAAGGAAGATCTAGGATCTCCTTTCTTATCTTTATCACATCCCAATATTATGAGAATCTATAACTCGAATAAAAAGAATCGAGAACGCATTCCGTCTTGCAAGTCCAACTTGCATTCCCAATTTGGTCTTTAACACCCAGGTCCACCACCCTTAAGGTGATGTTGACCCGTCATTAATTGAACCAACCGTCAATAGGATTAGAACTCACTATGCGTAATCCAATATCACCCCAATAATATGAGGACCGATATTGGGGTCACTACACATACGACCTTACTCTTTCAAGAAGCAAAGAGCTCGATCCAGATGTGCTTGTATGCAGGATCTGTCACTTCGGACTGGCATCTCCTACATACAAACCCTGACTATAGAACCCTTCACCTTGACGGGAGACCATGGATGTTACTTATGTGATCCACCATATCATGTTCAAATTCTAATTTATTATTATGAATCATATTTAAATAATTAATTCTTCCAAGGGAAATAACAACTCTTATTCATAATAGAGTGTTTTAATTTTAATTGGATTCCAATTAATCTAATCATGTTAAATTAATGATCCAATTAATATCCAACAAATAATTTTTAATTGTTAATTGAAATATAGTATTATCTCACATACATATTATTTCGAATTTTAGGTATTAGAAAAATACATCATAATTTCTCAAGCATTATTCATTCCCTACCCACTGTCATGGCCAGTACCGACGGGAGTGGGACAGACCGTACACGGTGCAACCTGCTACCCCAACACTCCCCGACTAGACACCAAATCTGCCTCAGGAAAAGATAATGCCAAGTCGATCACTTTGTACTTGAGATGATAATCGAACTTCAACCGAAGTTATATCGTATAATAATCAAAACCATTTTGACTATAAGGAAATTTGCTAAACAAATTCCCAAACCTATTCAAGCATCAATGTTTGTTTGAAGGTTCATGTGACCAACTGGGATCTAGATCATATCTAATCAAGTTGGTTATGATCAATGTCATTAAAGGAAATATTTATCATCTTTAAATATTTCAAAAATATTTATCAATAGTTATTTCAAGAAATTATCATTAATTTGCATTAATTTAATTTGAATGACAATAACAAGTTCATGATCAAGTATGTAATTTCCAGCAGTGACCCCTACTTACTAAAATTAACATATCTCAATCAATTTAAATACAAATTAAGCAAAGTAAGTTTTCAAAGTTTGCTAATTTGATTTATAACAGAATACAAGTGATTATCATGCATTTCTAGGTATTTTAAAATAGTAACTAACACTTTAATTACATCATGATTCGTCATCCCTGAAACAGTGGATATTGATTCATTAAAATTATCATATCTTAAGCTAACAGATTCCAAATCACGTAAACTCAAATCTCATGGTTTCCTTAATTAATGGAGAAAATTATACAAGTGATAGTTTTGTGTTTAATTATTTTAAACATGGACGAAAATAATCACAAAACAGGACTGCAAAAATGAAATGTTATAAAGTTTTCACAATCCCTAATGAGCCCAAGTCTTCCTAGGTTCGGGGATCGTATCCAAAACCTCCAACCTAAATCTGATACTACATGAAGGATATGGGGAGATCCTTAAGCATGTCACAGAAGCGTGAGGATCGCATCGTATGCGATCGGGAGGGACTAGTCGCACTAGTTGCTCGATGCAGCAGATTTAAAAAATTTTAATGTGATGAAACCACATGATCCAAGAACATTTATCGGATCGTTTCATCTAAACCACAATAGATATTAAGGTTACCTCTTGAAGCGTGGTTGCGATCGAGTCTCTAAACCAAGAGACCTCCTGTCTCAACTCCGATTCAACGGAGGAGACACTTGTGAGCGTGTTGATGAGATGTATGCTCCTTGCAATACATGTTGATGATCCAAGCGATGAATATCCTCATCTTGTCATATGAGATCCAGCGTCTTATTCATGAGCAAGGCGCATCGAAGGAGACGGATATCAACGAGCAGTCGTTCCAGTAGCATAAAGGTGATGCGATGACGACGTCGATCTCTCTCTAGGGAATCATGGTGGGCGACCACAAGAGAGAGAGGGAGAGAGCATTTGGCGTGTAGCGAGAGAGCATTTGTCGAAGCTGTAACTCGAAGAGCAAGGGCTGTCTCTTCTTATATAGGGTTTTAGGATCCATGGATCTTAATCCATGTGCACATACAAATCCAATGGATGAGATTGATTTATGTTTCTTTCAATGTCCATGATGTTATTGTAAAAACACAATAATAATTAATTTAATTTAATTTAACATATATTGATAAATCAATTCAAAATTAAATCACTTTCTCCTTGGAAATAAAGAGGAGATAGACCTCATCCCCTAAAAGGGGGGACTGCCACCAAGTGGATTTGGTGTTTCTCTTCAATAACTCATGAGATCTCATTATCTCATGATATCTCTAAGATTTACAACAACATTTGTTGTAATTTATTTCATAAAAATATTTCATAATTATCTTGTGAATATTGCAATCAAGCCATTGGAAAAATATGAATTACATTAACACCTCAAAACAAAATGTAAATTATATTTTCAATTAATCATCCAATGTGAATCCAATTCACATCAATAATTAATCAACAAATATAAATCACAATATGCTCTCTCTACTATATTATAAGTCACAGTTATAGTATATCTTTTTAATATGGATAGTACTATCCACATTATTCATATCCATGATAATTAAATCACATTTAATCATCTTGGATATCTATTCTCTTGTTTCCAAATAATATGAATTGCATTCACATTATTCACATCTTTGATGCTTAAATCATATTTAATTATCTCAAATAACTCTCCTTATAATATGAATTAAATTAATATTATTCATGATAATTAAATCACATTTAATTATCCATTTTTCTCAATGCTCGGGTACATATATTAACAATGAAATTATCCTGAACTTTTTCAAAGATAATGTGCTTTATCTGCAAATACTTGGAGATAAGGACATGGCGATTGAATTGTTCCAAGTATAGTGACTTAGATATTGAGATCACGTCTCTAATCCAGATCTTACTGTCCTCCCATAGATGCTTGATTAAATCAAGATCACCAATCTAATCTTCTCATTACATCTGAATCACCTTCAGATCAATGTCCATCAATTGGACTAAGATCAGATTACTTATCTATGAGAGGAGTCACAAAAATCCAGATATGTTTCATCACTTCCTCGGAATGGAAGCGGCATGGTTATACAATAGTTTATGATCACATCACCCTCAGGTATTCCCAATACATGTACATCCTTCATACAGGAAGACCTAGAATAAACCCGGTGTTTTAGATCTCCTTTAGACTATCTCCTTTAGGATTTTATCATTAAGGTTCTCATTAGATCATTGGGAGTTGGTATCGATCATATACTTTCTAAAAGCATATATCTTACCTAGGTGTGGATTATATACTTTCCAAAAGCATATATCAAACCTCAAAATTTCAATCAAGCTTCCAAATTGAGATGACCACGTACGGAATTTGATTCTTCCCATTACCTCATGAGTGATCTCATGTCTTCCGGTTCAAAATGAACATGTATGATCCCTTTGAGAGATCGTACTACTCATATACCCTTGTATGCACATCAGCGCGCCGGTGTATAGATCTTGGTTAGGTCAGCAACCTATTAATCTGCCAAATGTACATACCTAAACATATAGTAACACATCTATCTCCTATCAGAGGATGTGTGTCTATATCGTGATAGCATACGACATAGGACTTTGGTTATCTCGATCTCGTTAAGTCAACTCTTTGACCTAACTTATCTAACACTTCTGAATCTCTATTACTATGCAATGGACCTACATCAAGAGGTCGGTCAGATATCAGCCAAATAAGAAAGGATTGTCGTCTCCTACTCAGGCTGGAGATCATCTCTTAATAATCATTTGACATTACTTGATGAGTCCTCAATCTAACTCTTTAGATATTCATCAAAGCACCAGCCTCTATGATTCAATAATTGAATCAGCAGTTGTATCATCATTAAAATATGGTCATGGTACATAACCCTAATTGTACTAAGGGACTATTGCTACAGGAATTTTCTTCGAGGATTGGTTATTAATGATACGAGGAGTCGTTGTTATCCCCAAATAATCCCACGACAAACCAACAATTTTTTTCTTCTCTCACTACAAAATAATTACAAAAAATAATGGGGAGCAAGAGAAATATTTTTGCTACTTATTTACCTATATAGCAAACAGGATCGAATTCAGGGAGGCTACAATTCTCGAGGGTTATTCAATTAATCAAAAATCAATGAAAAGAAAAAGCAAGAATCTCAAAGGCAAACTATCCTTGGTTTTTGTGGAAATTTTCTCATTTTAATTTTTTTAATTTTTTTATTTCTATTTTTTTATTTTCTGATTTTCAACTTTTTAGTGATTTTAATCTTCAATTATATTTTTCAAATTTTTGGACCAATATTCGAATTTTAATGAATTTTTGAATTTCAAACAGGGAAAAATGACCTATTTTTTTAATAATAATTAATGAATTTAAAATGCAATGAAAATTTTATACTAAAAAGATAAGCACATCAGGAGCATAACATGATTTTTGGGAATTTTATTGACCAAAGAAAACATTTAAATCAGTAAGAAAAGCAAGCAAAATAAAGGTCTGGAATTCAAGGACTGAAATGAAAATATTCAAAGTTTTTGCTAGAAAAATCAATAAAAGTCAATTCACGGACAGAAAGTGAAATTACCCAGAATAACACGTGCATTGTATGTGCGTTGACGCTCTGGGGCAGGGGCTCTTTTGAAATTTCAGAGACGCCTAGGTGTAGAGTTGCAAATTTCTAAAATAAAATAATCATCTCACTAGGGTTTCTTCTTCACACGCCTAGTATCGTTCCACAAATAAGTCAAGGGCATGGGTGTCACCTCCCCTCTCTTCCTACGATTGCGGTGAAGAAGCGGTGATGATCGGTGGGTTTGGCGTGGTTGGGCACCCACAATAGAGGTAACTTCTCATGATAGGAGCGTTCTTCGGGCGACGTGGTGGTACGATGGAGGTGTGACGACGGGTGACGTCTTCGGCCAAGGGTGGTACTGGAGCGCGGCTGCCGCACCAAGAAGATAAGCGGCAGGGCCACAACGGTGTTGGCGACGATCGATGGCGGTCGTGGTGGAGATCGCGGGCGGCGGTGGGGGGCTTCAGATCTGAAGGGATGATGGAGATGGCCGTGGCGATGAAGGCGAATCGGCGTAGGCTCTGGCGAACGAGAAATGTGTGCGGTCATGGAGGAGGTCGTGCGCTCAAGGCGGTAGAGGTTCGCAGCTGCTGCGTGGGGGCATCTGTGCCACAGGCTGAAGATGACGCGCACGGTATCGTCGGGCGGAGGAGGCGTTGGTGGAGGCTCTAGCGTGAGAGAGATGCGCATGACCGTGGAGGGTTGCTGCTGCGGCAAGTATTTTATATATATTTTTATTTTTTATGGTAAACAGTAGCTAGAAAAATAAAAAATTAAATTTATTTTAGAAACAGAACTGCAAATAATTTTTTTATTTTTTATTTTTTTCATTTTTTTAAAATTTTCTATTTTGTCCCTACAAAACAAATGTTAAAATGAAAGCCTAGATATATTTTTTTATTTTTTTATTTATAAACAAATGAGGATGCGAGCACGACGGCTCGACCCCAAAAAAACGAAAGATGTGAATGGAGATCCGGTGAAAAATAAGGATTGGATCCAAGTCTCTGACCACCGTGCGTGGTCGAAGTTGAGAGATCATGACCGGTAGAAAAGCACGTGGAGAGATTGAGATGTGAGATGAAAAATCGAGTTGGTGGCGGATCAAATCATGATGGATTTGAAGATCTAGAAAAAATGACAATGAAGAAAAAAATGCGAGAAAATAAAATTACGATTAAATAGGATTAAAATAAGAGAAAATATGAATCTCACTTTAGGAGCGGAAAAGACCTTGATGACCTCGACGAAGGCCGACTCACTGTCACCAGATGGCTCGGAGGCTAGGCACCCTTCTGGACAAGAAGACTCTGGGAGATTGGGCTCCTCTCACCAAAGATTGATTCCATTGGAATGATGGAGAAGGAGCCTTATTAATAAATAGAATGGGATTGAAGTTTGAATTTTTGGATGAAGATAAGAGATAAGAGAGAAGAAAAATTGAAATGAGAGAAATTAGCAAGATAAATATTTATAAAAATTAATTATTTTTTGTATTTTTGTCACTTTATTTTTTTGAAAAATAAATGTTAGTTTTTTTTATTTTTTTACTAGTTAGTTAAGAAAATTAAATATATACATATGTTATATACATATATGACATTATCTACAAGGGTAAATAAGTAAATTAACTAAATTTTTGTTTTTAAAATTTTTTATTTTTTATTTTTATTTTTTATTTTAAATTATTATTAAAAATCTTTACAAATATTTACAAAATACAATATGTACAAATACATGGGAAAATTGCACAAACCACCCCAGAAAACCAACTTTTCACCCGTAACTCCAAAAATTATGAAATCATAGCCATTTTAAAGATAATTTAATTTAGACTATAATGGAAGTGAGTTTGGTTCAATTTGAGTTCATATGGAGTTGGAATTGGTATTTCAATTATCACTTAGTGTCTTTTTCTATGTGTGGTTGTTTTTATTCTATAAACGATCTGGTTATGCAATTATTTTTATTTTTTAGGATACATTTTTATTTACAACTTATGTTTTGAAAATTATTTTGTCTGAGGTCAATTTATGTATAAATAAAATAGTGAAGTATACAAATATACACATCACATAATTTTTTAGATTCTCTGAATAAAGACCCTATCTCCCCTTACTTTATTCTAGGTTGATCAGGTCAAGTCTTGACCTTCTCTCGGGGTTCAGGTCAGCATGTATCTATTACATATATATACAATCTTCCTTTTTATTTACTTTTTTCCTTTATTTGTTTATTTTTTTATTTTAGGTTAAAATGGTAAGAGGTATACAATATTTACACACAAATGCAAGTTAGTAAGAATATGGAGTTAGTGTTATATACAGATGTTTTATAAGGGATTTTAAGCTAAAATAAATGAATAAAGATGATGAGATTCATCATACTCCTATGCTTTACCTTTGCTACTCCCTTACCAAACACTTATTTGAAAGAATAAGTGAATAAAAAGAAAAAGAAAAAGAAAGGGAAAATGAAGAAATTAGGACAATATTGAGTATTTAACTTTTCTTCATAAAATTGTAGTTTGGAGCTCTGTCAGACCTTTGGATTATTAGTGTGTCGGAACCTTAATGGGAGATGGATTTAAAACCTAACAGCCTCTAAGTTCCACAAGACTCCTATTCAAGTCACCTCAACAGTCAGGTCAGAACAAGTCCACATATACAAATTCTTGTGACTATGAATCTTTACTTGTATGGTGTAAGTGAGATATAGCTCCCCATCTCAAAAGTAGCAAAGAAACAACCTCTCTCAACAAGGTAACTCTAGTTTCCCAGTCTTGCAATGCTTTCCTCGACGAGCGGAGATATTCCCTTTTAAGTTCAAGTATAACCAGCTCAAGAAGAGGGGATGGAGAAAAGAATGGACGATAACCAGTTTAGTTACCTATCCTTGGATACATGACCAGTGTAGCCAAGTCATCTGCTGCAAGCTTATAAAAAGCTCTTATTGTAATAAATTTTTTTATCCTTGTATATACACTCCGGTAGGTATTTTACTTTTCAATCAGGCCTATCCACTTTTGGACATTCTGTATTTTTCCATGCTTTTTTTGAAAGTATATACAAGGTACAGCATGTACATAAGGAGTTTTTCCTCTTGAGCCAGTAGACTATCCCTCTTTAGAAGCATTATAGTACCCCACAGCATCATGTCTTTAGACCTCAACATCGCTAGAGAGGTTGAGATGCACTTACTTCCCTAGAGGAAGACGAGAGGTTCCGCCTAGATGTACTACCCTCGTATGCTACCCCAAGACAAAAGATTCTGCCTCCTCACTACCTCATCTATGAAGAGCTACGTGTAGAGTGCTTGTCCAAGATAAGACACGGTCTGAAAGAATCATGCGTGTGTTGTTAAATATTCTACTTAGACTACTCAAGATAACTAGTGAACATAGTCTTGTGGACTCAAAGAATTAAGTCACTAGGACCTGAAAAGTATTAACTCCATTTCTTATAAGATTCCTCTTAAATTAAGTGGATTAAGTTCCCACTAAGCTCCATTCATCAATTTTATTCCAGACTTAGTTTAAATGTCAGTACTATCCTGAAAAATCCACATGTAAATGTAAGAAATATGTACAATGCAAAAAGAAAGCAATTTTTTTGAAACAATTTTCTAATTTTGAATTTTTTATGGATTATTGGAAAAGAAAGGAAAAATGATGCACATGCAAAAAGAGTTTTTTTTTTCAAAAGGAAAAAAGGGTTAATAAAATATATACAAGTATATACAAGATTTTTTTGTTTTTGTTATTGTTTGTTTCTTTTTTGTTTATTTTTGTTTTTGTTTTTTTGTTGTTTTGTTGTTTTTTTGTTTGTTGTTTTTTATTTGTTTTTTTCTTTCTTTTTTTTGTTTTTTTGAAATGTGATCAAAGTCTATATAGACACACACGTGGATTTTATGAATTTATATACATATCCCCAAAAATAAACATTAAAGTACGAGTTATGTCTAAAGTATATATACAATATATAAGACACCCCCTATACATAGCTCGAACTATGTCCTCATAGTGATCAGAGAGCGGAAAAGGAAGACATAACTCGTGCTAAGTATAGAAAGTGAAAAACTCCTATGTTACAATGACTCAAAGAGAAAATGAAAAGAATAGAGGTCGACAATCCCTCCTATGGTTAGGATCACGTAATCCTAAGTATAGAAGACTGTATAAAAGGGGAAAACCAATGCAAAGAATGTACAGACTCAATAATAAGAATAATAATAACAATATGAACAACATCACCCCCCTTATACTTAGGGTAGAGTATCCCTAAGTATAGGAAACAACATGAGTGATGAACAAGATGAATATGAACAACACAAATCATTCACCCCCTGTACTTAGGATAAAGCACATCCTAAGTATAACATATATACACAAACGGAAAAGGGGTGAATGATAAAATGGAATAAGATAGAGTGAAATGAAAGGATATACAAAAGTAGTGGATGTACAGAGGTCAAGAAGGTCGAAAGCAAACCTTCTTGCGAGCTCGCTGAGGAATGGATTTAACAAAATGTAGGTCGATATTGGGGTTATCAATAGATATGAACTGATCAGGATCGAGCAAGAATGTATACTCAGCATTGTCAGAGTGTGTAGGCACGAATTGATTATTGGAAGTAGTGTAGTCATGTCCTGATTGGGAAGTCTCGCAAATATCAAAGTAAAAAGGCTCGAAATCATTATCAGAAAAAGTAGGATCAATTTCAGCCAGGCAAGACTCTACTGGATGATCATATTCATTAAAAGGCCCAAATTTCTTTTATAAAAGCAATCAAATCAAATTTGGCCTTATCAGTCTCATCTGAATAAGAGTGAATAGGAACGGACTCATCAGTGAAAGTAGTCAAATCATGTCTGTTATGTCTAGTCTTAGAGTCTGCCTTCTGCTCTAGGGTGTCTATCGTGTAAATCCCGCGGATGTCATCAATGCAACTCCACATACAAGAAGAGGGAACTCCAAAGTCTATGCTTTCCGAGTCTTCCTCCTTTAGGAGAAATCCTTGGGTCTCAATATCATCCAACATATAAGAATATATGATATTAACATCGAGGTCAAAATCCTTGGGGTTGGCTAACACGGGCGGGCTCTCATGGGATGCAAGTCTCTGGTCAGTAATGGGTGTAGTGACCAACACATCGCTCCCTGCATTAGAACAGAAGCGAATCTCTCCTGATCTATAATCAATAACGGCTCCCGCAAAGGCGAGGAAAGGTCGTCCTACGATGATTGGAGGGTGCTCTACAGGGGTGGAGGTCACCATGGGCAACATGACAAAATCAAAAGTGAATTTCATGCCCTGAATAATAACGACAATGCTCTTAAGAATACCCTTCGGCCTCTTGATAGATCCATCAGCAAATTGAACTATCATCCTGAGATGTGACGCTCAGATCAGCTTCTTCGCTTTCTCTTCTTGTGTTGAGGAGTAGATAAATGGGTCATGACCTGGCGAAGTGGGGCTTTAATGATATCATGAATTGTGACCATCACTTCAGGTTCAGTCAACTTTTTTTTAATTTTTGGACCTGCTCCAAACATGGAAGGAGATCGGAATAAGCATATACACGAGGATTGCCAAGAGCAGTCTGTATAGTGGAAACCTCGGGGTCAAGGTCGGGACATGTGGTGAATGACTGTGTGGGAAAATGGTTTGGCATGATTACCCTCTCCTCACAAAATGAATCAACAATGTGTCTCCCCGAATCTTTTTGTATTTTTAAAATTTTCTCATTTTTTTATTTTGGGCGATTGAAAGCTCTCATGATTATCCTCAAGTGAATCCATAATCTCAAACAGTGGAGCAACATTCTGGCTCATATTTATGTTAAAAAGATTGGTAATCCTCGAATTCATATGCTCCATCATCTGGTTCAGAGTCTCAAGTGTGGAAATCATGAAAGGAAAATCCAAAATTACAGGGTCGGGTGAGTGGAATAAGGGTGGGTGAAAATCATCGTCCGATTCCTGAAATAATGGGTTAAGCAGATATGCACAAAATGCATGAGGACAATCCTCCTGGAAAAAGGAAGGTGGATCGGCTGGAGGATACAAGATATCCGTGAAGATTGGATTAAAATAACTCCAGTCGGCCATCTCCAAAACAAAAGATGGGGATTGGGAGAACACGATAGTCAAGTCAAGCTATGCAAGAAAAAGGCGCAAATGCGCATAAGGATTTAGTATGCACACAAGCAATCAAACACAATACAAACCCCCAGTTCACCAACTCAACTCAATGTGAAGACCGTGAAGGTTTGGTCAATCATCTTGTCAGATTTAGAGTTTGGTGAGAATACAATCTATCAGAGCGGTTAAAGCAAGCTGTTAGGAATCCAATGCTCCCAGGAGACTAGCCTACGCCCAAAGTTAGATCTTTCCCAGCTAGTATGAATTGCGGACCATTTACCGATTAACCGATCAATTTATTCTGTTAAGGATGTTGCATGCTGCTTTACCGACTACCGGAGAGATCCTCACTGGAGAACGACTAACCAAGACAGTAGTCTGAAAAGAGTTCGGGTGTGGTTCTATCCTAGTGTGTGGGTCGCTCTTTTGCTACATACAATCCAAACAATGAGGGGGTTACTCTCCCTAAAATAATAATTTTTCCTTGTATTTATTTTAGAGTCAAGTTTTCTTTAGCAGTCCCGTATTTTAGGCAGTTGTCACTTGGTTAAAATATTTTCAAAGAATCTCCCACTGAGTGTCCAATTTTCTTTTTAACTTATGTGAGTGAAAACAAGGAAGGAGATTGGAAATGCCAATGTGCGATTAAACACAATGATGCATGTAGGGGTTAGAGATGTGTACCTTGTCGCCAACACTCTACATGCAAGTGATCCGCGCAGAACTGAAATACAGAAAAATAAACTAACCTATATGCAAATGCAAGTGAACCGTCCTAACAATAGCTTATATTAATAGGAAAGAACATGTTAATTTGACTAAGTCCAATTACGCTCTATTCTATAGGTATAGACATTCTTGTTTAGGGTGTTGGACCTATTTAATTACCGGGCTCAAGCTAATTAATTGAAGCAATCAATAGTTAGCTCACGAAATCCGCGAGAAACAAAGAAAAATAAGGTGATGAAAACAAAACCGGTGAGGTCCCCCAAGTGCACCGGCACTTGGCGAAATAGACTCCACAACAAATGAATGTTTGTTTACAATGGTTCAAATGCTAGAAAAGAAAATCTTGCTCTTTTTTTTGGTCTCCTTCAATTCTTCTTTTCCTCTTCTCGTGCTATCCTACGGCTCGGTGAAGAATCAAGCCGCATCCGCTTTGCTTGGGTGCTTCGGTCTCCTAGGATCGCCTCCTTCTCTCCGTCGGCCCTCACAAGGAAAAGAAAAGAGAGAATGTATAAGAAACACAATTATCAAATATAAGCGGAAAAAAATAAAATGAAATAGTGGATATGAACAATGGGAAAAAATACACAAATATATACAATCAAGAATAGCAGGTCAAAAGAGAAACCTAACTACCATTGTCGTGCCTCCCCGGCAACGGCACCATTTTGTTACTGCATGAATTTTCTTCGAGGATTGGTTATTAATAATACGAGGAGTCATCGTTATCCCTAAATAATCTCGCGACAAACAAACAAATTTTTTTCTTCTCTCGCTGCAAAATAATTACAGAAAATAATGTGGAGCAAGAGAAATGTTTTTACCTGTATAACATAGAAGATCAAACTCAGGACTGCTAAAATTCCCGAGGGTTATTCAATTAATAAAAAATCAATTAAAAGAAAAAGCAGGAATCTCAAAGGCAAACTATCCTTGATTTTTGTGGAATTTTTATCTTTTTAAGTTTTTCTTATTTCTATTTTTATTTTCTGATTTTCAATTTTTTAGTGATTTTAATTTTGCATTTTTTTAATTTTTAAATAATGGACAATATGTACAAGATAAAAAAATACGCACACCAAACTTTTTTTTTATTTTTCAATTATATCAAAAAAAGCTCAGAAAAATCCAGAGAAAATATTTTTGGTTTTCAGGGTTTTGAAATATTTTTGGGAATTTTGTTGAATTTTCAAATGTTTTTGTAATTTTCTAATAATCAAATAGTGGGAAAAATGAGAAACAATGCACAGCCTGGAGTAATTTGTAACTTTAGAATAACAAAACTCCTGGCAATTATTTTTATGATGAAATATATGCAAATATCTACAAACAAGAACTAAAATCATGATTTCTGGGTTTTGTATATTTTTTTATTTTTATACGATTTTTTAGTACTTTTCAAATTTTTTGGCTTTTGAGAAGAATTAATACGTGAAATTTGGACAGAAATTAAAAGATAATGAAATAAAACTACTCTAAAGTTTTGGTACTTTTGGAGGAATATTCTAATTTTTATGAATTTTTGAATTTCAAATAGGGAAAAATGACATGTTTTTGATTTTTAAATAATAATAAATAAATTTAAAATATAATGAAAAAATTATGCTAAAAAGATAAGCACATCAGGAGCATAGCATGATTTTTGGGGTTTTTATTGACCAAAGAAAACATTTATTTCAATAAGAAAAGAAAGAAAAATAAAGGTCTGGAATTCAAGAACTTAAATGAAAATATTCAAAGTTTCTGCATGAAAAAACAATAAAAATCAATTCGTGGACAGAAAGTGAAATTACCCAGAATGGCGTGTGCATCGCACGTGCTTGAGGCTCTAGGGCAGGGACTCTTTTGAAATTTAAGAAACGCTTAGGTGTAGAGTTGCAAATTTTCCAGAATAAAATAATCATCTCACTAGGGTTTCTTCTTCTCGTGCCTATTATCGTTCTCCACAAACAAGTCAAGGGGCATGGGCGTCACCGCCCCTCTCTTCCCATGGTTGGGGTAAAGAAGCGATGATGATCGGTGGGTTTGGCGTGGTTGGGCGCCCACAATGGAGGTAACTTCGCGCAGTGGGTCATTCATCAGGCGGAGTGGTGGTACGATGGAGGTGTGACGGCAGGCGATGTCTTCGGCCGAGGGTGGCACAGGAGCGCGGCTGCCACATAGAGGAGATAAGCGGCTGGGCCGCGATAGTGTTGACGGCGATCGACGGCGATCGTGGTGGAGACTAATAAATCTCAGATTCATCACTATAAATCTCATTAATTAAGCTCAAGACCCTCAAAATCATTGGCATTTATTCATTTATTCTGCATAATTAGCATTCATGCATGTTTTAATAAGAACTGCATTTTATCACGCATTTCTGCACAAAATAAGAAGCCAAAAATCCTAGCCAAAATTAACCTGTAATAGCCCAACTTCCCTGATTTTGACTAATTCATGCTAACTCCGAATGACCCAAAATCACCTCCATTGTGTACATATCACTAAGAAGAATAAATAAAAAAATATAAAAAAATCACTAACCCAAATAAGTGGACTAAAAACCCAAATCCTAGTTCTATGATTCCCGGACTAAAATCCTCATATCTTCCCCATCCAGTGTCCGTTTTGATCCTACCCACTTTCGAACTAATATAAATTCAATTCCCTTCAAAACAAGATCATGTTCAAGTGACTCAGACCTCGTATGTGAAAGTTGGGTTTTGGGCCTCTTTTGTACATTTTGTATTTTAGCGGTTTTTGACCTATTATTTTATGTACATAATTATCCTATTTTATTATATTTCTTTTTCATTTGTCTTCTTTGATTAAAATTTTATTAAAATATGTAAGAATCCAAGTCCAAACTAAGCTTGAAATCAAAGAGACAAATTGAGTCCGAATCTTCACTAACTAACGGTACAAAATTGGTCCTTTTCATGTTTTATTCTATTTCTTCTTTTTCTTAATTAATAAAAAATCCAAAAAAATTATATTAATGTGTAAATATTTATTTTTGATTTTATCATATTTTTTCAGATTTTTAACTAGTCTAAAAATGACAAAAAAATATAAAACCCAAAAAACAAGGTATTCTATGTACATGGGATGCCCCTAAAATATCATTTTGTGCAATTGATCGATTCTGGTTTTGGTGTTTTCATGTAGATCTCGTCGAGACGAGCAATTTTCGTGAAGAAACCTTTTCGATCCGAGGTCGTTTGCTATTTATTTTGGATTTTTTAAAGTTTTTATTTTCTGAATTTTGTGGTGCTGGCACGTGGCAGCTCCTGGAGCCGCTACGTATTAGCCATTTTTTCAAGTTTTATTATTCATTTTTTATAAAATAAAAATAAAAATAAAAAGCCCAGCACGTGCGTCGCATGTGCCTCCCAGGCACGTGCCACACACATGCTTCCTCATTTCGCCCACCGCCACGTGTCACATCCTCAGGCGACCGATCCCAGCTGATCGGACGGTCGAGGAGCATCGTCAATCTCCCGTGATTTCTCTGCCGCCTCCTCCGTAAATCTCACCGGCCACTGCATCCCCCAAATCTCTCCACCGATCTCAACAGCCATCGCTGATCCCCATCCGATCTTATTTTTCAATCAATCCCAATCAAATCCCTCCACCAGTGATCCCTTTCCTTCATCGGACCCGACATCGTGCCTATTTAAGCTTCACCGCAACCTCGTCCTCACTTCATCCGTCGTTTGACGCCAAGCTTCGCTCCGGAGTGACGGATCGGTAGCTCCCTTCCACGGTGTGATCCAGGGCCTTCTGCCTCGCCACAGCAATGCCTCAGGCCGCTGCTTCGCTCCAGCGTTTGCCGTCGAGCTCCAGTTACCCATCCTCCTCCTCCTCCTCTTCGCCTTTCATCTTTGATCGTCACCTCCCGCTCTCTCGATCATCATCCCCCCCTCGCCATCTTCTTTGTCAACGATCACCCATCGTCTCTGACATCAAGCTACTTCACCGGACCTTCGTCTTCAACATTCTTCACCAACGCCACCGCGTCGTTCTTCGTAATCTACCTCCGACTACAGTCAAGTCTGTCGACACATGGCACCTCCGCCTCGCCTGGGAGCTCAGTAACCTTCGCCACCCGGTCCCTTCACCCCACTGTGCTCCGCCTTCAACCATCGTCGTCGACTTCAAGCAGGTGTTCATCATCAGAGCTTCGCCCCTCCGCCAGTTGCTTCGTCCACACGAGCTGCTTGTGCCTCGATCTGCATCGACTAACGAGCCACGACACCACGCCGTCGAACCTTGCCGGACTCCGCCTCTCCACCGACGTTTGTCATCCTTGTGTCGGCCCATATCAGCTGTCTGATCATCACGCCACCAGTCATTAGAGCCGTTAAAGCATCCGTGAGCCCCACCGTTAGATCCAAACTTCATCAGCGGTCCAGATTCGTCCCGAGCCTCAATCCGATCCAACTTCCATGCCAGGAGCTTCGGGAGATTCCGAAGCATGCGAACGCGCCACGTGGAGGCTCCTCGGAGCCTGCCACCACACGTGCATGTCACGTGAACAACGGAAACTTTGAAGAAGACCTCCGGAGTTCCTCTTATTTACAGAACAACCCACCGACCAGAGGTCACGTGCCACGTACATGCCCCTTTGGTAATATTGCAGCAGACCCCCCGACCTTCTTGGTAATTATGCATTGGCCCCGTTTTGCATTTTATTTTATATTTATATATTGCAGAAATACCCCTGTGTTCCCCTGTTATTTTAAACTTCTACATTGCATATTTTATTCATAAAAAATTAACATCTTTTTCCTCACATAATTCTCTAAATCTTGACATATTACGGGCATTTCGTGATCATTGGTTAATTAATAATTATTTATTTTGTGGAAAATTGCATATCTTACCCATTTTATGCTCTAATTTTTATAATTGATTAACCGTTGTTCTAAATATTTCCGAAAAATCATGGATTGTATAATTAATTGTGGTTAACATTGTGCCCAAAAAGAATTGCATTTGCTTAAATAATTTGCCATATAAAAATAATTTTGCATATTTTGGTGTTTGATTTTTAATAGGTATTGAAACTGCTATTTTCGAGGTTTAGGATTTTTTTGAGATCCATCACTTAGTGATAGAAATTAGATAATTTTATACCTTGAAAATAATTAGGTTTAATATTTATTATAATTAAATATAGAAATTCACTTTGTTTGCATTTAAAATTCATAAAAAAATTCATATTGCATCCAAAGAAATTCCAAAAAAAATACAGTGTATTCATTTCATCATAATTATCATCTTGTCCAAGTTTCTTATTTTTCAGACATTGTTTTATTGCTATTTACATTTTAGTCCCTAAAATAGGCCAAAATTGCATTTTGCATCCTTTATTGCATGAAAAATTGCAAAAAAAACCCGCCTCAGAAACCACGCATGAACTTTGATAGACATAATTCTAGGTTGTTCCTTTGCCTCCTTGTTTTCGACCTTGGGACTTGCTCAAGTAAAATAAATATAAAACCACATTAATTAAAATTGACAAATATTTTGTGTGGTTATTTCTTGACTGATTCCGATTGTCGCCTACAACGAAACGACACATTTATTTTAACGCACGATAAATACACGATGATATTTAAATAGTGCAATCCAGGATTTGTCAGATGGTGCAGTTGCCAGGGATCGAACCCAAGCCACCCGCGTGACAGGCAGGAATACTCACCACTATACTACAATGGGCGGGAATTAATTTACTCTCGTACTATGCACTTAGCTCAACTCAGACGAGATGTTGGAAGACTGTGTGAGTTTCTTTTCTGTTAGCATGGAAATTTAAAGATCGGAGTACGGGTTGAAATAAAGCTTCGGAAAAGGGATGGATGGCTGGGCACAATTTTTCCTAAGACCCCAAAAAATGTACGGAAACAAAAAGATTCTATATTCGTAGGGGCATAACAAGATCCAAGCAGAACCACCATAAATCCAATACAAAGAAGCATTCTACTAAATAAATATCTGACCAAAAAGGTCCAAACTTCAAGAAAACCTGCAGATCTTGGCAGAGACTTGGCTACACTGGCAAGCTTCACAAGGAGAGGTGATTAAACTGGCCACCCTCCAGTTCTTTGTCCTTCTTCTATCTTCTCCCTCAATTTGATTGTGAACACAGCGTGACAGACCTTAGAAGGAAATACCTGACTCCCCGAGGACGAGTTATTGGAGAGGAGATTGGCATGGTAGTCCAGCATTCTGGATGAGAAAAGCTAAAACCTTTCACACACATGAGTCGATTGTTCAATATTCATAGGGTATGCTTTGGGAAGAGGATTGATCTAAGATGACTTCTGAGCTGAAACTGTGACAATGATGCGGAGAACTTGAAGGCTATTGATTTTAAAATTCTAAGTCTCACAGAAGTTCCGCCAAACTAATAATCCAAAGGTCGAGTTCAGTTTCATTTTCACCTTCATCTCATGGTCTTAGTATAGAACCCAATCTCATTTCACCTCATGGCATTTCTTTTGATGCTCAAGGACGAGCATAGTTTAAGTATAGGGGGATGATGAATCTCATATTCATCACTCTAAATCTCATTAATTAAGCTAAAATCCCTCAAAATCATTGGCATTTCTTCATTTATTCTACATAATTAGCATTCATGCATTTTTTAATAAGAATTGCATTTTATCACGCATTTCTGCACAGAATAAGAAGCCAAAAATCCCAGCCAAAATTAACCTGTAAATAGCCCAACTTCCTTAATTTTTAACTAATTCATGCTAACTCTGAATGACCCAAAAAAACCTCCACTGTTTACATTTCACTAACAATAATAAATAAAAAATACAAAAAAATCACTAACCCAAATAAGTGGACCAAAAACTGAAATCCTAATTCTAGGATTCACGGACTAAAATCCTCATATCTTCCCCATCCAGTGTCCGTTTTGATCCTACTCACTTTTGAACTAGTATACATTCAACTAACTTTAAAACAAGACCAAGCTCAAGTAAATCGGAGCTCGTATGTGAAAGTTGGATTTTGGGCCTCTTTTGTACATTTTGTATTTTAGCGGTTTTTAACCTATTATTTTATGTATATAATTAACCTATTTTATTCTATTTTTTTCATTGGTCTTCTTTGATTAAAATTTTGTTAAACTAAGCTTGAAATCAAAGAGAAAAATTGAGTCAGAATCTTCACTAACTAACTGTACAAAATTGGTCCTTTTCGTGTTTTATTATATTTATTCTTTTTCTTAATTAATAAAAAATTCAAAAAATATATTAACGTTTAAATATTTATTTTTGATTTTATTAAAGACCGCGAGTGGTGGTGGGGGGCTTCAGATCTGATGGGAAGATGGAGATGGTTGCGGTAATGAAGGCGAATCGGCGGAGGCTCTAGCGAGCGAGAGATGCACGTCGCCGTGGAGGAGGTCGTGCGCTCAAGGAGGTGGATGTTCACGGCTATTACGTGGGGGCAGTTGTGTCACGCGCTAAACATGACAAGCACGGTATTGCTGGGCGGAGGAGGCGGAGGCGGAGGCTCTAGCGGACGAGAGATGCGCACGACTGACGAACCGCAAAATCAGCCCTTTAAGAGTGCTAGATTAGCACTTCAACATGTCGTAGCAGTCGGGCCGATTTTGGTCATCAAAGAGACCACCTCATTGATACATGTCAAATAAGAATGCGATGGTCCTTAATTTATATTTTACTTGGTAAGAAACCAAGGTCGAAATCAGGGACACGAGCCTCTCTCGTATTAATCGGCTTTAAGTCTATTTAATTAAGTGTTGAGTTAGAGGCATATAGGTCAAAATCATGCAAAGACACAATAAAACAATAATGCATTAAAATAAAACATGCATTTTTTTTATTAATTTTTATCATGCAAAATAAATGCCATGAAATGCAATGGAAAGATACCCTAGGTTAAAAGGATGAGCCAACTAAAACAAAGTTGATTTCAGATTTAAATGAGGCAAACACTCATTTGACAATCAGTGCAAGATTAATCAGAAAGGCATAAAAAATCACTAGAGTTAATAACAAGTTAATTGAGATCACAGTGTCAATGTTAAGTGAACAAATATGCCATTAAAAAGTACGTCAAACAAGCTTTAAAATGAAACTGAAATCAACTAAAACAGAGGTACGGTGCTCAAGTTATGCATAAAAGAAGCCAGGGGCATAGATGCAATAAAAACATGAAAAGGTAATCGCAAACAGGTCCTCGGGAGGGGCCTAAATGTAATTAAACTAAATTGCGGGGCCTTCCCTGTAATTAAACCATAAGTGCGGGGGCATATTTGCAATTATTTAAACCCGCAAGGGCATGAATGCAAATATCCCCAGGCGCGCAAGTGCTGCACATGCGTCAGGACCTAATTGCAAATCTGGAGAAGTCACGGGCGTCTCTGCAAAATTCCCAGATGCGCACGTGCCAGGCACGTGCCATCCAGGCTCGGAAGTCGGGGCAGGCTCGGCAGAGGCTCGAGTCAGCTTCGGCCAGGTTCGGGAGATTCGAAGCTCGGTGCAGGCTCGTAGAGGCTTGGAAGTAGCCAAGCCTGGAGGCTCGGGCGCGAGGCTCGATTGTGTTCTGGTGAGGACGCGTGGCAAGCTCTGGGCCTTTGGATCATGTGCATCCAACGGCATCTGGAGTAGAACGGCTCGTCGGCGTGGCTGCATCGTAGCCGTTGGATGAACTCCGGGGCGGAGTATCCAACGGCTACTGCTCCTCCTCCTCCATCCGTGGAAGGTGGCGAGTTTGGAGCTCCGGCGGAGGTCCAGAAGGCTCTGGTGCTGCTCGCCGGGGCTCGGAGGATAGCTACGGCGTCGATGAAGTTAGCTCCGACCATGCTCCGGCCATTGATCAGATCGGCGACCTGCATCGTTAGTGGCACATAGCCGAGGCGTAGAGGTGCGTGCGTGAGCGAAGTGGGAGCTCAGGCGGGCGAAGAGTGTGGTGAGCTCGAAGCTCCTCCGCCGCGAAGGCGGAGGAGATGGGTCGGAGGGGATTGATGGTATGGAGGAAGGAGGATGTGAGTGGAACGATGCGTGGCGAAGGGGATGAGTTGGCAAAGCTCAAAAGGGGGTTAAGGGAAGGTGACAGTGGCCGGAGAGGCCTATTTAAATCGAACAAAACTCAAGAAAAATACAAGAAGGAGGAAGGAGAGTTACCGGAGGTTTGGCGGAGCAAGAAGCTTGTGCGCGAGCTCGAGGTTGAGCTCTGGTCGTCGCTGGACCCTGCCAGCTACTCAGGGCAGCTCATGCGGGCCTGCAGGCACCGCGACACCGCCATGGTCGGCGATGGATCACACCGGGGGCGACGATCGTCGTCGCTCGATCCGGCCACCTCCCCCTGTCACTGGGAGGTGGCGGAGGGCTGGGCCGAGCCCCACGTAAAGGTGGATGCGCGTGAACGGAGGAGGGAGCGGATTATTTAAAGGGCGAGTGGCGGAAGTGATGGTGGTCGGAGTGGGTTTCGAGGCGAAGATGGAGCGAGTGGAGAGGATGTCGGAGTTAGTGGGGTGATGCGCGAGGATGGTGGATGACTGGGGAAGACCCAGCGGTGGTTGGCGGGGTGCGAGGGGCACTGGAGTCATGGAGAAAATTGAAAGGGGGAGAGGTGCGCGCGAGTGGAGATCGTGGGAGAGAGAGAGGGATCCAGAGGTAGACGACGGTCATCTGACCGTTGGATCTGGAGATCCAACGGTGGGAAGCGTTACGCGAAGGGACGGTGCAAAATAAATCGGGGCGGCACGATCGGAGGCCCAAGATTTGGCCACGTGTTGCGCTGCGGAGTGAGCGCTAGCGGACGGATTGGATGATAAGTTAGGGTTGATCGCGCGGCTGAGGAGAGAGGTGGAAGCAACGGCTGTGGTGGAAAGGTAGGGGCGCGATCGAATGGATATCAACGCGCCACGTGTCAGGCTGAGGACGAGGCGCGAACGTGCGGCATGGATCAGAGATAAAGGCTGATCGGATGGCTAGAAATTAGAGCGGGTGTGGAGATTTCTTAGCCGTTGGATCAAGTGAAGATCCAACGGCCCAGATCAAGGGCGGATGAAACAAGGGACGCGGGCCACGTGGCTCACCCAGATTGGGCCACGTGGCCCAATCAGATTATTGCGAAAGTATTTTTGAATTTTGGAGGTTAATTTGGCCGAATTTGAGAAAACTCAAAACATGAAAGTTGTAGATCTTGACGAGATCTACAAGTTTCATGTTGACCAAAACTGGAAAAGAGATCAAACAAGGCCCGAAATAATTTTGAGGGTATTTTTAAGTCTAAAAATACCACTAATTTCATTTTTTCATTTTTTTGTGATTTTTAATTTATTTAGGACTCTGTTAATTACAAGACTTTAGCTGGGATTTATTAACACTCAGCTTAAGCAAGGGGGTTAAAAATGAGAAATAAAGATGATGAAATCGAGTTTCATCAGCGACCGTGGAGGGCCGCTGCTGCGGCATTTTTTTATATTTTTAAATTTTTTAGTGTAAATAGTAGCAAGAATAATGAAAAACCTTTTTTATTTTTTAGAAATAGAACTGTAAATAATTATTTTTTAATTTTTTCCCATTTTTTTAAAGTTTTTTATTTTGTCCCTACAAAACAAATGTTAGAAAGGAAGGCTAGACATTTTTTATTTATAAACAAATGAGGATGTGAGCACGACGGCTTGGCCCCAAAATGAAAACGGACGATGTGAATGGGGATCCGGCAAAAAATGAGGAATGGATCCAAGTCTCCTGCCACCGTGCATAGTCGAAGTTGAGAGATCGTGATAGGTAGAAAAGCATGTGGACAGATCGAGATGTGAGATGAAAAATCGAGTTGGTGGCGGATCAAATCGTGATGGATTTTAAGATCTAGAAAAAATGGCAACTAAGAAAAAATGTGAGAAAGTAAAACTATGATTAATATAGGATAAAAATAAGAGAAAATGTGGACCTCATATTAGGAGCGGAAAAGACGTTGATCACCTCGAGAAGGCCGACTCGCTGTCACCGGACGGCTCGGAGGATAGGCACCCTTATGCGACAAGAAGACTCTTGGAGATCGGGCTCCTCTCACCAAAGATTGATCCCATTGGAATGATGGAGAAGGAGCCTTATTAATAGATAGAATGTGATTGAAGTTTGAGTTTTTGAATTTTTGGATGAAGATAAGAAATAAGAGAGAACAAAAATTGAAATGAGATAAATTAGCGTGATAAATTTTTACAAAAAATTAAATAATTTTTTTTGTATTTTCGTCACTTTATTTATTTGAAAAATAATCGTTCATTTTTTTATTTTTTTGTCGTAGTTAGTTAAGAAAATTAAATATATACATGTACATATATGACATTATCTACATGGGTAAATAAGCAAATTAATTAATTTTTTGTTTTAAAAATTTTCTATTTTCTATTTTTTATTTTTATTCTAAATAATTAGTAAAAAATATTTACGAATATTTATAAAATACAATATGTACAAATACATGAGAAAATTGCACAAACCACCCCAGAAAACTAACTTTTCACTCGTAACTCCAAAAATTATGAAATCAGAGCCATTTTAAAGATAATTTAATTTAAACTACAATGGAAGTGAGCTGGTTCAATTTGAACTCATATGGAGCTGGAATTGGTATTTCAATTATCGTTTACTGGCTTTTTCCAAGTGTGGTTGCTTTTATTCTGTACATGATTTAGTTGTGTAAATATTTTTATTATTTAGGACACATTTTTATTTACAACTTTTGTTTTGAAAATTATTTTGTCTGAGGTCAATTTATGTACAAATAAAATAGTGAATTATACAAATATACACATCATACAATTTTTTTTATTTTCTGAATAAAGACCCTATATCACCCTACTTTATTCCTGGTTGATCAGGTCAGGTCTTGACCTTCTCTCGGGGTTCGGGTTAGCCTGTATCTATTACCTATATACAAACATCGATTTTATTTTCTTTTTTTATTTTTCCTTTCTTTCTTTCTTTATTTAATTTATTTTAAAATAGTAAGAGGTGTAAAATATTTACACATAAATGCAAGTTAGTAAGAATATGGAGTTAGTGCTATATACAGGTAATTTATAAGGAATTTTAAGCTAAAATAAATGAATAAAGATGATGAGATGCATATTCATCAGGGGCCTATTATGCAAAATTGTTATTCCTCATTTCAGATCAAGGAATGATATTTGCAATAACACTTATTGCATAATGGCTCGTCGTGGGCTCGCATGTCCAACAATATCCACTTTGTCGTAGATAAGCTGGGGGAAATGGGTTGAAGTTGGAGTTGGGGTTTATTTGCTTGGATCGGTTGCTTTAGTGCATTGTATATGACTGTTGAGATTATATCATTATGTTTTGAACTCAATAAATAAATAAGGAATGTACTTCGAATAGTACCCGGGTGTGTAGATTCATGTTTGATTAAGCGCAACTTATCATGTAGTTAAGCATGTAACTGATGAGCTCATATATATATATATATACACATCGGAAGGGGTCGATTTCAGGAAATCTGAGACCGTTAAAATTTGATTATCATGATGGATAAGTTAGAAGTCTCGAGATAAGCTGAAATTTAAATAACACTATGATGAAATATTTCGATCTAAATACCTTGTGGATTCTATTCAAAGAAATTAGAGAAAAGGGGGCGGGTGTAGGAAAGTTACCTACACATGGATGTAGGCTTCATTTTCCCTATATATATGATAATACAAATACTTTTAGGGTACAAGTAGTAAATTGCATGTAACATACAATAACAATCTTTGCAGATGATTTGGGACAATGAATAACAAGTGTAAGGGTAATAATGGAATATAATGAACCCTCTCTTTACTCTTTTATACTTCTGTCAGTGTAAAAATGTTAGCATGTTTTACTTGTACTGAGCATTTTGCTCATAAGCACTTCTTTGAAAACCCATCCTGGTTTGCAGGTTGTTGATTAGCAATTGTGACTTTAGTTTCCGCAATTTGTACCATACTTCAGGTACAGTTTCATTAGCAGAGTTGCGTTGGTTGTTGTACTTTTATAGGTTTCGTATCTTAAATTTGTCAGCCGTGTACATAATTAGAATGCACACTCTGTGTAGAATTATTAAATGTATATTTTTTGAATTATGAATATATATACTATTTTTGGAGCATTTTATTCTTTACTGCTTTACACTCCGAATGTTAATCACTGATGTATGAATGTGGTTATTATTGAGCATCTAGATCCTAGGGAGCTTATAGTTTCATCACTCCTCCCACGGGGCTAGGGCATTACACTTAGGTAAGAAGAAAATACATTTACATAATTTGACCTAACCCTTTGCACCTTATATTTTATTTCTGATATTAATGTTAATAAATATACATCCTTCGTGTGTACGTTGAACTTGCCTACAATGGAAACTCGTTACGTATGTGTCTTTTTCTAGTGGGATGGGGAAATTTTCTCGATTATCTATCTTGGGAAGACATGTGAAACTTGGAAGAATCCTTTACTCCTCTCTATGTCCTCCATCACCTATGATGTCTAGATGACTACCCTTTTAAGAATTTTTTTGAATCATAAAACCCTTATTGTGAATAGGGCTATCTTAAAAAATGTGAGAAACCCTTTATTATGGAAGGGACCTAGCTAACTAAACCTTTCTTTAGAGAATTGGTCAATCGATCAAAGCATGTCTCGGTGGAAGCTTATAATCCTCTTCACGCTTGGCATCTCAAAATTACCAAGCTTAAGAAATGCATTGGAATGTAAAAAAAAGAGAACTTATCTACCTTGAATCTATAAAAAAGATAGACCCGAGCTTGAAATTAAAATTTTAAAAAATAAATTAGATAACAATATCATTGATGAAAATGGCATCAAGAAACTACACGACTTGCATTTAACCATTGAGGTGATCTTTGGTGATGAGTTTAAGTGGGAGCTAGAGAGCCAAGATTTGTTGAATCCGGAAGATAGAAATCGATGGCTTCAACAAGAAGGAGAAAAAACCAGATTTATGTGCTAAAAGATAATCCAGGAAACACCCACAACGAACTTCCTAATATATAAACAAATTACCTTTGATTATCACAAAAATCTATATGTTAAACCCCACTGAAATTAGCATATCTAGTTTACCTTTGTCCTTCTTTTATTGGTCAAATTGTCAATCCGGAAGACCTCGTAGCTCGATAACGAAAATGGAGGTATATTAACAATTATGGGCCTTAGGTCATTAAAGGCAATGGGACATGATGGGTGTATCTAAGATTTTTTAAAAAAATCTTGGCCTCTATGTCGGGCATTTTATGAAATCGATCCACACGTTCAAATCCAAACTTCAATAACTAAATTTATGAATAATTTAATCATGGCTCTCATATTTAAAAAGGGAATTCCACAAGAGATAAAGATGTCCCGATGAGGACCATCTCCAAGATTTTGCCAATTTCTTCCCACCATCCTCAATGAGTTTTGAGAATTTTACACTCATAACCCTGAGTAATTTTATAATAACTATTATAATCTAAATAATCGCGAATTAAATGAGAAACCATGAATAGTCACTCAGTCTCACATTCATAACCCTCTGTCAGTTTGATATCTTAACTCAACCATATGAATAAGTTAATCTAACTCATCCTCAATCTAACGAAACAAACAAAAAAACCCCGCTGCTCTCTTCGTCTTGCTTCGGGTCCGGCGAACAGTGGCCTGCAGGGCTTCGAGCAGAGGTAGAAACGGACTCAGGTCGCCGTGTGTGCGTGTGGGGGGGGGGGGGGGGGGGTTGCAAGCTTGGCGCTGCTGCTGGGATGGGGATTCGGGCAAGGGAGCAGTCAACCAAGGGAAGCAGGAAGCTTGGCGCTATTGCTGAGGTGGGGATTCGAATCAGGGCTGGGGGAAGGGACCTTTAGGCCGGGTCGAAGGCATGGGAGGAGCGGCAGCAGGGGGGAGGGGGGCGAACGACATAGGCTCGCTTATGTTTCAGAGACCACTGTGATATTCAAAGACGTCATTCAGGTCCGCGACGATCAATGGTGGCGTGCGCTGTCTACCGGATACATAACTCAATGGGCCGCCATGATACCACAGAAGATCGATGCTCTGTTCTACGCGCATATGGTCGATAAAGCTAAAGCACTTGCTCCTCTGCTCGAGAAGTTTCGGACTACAGTTGGACGCAAAGCTTACATTGTAGTTTCAGGCGGCAAGTTCTGCCCTTGCGAAGAAGCCACGACAATACTCAAGTGGCCCAAGGGCGTTTGCAAGGAGCGCAGGTTCAAGATCTTTGATCTGGAGGTTGGAGCCATTATGGGTATCTCCAATTCTGAGGTGCCTATCGTGCAGACCATATACTCCAGCTTGAAGGGTAAAATCCATAATCCCAGCTAGCTCATCACGGTTTCCGACATCGAACAGAGTGTGAAGGTTGCGCTCAAGATGGCAGCAGATGGCAGTGCCAATGGAGCCATACTGGTCTCCTTGCCGAGGGAGTCCATCCCCAAGGCCCTCTAGATGGCTGATCTCAGACCCACTTCATTACCAAGTGAGGACCGACACCACCCACCCGCTTCTTCTTGCATCATCGATCTTCTCTTTCTTATCATATGTTTATATTGGTCTTGCGGATTGGAACAAGATGAGGATTTCTGTAAATATAATAATCCAAAATCGAGTAGGATTACTCGGGAGGCCGCTCCGTGCGTTGCAGAACGCTTACTACTTGGGTGACGACGTGCCCATCTCCTTCAACATGGACAGCAAGGTGGACGAGGAGACTCTCAAGGCTGTCACCGCCTTCCAATGGCCACACGGGACGAAGATCACAAAGCGACGCATCATCCTAGGAGGTCTGATTCGAGCAGTGAGCGAGAGCAGGTATCCATCCTCTGACGACGACTACAGCCTCCTGTTGGAAGATGACACCGAGGTCTCTCCATACTACTACATATGGATCAAATACGCCCTCATGGCGTACCTCTACGACCCGCAGGTATCCCTCCCGGAGCTCGCATCCATCTCTCTCTATACGCCGAGGCTCATCGAGGTGGTGAAGGAGAGACCCAGATGGAACCCGACCGAGGCCTTCGAGAAAATCCATTCCAACACCCCGTACCTCCATCAGCTCCCATGGAGCTGGAGAGTGGTGTTCTTTCCGAAGCACTGGAAGGAGTTCTACGCGTACATGAACATGAGGTTCACGGAGGACGTGAAGCAGAACCCGGTGCAGATCCCAAAGTCGAGAACGAATGGGTGGCAAGCATCGTGGAAGAAGTTCCTCATCGACATGATGTACCTAAGAGGGTACGTGAGCTTGTACCCCAACTTCCCGGAGCAGGCGAGCATCTCCACCAACCACATGGAGCCCGGGGCTCACATCAGCGCCAAGGACAACGTGGTGAAGCACAATAAGGAGGACTTCGAGGTGCCGCTCATGAAGGACGACTTCACTAAGCTGTTGCCCACCGGGAAGCTGCCGTCTGTGGCCAGGCTCCTAGTGCTCAACCTCTTCAACCAGGCTCTATCGATCAAGGGGCTCAAGGCGGCCGGGCGAAGCTCCAGCAGGACGTCGTCACCTGCTCCGACGTAGAGGCGTTGCTTGTGAACCACCACACTAGGTTGCCGGTGAATTGCACGAGGTTCTGATCATCCCCATGCTCGATCGAGGAGGGGCGGTCAACCAGGGGAGGAGCAACCCCGCCCGGGCGGGGGGATGAGGGAGCTGGACGCGGATGTAGTTGCGATTCGAGGAGGAGGCATCGACGAGAGAGCTTCGCAGGTGTGCAACAGAAGCTTGTGGGCTTGGATGAGGGAAACTGGCAGCGCATCCTCCACTTCAACGAGGGGAGAGCAGATCAGGGCGGGGGGGTCTTAGAGGAGAGCTCATTGTCGACCGGGGGCAGAGGTGGTCGGCCGAACTCGGGGAGAGGGGTGAGGGGGTGTTCGAGTGCGGTGGAGGGGGAACCTGTGTATGTTTTGCAAATAAACATGAACATCGTGGGTATTTTTGTTATTTCAACGGAAACCGTTAAATATAACGGGTACCTCAAACAGAACATAACAAAGGGTCATGTCATGTAATAGTTAAGCATTACTCAGGTTTCTCATATAATTCGCGATTATGTAAGGTTATGAATGTTGTTGCGAAATTACTCAGGATTATGGATGTAAAAATCCCTAAAAAATTCCGTCACCTCTTGTTGCTTTGCCATTTCTTCGAGATTCTTGAAACGTGGAAACATACTAAAACTAAAGGGCTTAGACAAAAACATTATATCAAGAAGGCTTTTGATACTATTAGTTTTTTTTTTACTAATCTAAAATAATAACCTTACCACTTTACCACTAGATCATTTAATGATTCTTTTGATACTATTAGTTGGGACATAGTTAAAAAGATGACTTGTGATGTTTGGGTTCCCTAGGAAATTCATGCATTGGATCCCACGGTTCCTAATAATTATGGGAGTCTCACTTAAATCACAATAGCTAGCTCTGTTGGATTCTTCAATCCTTCTGGAGGGTAAGATAAGACGATCCTTTATATCTATTTGACTTTATTAACACAATTAATATTTCAGACTGCATGTTGCATAACATGTCTAAGATAGGAGATATAATGGGATTTTCCCTGCCCAAAGCAAGGATTCACATTAAAAAAATCCAGTTTAAGAATGGCATTTCGGTATTCGTTAGGCATGAAGAAAATGCATTTACATGTTTTGGCCTATCCCTTCGCACATTGTCTCTTATTTCCAGTATGGATATTAATAAATATAAGTCCTCTGTGCATACCTTAACTTGCCTACAACGTAAACTCTTTTATGTGTCTTCTTCTTGTAGGAGTAGGATGGGGAAAAAACTCTAACCCTGTTCGTTTGGGTTATAAGGAGGAATGGAATAAGGGGAATAAGCCCCCAACACACTTTCCCGTGGTACGACTATTCCTCATTATTTCATCTTATTTCACTCTTATTCTTATCTTTATCCCACCTTACCTACCTTTATTTCACCTTATTCTCCTTATTCTTATCCTCCAGCCGAACGGAGAATAGATCCTTATTCCTCTTATTCCCCATCCTTATTCCTGCTTATTCTCCTACCGAACGGGCCCTAATATCTTATCTTGGAATCCCTTTATTTCCCTCGCCTCTCAAGTATCAACATTTACAACAAATAATTGACAAGTTTCTTACCAAGATTCGAAGAAGCAAGGACTAAAACCACTCCCTTCCACCATGGTTATGCTTTTAAACTCGTCTCTTACGCCTTTGGTGACGCACTGTAGTCATACCATGGGCGGACCCACATATTGGGTATGGGGGCACGTGCCCTCTCTAAATTTACACATCCCTTTTATTTTGTATTATTAAAAATTTTAAAAATGTGGTAATATATGGTTGTGCCCCCCCCACCCCCATCGGTCCATCCGAGGATTACGAATATGAAATCCACACGAGCCCTCTGTACCCCACATCATCCGAGAATTTAGAATTGAAATCGTACCCTCCATCTAGGGATGCAAATGATTACGAATATATCTGTATCTGATCCGTCTCCGTATCCATTTTATACAGATTTTGATGTATGTATCCGGAAAATGGATACAGATATGGATATCATTTTGATATCCGCAAACATCCGTATCTGTATATCAGTTTTCATATATAAATATAGTCATAGATTTATTTTTAATGCTACATAACATAATTCTATACCTTCTTTTATCATGTTTGTATACTTTTCATGATACAAACACATCTAGTAAATTTATATCATGTGTTTTCTATCTAATTCGTATATATTTTAAATCAATCTATAGAGCATTTCTAGCATTACTCGTATGCGATCCGTATCCGTTTTACATCCGTATCAGTTTTTTAAGGATATGGTAAGATAGTTTTAATATCCGTCAATATCCGTATCCGCATCTGCATTCGTATTCAAAAACAGATAAGGATATGGTGATATATATATATATATATATATATATATATATATCAATATCCGTATCCGTCCGTTTGCATGTCTACCTCCATCCCTCCCCATGCCTCGTGCACTCCACCCCCGGATCCCAGTTTGGTTCTGCACATTCTCTCTAGGTCGATGCTCTTCCCCGAGTCTCCTCCATGCAATGATACCGCATCCTAATACTTCGCCTCTCCTCTCGAGTCCCTGATAAGAGCACGTCTCAACACCAGACACCCTCGGCTCTCTCACCGTCATCTCTCTCTCCAGTCCTGGATGTGCCACAGCAAGGAGTAAGAGCACATGCAATCTCAACTCCCTTGTAACCTCATAGTTTTCATACACTACAAGTCTCCAACTCCAATGCATGTAATAATAATACAATGTCTTCGTTCTTCGTAGGCATATATGTGTATGTTTGAGAAAAACATATATTATTTTACCAATTGGGTAATGCAATCGGAATCAATTTTTTTACCAATACGTACGTTAATGTTGTAGATGTTACTTGGGTGCTTTGCAATTGTTTAATTGACCATTATTTATGTCGCTATTTTATGTTGGATATTTTTCATGAGTTGAAGTCATGATTTTCAAATCATGATTAAAAAAAAGAGGTTTACATCTTATCTCCTAACACTTCCATAAAATTTTATATGCAAAACAATTCTTTATATGTCTCTATGCACATGCATATTCATATTGATCTATTTTTTCTTGTAATATCATTTATTTATTTTCTATTTATGTGTGCCCTACTTAGGCTGTAATCCTAGATCCGCCACTGAGTCATACCTTAAAATCTCACTCAAAATCAAAGGCGTGGCTTTCTTCGACATGGAAATACAAACAAAAAAGAAGGCATGAAGCTAAATGGGAGTTAATTAGTAGACCTTAAATAAATAATGGCCGGGGGATAGATGACCTTAAACTTTTTAACCACTTAATGCTCAATAAAACATGGTTTAAGCTGCAGTAGAATTTGGAAACTATGACCATTTCTTTGCAAAATTCAAATTAAGCCATCATGGTTAAATGACCTATTAAAACAAATAACTCTAAAACCTAGAGATCCTTCAATAAAAGATCTTGAGAGAAATTGGTTCCCAAATTATTCACGGTAGTAGACAAACTCTTGAAGCAATAGGCCCCATAAATGGGAATTGGGCTATCAAGAATAAATTCTCAGCCTTCTGGAAATTCCTATGAAGTAGAAAAAAATGCTACTATGGCACAAGCATGCGCAACACTCGAAAATCACCTCCTTTCCCTAAAGACAGATTGGGATAAGGAAGTGGACCGAATTTCCCTTTCGGGTAGGGATGGAAATAAGCATGTACCATTTAATAGATTTATACTCCTCTTTCACATGGTGGTCTTGGACCCAGCCTACATAACAAGTTTTGGTCAAAGATATTTCGTGCAAGGATTTCATATTTTCCTTTGTTCAATGATGCATAACAAACCGATTACTCAAAAAACCCAACTAATACCCTTTTGTACTGGTTGTTATATTTGTTTACACTCACGATTCTCCTTGGTCTTATAGATTAAACCTTTGCCGTCCAAACTTTTGTTTACTCTAAAATGTGATCTTTAGATGTCTTTTAGAACTCCGGTTGTGGAGTTACTCCACTTGGCAAATGGTAAGGTGACTTTTGACGTAAACAAACACTTTGGAACTTGCCCTCCTTTAAAAGTAATCATATCTCGATCTTTTTTCAAACTAGATGCTTTAAAAGTAAAAACAATTTGAAGGACATTGATAATGATTTAGCTACTTCTTATTTTGATTTTATTTTTTTACTAAAATATTTTTTTTAAAACTTGGAAAATCTTTTGTTCCATCCCAAGTTAGGGCTTATATGCGTATTGTTATGTTTTCTGTGTTCCGTTTTTATAGTAAAAAATATTTATATGCTAGTATAAATCAAAAGAAAATATATAATAAATTGCATTAATAAGGAAATATGCAATTCACTAAGAAAGTGTAATTTTGTTAATTGATATATATATATATATATGAAGTAAATAAATATCAAGGAATACCAATAGTCCAAAAGTTTGAAGTTTTTTATGATATTGCAACACTATAAACTTTACAACTCCAAGCATATATATCTTTGTTATAACCCATTTGTTGAAATTAAAAATGTACTTGTCTTCAAAAATTTATATACATCAATGTTAATATTACTTTCAACCTTTTTTTGACGTGATATGTGATAGATATCTTATAGAAGTTCGAAAGGGTCATTTTTGTAGAATTATAACGACTTGGAAAATTATAATATTATCCATTAAAAACCAATGTTGCATAACAAATACAACACTATACTCCTAGCAATGGAGCAACAAGCTCTTCTTCTTGTCCTACCTGAATGGCTTATCGGGTTGCAACCGATTGCGTAAGAGCCATGACAACTAAATATAAATAGACCAGATCAAAACCTCATCCACTCTTCGTCATGAGGTACACGAGGAAACTGCAACCCTTCTTAATATTCTTCCATCTCTTTAGAGCGTGGCTCCTGCGGTTGAATGCCTTGCATGTCTGCACGTTGAAGTGCGTGGTTATCGTCCTCTACGCATGAGTGGTGAATGAACTACCAACCCAGTCACCTATATCTAATTGACGCTTGAATAACTGCAGCATGCACTCGTCCATTGTCACGATCCATGTCATATGTAGGGAGGTGGACTGCTGCTCCATGGGATCTGAACCAAATGAGCTTGCATGGTTGTGGTTCGTTCTATAGAGATGGCACGACAAGGTCATTACTTACACACATCATCCACCATCATAGTCAAGATCCTCTGTTGTACAACATAGACCTATTGTACCATCGGAGTCACTCGATCATGATCGAGTGGTTCACACGCAAAGGACCATCAAGACCCGGAATTCATGTGACTGATCGATTTTGATCGAGTAGAACTGGATGTACAATAGACTTTGTTGTACAACAGAGGATCCCATCTTCCACCATCAAGCAGGTGGATCAAAATAAGGGAGCGGATTGTCTGTTGTAATACAACATGTGTTTGTATTACAGGGGATTTGGGATAGTCGGCCCTATATGGTGGTCGTCTGATCCCATCAAACGGTCCCTTATAATACAACAACTCTTGTATTACAGCAGATAGTCCTCTCGCTCAAAATGAAAGTGCGTACCAAAGGGCATAAATAATTATAACCATGCCACTTCTAACAATATGAATACCGAATTTTTGTTATAGCAGTAATAAATAGATTACACCATGAGATGCAGATTCATGGATATGCATGTCATATCACTACAAGGAAAATAAGTTGTAGCTGCATAATTATGTCCATGGATGCGGGGCTTGTGGTCACAGAATTGGGCTCTGGCCATAACACTTCTTAGCATATAACCGTAGCCACAAGTCTCATCGCGAGAGTTCTCTAAGCACAAATATATCATGGCCACTACAACCTGTTGGGAACAATCAATCCCACAGATATTGCGGAAGCGTTGTCGAAACAAGCATTTGATGGATTAACTGTAAATTAAACATAGAAGAACCATGAACAATCCGAATAACAAGCAAATAACTACAAATGCAAGAACAAAAGTAATCACAAGTGCACGGAAAATTTATTGTGGAAAACCTTCAATGTGAGGGAAAAAACCACAGAGTTGATTGCAACCCAAAACCAAGCACTATAATCAGAATTATCTCCATTGAGGGGCTTGCAAAAGGCCGACCCTCTATATGGTGCTACAAATTACTAAACAATGGAGAATAGTAGAGAGGAGAAATATCACCAAAATGATGAATCCGTCGTCAAACTGTAGGGAAGAATGCTGGAGAAGAACTGCTCCAAAGATTATTCCCTCCAAACATCACGGCAACCACGAACCTTCCTTCTTCTTCCTCTGTCTCTCTCTCTCTCTCTTATTTCTTTCTTGAGCTAGGGGAGCTTGTGTTGGGATGATCCTGGTATGCACTCATACCCTATTTATACTCCATGGAGACGAGCAAATGAGGAAGCATGAATTCCTACTTCTAATAGGATTAGGAAAAGATGACTCCTAATCATAAAAGGTGATAACCGAGATTTGTCGAGAGTCTAAAATATGTCTCACACAAGGTGGAGACATAATCGTTGTGGCGACCCGCAAGAAACCTCAATTAGTCAACAATCAACCCACAATTAAATATCAAGCAATAAAGACACATTGTGGATCAAAATCTATTATGACCCTAAAAAATATTTGTATAGTAACAAGCAGAGTAGGGTGTCGAACACGAGGAACACATGATGTAGCACTTTATATTATTTATAAATAAATAAATAATATAGGTGTATATGTATATATAACTATGAATAATATTTATCAAATAATGTGGGTTTTTAATGAATTAGTTTTTTATCTTATTTTTTATATTTTTGTATTTTTTAAATTCTATTTTATAGTTTCCTTTTTAAATATTTAAATATTTATATATTTATGTATTCCTTTTTCTTTTTATAATTACAATAAAGATATAAGAGTATATACACAGTATATACTAATATAGATATAGATATTAATAAAAATGGACAAAATAAGAGAAATAAAATCTTTTTTGGTTTTAAATAATGTTTTACTATTTTTGTGATTTTTTAAGGATTTTTGCTAATTTTTATATATTTTTAAAGTTGAAAGTAACCTAAAACATGGATAACATAACATGCTAAATCAAAATAGAGATGAAAAATATCAAATAGTCTCAAAATTTATCCAAATTAATTTTAATATGAAGATAATAATATAAAGAAAATTATACAAAAAAATATTATTTTTGGAATTTTGAGGATTTTTTATTTTTATAAATATTTTAGGGGTTTTTCGATTTTTAAGTATTTTCTTTTTCTATTTTTGGTGATTTTTGATCTGAAGGTTATCATACTTAAACAAGCGTAATATATTTTTGGGGGAATTTTTAAAATGATTTTATAATTTTGGCTTTTTAAGATAAACAAGGATTGGCCGTGCATTTTTTGAATTTTAGAAAATAGGAAAGGGGGCATAAAATGCAAATGTAAAATTATAACATGTTCAAACATGCATCCATGAACCTACTCATATTTTTTGGTGATTTTTTAGGGCATGGAAACAAATTTTAATAACTAGAAAATTACTCATAAACATAATCAGGTTGGCATGGGTATAATTGCAAATAAAAAGAACAACAAGGGCTCATTGTATTTTTACCCAATGTTTAATACTGAAATTCCCACTTAATATATTAAACGATAATTTAAATAACCCACGAGGGTTTACATGTAATTTTTACAAGATAAAATGTGTGCCTGCACGTGACTCTAGCATGGACTAAATTGCGATATTCGAAAACTTCAGTGGGTTACATGCAATTTATCCAAAAATTTTAAACTTCTAAAAACATTTAAAAGACTTTTTAATAAATACAAAAAGGCAGAAGGAGGATATGCAATTTACCCACTTATGCGTTGGGATCCAACCGTCTTGGGCTCGCCACGTGGCTGATCGAGCGTCTCTCTTCACGTACCCCTTCGCGGGAAATCAACGGTCCAGATTAGATCTGGATTGATCTTCTTGATAAACAACACAGAGGGGTGCTGCAAGAACATGCAAGAATTGCTCACCGACAAACTTTGATTCGTCGTTTCTGTGATCTCTGACGCTCTTTCTATCCTCCGACGAGCCCAACAGGTAGTTGGGCCTCCTCCGCGTGCGCTTGCATGGTCCGAGGTGGCGGCGAAGACACAGGGTGCTTCGGTGTGGCCCAACCACTTGGAGCAGCTCCAGGTGGTTGTTGAGGTCCCAGAGGCTTCAAAAGACCTGCTAATCACAACAAAGACTCCTGGGTGCGAGGGCTATCTCCTCGACCCAGGGTTTACATGCAATAAACAAGGATATGGAATGGAGGCGTGAGCTGTGGTGAAGGCAACAGAGGGAGCTCCAATTCCTTGAATCAAGGCTTGATTTAAGGGGGGATCAAAGGGAATCGGTGAAGAACATGAAGGGAAGCGAGGTGGGATGAAGCTCATGGCGGATCAAAGGTTGAATCGCTACGATTTGGACATGGAGCACGAGCTCCAGGGATTGGGGATTTTTGATTTGGGCACGATTCACTTGATGGAACTATGAAATAAAGATACTAAATGAAAATTAAATGACAAGATAACCTAGAAATACAGAAGAATAGGGCTCAACCGACCAGAAGGTCCAAGAGCAGAACCAGTCGAAGGCGCTCCAGTATTGGGTTTGATTCACTTCCTCCCTTGCTCTCCTCGCTGCAAATCAAGGTGATTTTGCGTGAGATTGGTGGGAGGTAGGTGAAGATGCGAGGATGGAAGTGGATCTCGGACGAAGAGGCTACATGATGGTGCTGGTCTCGAGGGTAATGAGTGATGAAGGAAGCGTGAGGAAATTGGCGAAGAGGCAGCCTCGTGAAGCTCTGACAGAAGTCAGAGGGTAGGCCGGACGGTTGACAGCGGTCAACAAAAAGTCGCACCTGGTTGGTCCACATAAACCAACCAGGAAATTACAAGGCAAAAATACCTTGGAAAATAGATAATAAATAGTATTTGATTTTATTATTTTTAGGTTGTAAAATAAAAAATGTTTCAAATTTTTTGTAGTATTTTATGATTATTTTTATTTATTTTTTAGAGGTGTTTATTTACAAATTATTTTTTAGGGTATGAATATATAAGTATATTTACCTATGTTTTAGGTAATTTAATTTTATTTTTTATTTTAAATCTTATTATTTTATTTTTCTTATTTTATATATTTATAACTTATTTTTGTACATATAGATATATTTTTATGATATTTTTCTGAAGTAATATACATACTTAATTAAATAGGAGTATGGCATCTATAGATATAAGTACATATATTTCACCTATATATGTTATACATGTATTTTATTTTAATGCTTTATTTGTGTTTTTATTTTATTTTTAATATATACGTATACTATAGATAATATTTAAAAACTTATAAAAATATAAAATTATAAAAATAACAAAAATATATAAAAGAATATTTTAATCAGGTATATTATACAATGGGGGTCAAAAATCTAACTTTCACACCTTCATCCAAAAAATATGAAACCACCATCATTAAATAGCTTATTAAAAGTTGTATAAAATTAAAGGTGATTTTGATATATTTTGAGTTTTTATTTGAGAGATACGGGTCTAGGAAGTTGAGATTTTGGAATTTTATTTTGTGTATAAAATGTACATTGTATGTTATATTTGTATGAAATAAATTTTGTATTTTTCTATACATTATCTACAATTTTCATGTACAAAGTTTCATTTATTTGAGGTGTAAATAATAAAGAATAAAATAGGTCTCAAAAAGTAATTATTGGCCTATTTGGTAGAGTGATTGGTTATGTATCTTCTGTACAATTAGTCGCCCTATCTCCCCCTACTTTATTCCTTATTGACTAAGTCATCATGATGATTGAGTCTCAGGGACTAGGGTCACTTCAGTGTCCTTGACACTTCGTTCTTTTTCTTTTCTTTCCTTTATTCTTTTATTTTGGCAATAAATACAACAAATGTATAGTATTTCATATAGTATTTTGTACAAATTAATGAACGTTTATTTTGACAAATTAATGATATATACATGCATTTAGCTAGGGTTTAAAGGCCAAAATGAAAGAATAAAGGTGATGAAATGGAGATTCATCACCCCCATATACTTGCCTTTGCTAGTTCCTAGCAAATACTTATAGCTGTAAGTACAGAAAAGAAATAAAGAAAAGAAAAAGAAAGAACTTGGAATAATTTTCAACTTTTAAACGTGTCTTAATAATGTCAAAGTTTGGAGCTCAAAGAAGACCTTTGGATTAATGGTGTGTTCGGAAACACTTAGAGGTTAGGATTTGTGACATAATAGCCTTTAGGTTCTATTCTCCTATTATCCAGTCCAATTCACATCCAAGTCAAAACCATCCGCTCAGTCGCATACTCTTACTACCTCGAAATGATAGAACCATGTGTATGATTTTGTTCAGCTCTCCCATACAAAACCATTGAACCACCAAGGTGACTGCTCTTCTAACAACTCATCCTCTGGAGTCAGATATTTCCTTCTAAGGTCAGGTACTTCCAGTCTTTACAACTGAATGGGATAAGAAGTTAGAAGAATGGGAAGAGAATTGGGAATGGACCAGTGTAGTCTTCATTCCCGCGTGAGGTCGGTCAATGTAACCGGATCTTCACCAAGAATTTGGCTTTTTTTTAAGCTCATATTTGTGGAATTTTTAATTGAAGGATTCTTTGGATATTTTCTTTGACTTTGCATAGCATCTGCATTCTTGTTTCTGCCCCGATGGATATAGCATCTTTTGTTCCACCCATTGTTTTGGGTTCTTAAAAAAATTTGCGCTGGTAGATCATCCCTCATCTGAAGCATTGTTTTAATCCATCTCCAGTATTTAGATATCATTGTCATCAGAAGTTGTGGGTTAGAGTACCGGTGTCCACAATCCTCAAGAATGGTTCCTAAGACACCCTTGACGAAGCGGCCTTGCATCGTCCCGACTTAGACACCAAAATTTTTCAACCGTCCATCTAGGTTGAGCTAAGTGTTAGGTGTGAGGTTTCCAGACAAATCACTGTCACAAGAACCGTACGGATGATATGAAGGGTTCTATTTAGGCACATTGATTGACTCTTAAACATAGTCTTATGGAATCCAAAGAATTAAGTCAAGGTGACCTGAAGTATCTCCAATCCAAGTCCTCAATGGGTTCCTCTGAATTAAGTGCATTAAGGTCTACAATAAGCTCCAATCTTCAGATTTTATTTGGATTTATTCAATCTCTTAGATTTCTCCAAAAAATGCTCATGTTATGTACAATGTAGGAAAATATTTTTGTGAAGCAATTTTCAAACTTTTGATCTTTTTATGGGTTTTTGAAAAGATGATGCAAATGCAGAGAGTTTTTTTTGCAAATGTTGTTTTTTGTATTTTGGTTTTGCAAATTTTTTGTGGCTTTTGTAAACGAAAAAATTTCTAAGAAAATAGGTACAACTATTTACACGGGGTTGCATCTTATATTTACAAGAGTTAGGTATTTTAAGGATTTACAGAGGGTAAGTGATCATTTTTATAGCAATACATCTATATACAATTTAAGAATTTTAGTATAATGTATGTATATTCCTCAAACTTATTTGAAAATCATTTTACACATGACTTTTGAAAACTGTAGTAGAAAATAATTTTTATAATATTACAAGCATTTATACATATTTGAAAATCATTTTGCAAAGGTTTTTCAAACATTATGTATGGATTTTTCATGATATTTTTACAGCCATTTTCCAAACATTTGCAAATCTTTTCAAATATTTTTATTTCACATAAAGAAAAGAAATTTTGCAAACAAAATAATTTGCAAAGGTTGAAAATATTTTACAAAATATTTTCCAAACATTTTTCAAAATATTTTTCAATGGGATTTTCAAACTATTTTCCAAATATTTTGCAAAGCATTTTCACCTAATTTATTACTTAGTACATACAAAAAGAATTTGAGGAACAATAAACATCATTTGATTAAATAATGTAATGAATTTGTGTATATATAGTGTTATATACTTATTTATTGAAAATACGAAAATACGAGTTATGGCTAAAATATATAAGAAGTATATATTGACCCCCCCCCCCCCACTTAGGTTGAGTTATGCCCCCATATATCAAAGAGAAAGGAAGACATAACCCGTACTAAGTATAGAAAAGTCTATACTACAATGACTAAAGAATAAGAAGTTGGCCTTCCCCCTATAGTTAGGATCAATTAATCCTATGTATAGCAGTCTGTATACAAATGCAGGGAGGGTCGAGGGTGGAAAGGAATAAACGAATAACTTAATGGCTCAGCCTTTCTCCCACTATACTTAGGGTAAAATATTCCTAAGTATAGAAAGAATGTCAAAAGTTGCGAAGACAGACGAGGGATTAAAGAATGAGCACCCAAATGCATTCACCCCTCTATACTTAGGACGAAGCATATCCGAAGTATAGCAATGATGTATGGGATGAATGCAACTTTTTGGAAGAATAAACAAATGAAACGAAGAAAAGAAGAAAATGATAACTATTGAAAAATGTTTTTGCTTGCCTCATCTGCATGGGTGGCTACTGCAGACGTGAATTCTTCATCGTGGACCACCTAGATTAAATTGACCACAGACAGAAACATGTCATGTTCGAAATAAGGCTTCAGAAGTTGTCCGTTGATCATGAATGGTTGTGTGTCAACTGACAGACCGGATATGACGATACTTCCATTGTCACACACCTATTTCACTATGAAAGGCCATGTCGACTTTCTCTTCAATTTCCCTGGGAATAGCTTGAGCTTTGAATCAAACAACCAAAGTTTTTGTCCTGGCTCGAAGGTCTTGTGACAGATGTGCTTGTCATGCCACTTCTTACCTTTTCTTTGTACGTCAGGATGTTGTCATATGCATACTCACGAAATTCAAGGAGTTGATTCAGATCCAACTTTCTGTTCTTTCCTCCTTTCTTAGGATCCAAATTACAGATGTTGATTTTCCATAATGATTTGTGAATAAGTTCCCTGAGGAGATGGCATGACTTGCCGTATACTAGGCTGTGGGGAGAAATTCCTTATGGTGACTTGCATGCGGTCCTATAGGCCCAAAGTACTGAGTCCAGCAACTGCGACCAATTCTTCTTTTCGGGGTGCACGAGTTTCTGCAATATTGTCTTTATCTCCCTATTTGAACATTCGTCCAGGCCATTGTACTGTGGGTGGTATGGAGAGGTGACACGATGTTCTATGCAGAATTAATGTGTTAGCTTGTTCACCTCTCTATTGATGAAGTGGCTACCCCCATCAGATACCAATATTTTGGGGATCACGAACCTTGCGATGATGTGATCTTTTAGAAATCGATAAACAGTACGACTGCCAGCAGTTCGGGTTGGGATAGCTTCCACCCAACGGCTTACATAATCAACAGCAAGCAGAATATACTCAAATCCCTGATGTTAGGGAACAGGACCATGAAGTCAATGCACCATGCATCAAACACGTTTGAAATATGAATGAACTTTAGAGGCATTGTATCTCTTATTCCAATGGTACCACCCAGTCTCTGATAATCAGTACAATGCTTGACAAAGTTTTTGCTTCTTTGAATAGAGTTAGCCACCAAAGGTCAGCCCCATTGTAGAACTTTCGATGCCATTCTTCTTCCAGAGTGGTGTCCTCTTGATTCTCTGGAGTGGCAATGCTCGAGGACACTGTGGACTTCCTCCTGAGGAATGCATCTTCTCCAGAAGCAGTCAACTTCCTCATGAAAGTGACTTGGATCATCCCACTAGTAGAAATGGATATTTAATAATAACTTGTCTCTTTTTAGTTTAGGCCAATCTTGTAGAGTCTTCTTTGATACAAGAAAGTTCACAATATCGATGAACCAGGGGAGCGAGGTGACTGATAAGATGGTTTCATCTAAAAAAGTCTCTGTGATCTGCAATAGACTCTGCTCTGGAGTGTCTAGCTCTGGTAGTCTCGACAAGTGATTGGCCACCACATTTTTGACTCCAGGTTTATCGCGAATTTCAAGGTCAAATTCCTGGAGTAGAAGGATCCATCTGATTAATCATGGTTCGGCATCCTTCGTGGCTTGTAGATACTTGATGGCCGAGTGATCTGTATATACTATAACCTTGGATCCAAGCAAATGGGATCGGAATTTATCCAGGGCAAATACCACTGCTAGAAGTTCTTTTTCAGTGACAGTGTAGTTTCTTTGTGCTTCATCTAGAGTTTTGCCAGCATAGCGAATCGCAAATGGAATATGATCTCTCCTCTATCCTAGAACTACCCCAATGGCATAATTAGAGGCATCAGACATGATTTCAAATTGTAGAGACAAATCTGGCGGTTGGAGGACAGGGGCATGAGTGATTATTTCTTTCAACTAGGTGAAGGCCTGAAGGACTCTGTCATCTACAATAAAGTCTGCCTCCTTACCCAAGAGTTTGGTCAGGTGACCGCACAAAATTCAAGGAGCAACTGAAGTGGAAAATAAATCACAATGTCGTTGTCCTCAGTCACTCGAAATGTGTCAATCAAGAAAATAAACCACTCACAAAATATATCAAGCAAGCACAAGAAAGAGCGGTCTGCTATTAGGTTTAACCTGGTATAGCTCCCAGGGTCGAACACAAGGAGCACAGATTGGCTAAAATAGCCTACGATGTAGTCAAGTATCCCAAAGAGTCTTTTTTTAGTTTTTATTTGTTTTGGAATTTTTTTTTTAGATTTTTAAAAGATGAGAAAATGAAGGAATGCAAATGCAAGGGGACTTCAACAATTTATACAAGACACACAAATGATGCAAAAATTATGGAAAAATGGTTTTTATGTTTTTTATGTTTTTTACTGTTTTTGGTGAATTTTTGGAATTTTTCTAATGGACAAAATAATTATTAAAAATCAAACAATGCAAGAAATGTAGGGTACTGTCCAGCAAGGCTTAAGACCACAAAATAAAATAATTTTGGATCTCAAAAAGCCCTAAAGGTAATTTTCCTATATTCTATGAAGAATAAGGAAAATTTGGGCACCCTAATTATTGTTTTTGGATTTTTAATTTATTTACTACAATTTTTATGAGTTTTTAGGGGTTTTTCAATTTTTAAGGTTTTTATGTGATGAAAAATAGCCAAACTTGGCTAGAAAATCAACCAACAAGCAAATAACAGTACCTAATTTTTTGGAATTTTTAGTGGAGTTTTTATATTTTTTTGGTATTTTTAAAGTCAAACAGTAGCAAAAATTAGGGTTTTTGAATTTTTAAAAATAATAAATGAAATCAGAAATGTCCCCAAAAATCATAGAAATTCCTACACCATGGCAGGAGCCATGTGTCAAAATTTCATTGGATTTGGAGGTCGTTTGATATTTTATTCAAAAATAAAGGTGGGGCACTGTGCACAGGGACCTAAGTGCAAATACCCAAAAGTTCTGGGGTCCTGGTGCAATTTACCCAAGAAGTCACGTGCCAAGCACGTGTCTGGGGCACACAGGGACCTAAATGTAATAAAAATAAGTTCCGAGGGCTTATTGGTAACAAGTACCAAAAGTCCAGGGACTTATATGCAAATAACCCAAAATAATTCGCACATGCGTCAAATCAGTGTTCACAGGGGTATAAATGCAATTAAACAAAACATTTCATTCAATAGATAACATCCAGAACATACAGGGCATACATTGCAAATAACCCAAAATACACGTGCTGACGCACGTGGGTCTCTACTGGCAGGGGTATAAGTGCAAATAAAATAAAGCTCGAGGTCCTTAATGCAAATTACCCAGAAAATAGACAACTAGAATTTAAAATTACAGGACTAAAGCGAAATAAGACAAACAGAGGGGGCTCTATGAAATTTACCCCTTTATTAATAGCAACGGCCCAGATGATGACGCGTGGATGATCGGACGGCGGAGCATAAACGCGCCCTTGACTATGGAAGCGCTGGGCTGATCCGACGGCTGGCGTGCGTCCACGTGGTTGATCGGACGGTGCAGATGCGATGTGGCTCTTCGAAGGCAACCAAGCTCAGATCGGGTGGTCGAGGTTCAGCCACGTGTGTAATCGGACGGCTGAGAGGCGTCGTGGCTTAACCTCGCTGCTCAACGGCCGAGATGAGATCCTCAGATGGATCGACGGCTACTGCTCCTCCAAAGATGGACGGCTAGGATCAGATCTGGAGCAGGTGCCTCATCGGACGGCTCTGGAAGGTGGAGGAAGAACTGATGGCCGGCGAACTTCGCCGGCCTCCTGCGTGCACTCCGGTCCTCCTCAGCTGCGCCTGAAGGTCGGAGAAGCTCCGGCGTGGAGTTGCGCAACTGCTGCTGGTCTCCAAGGCCTCGGCCGAGCCCTGGAAGGCTCCGGCGAGGTCAACGAAGAAGAAGCTCCTGGGAAGATGTCGGGGGGCCTCAGACGGCCTCCTCTTGACCTGCAAAGTAGACAAGGAGCTTCGCGGGTCGAGGGCAAAGTGCCTCGACCCGGTTAGGTGGCGTGAAGGTGGAAGGTGCGGCGTGGCGGAGGAGCTCCGGCGAAGCGACGGCGAGGGAGCTCGACTCCCAGATCCTGTGCGATCTGGGTTGAATGATCGGGCGTAGAAGGTGCACGGGAAGATGGTGAAGGTGATAGACGGGTCGGGAGGTCGAGATGATAAGCGAGGTGGCCGGAATCGGGAGGATGCGTCGGAGATGGAAATTGGGCGTAATCTAAAATTAGACTAAGCTAGAGGGATCTAAGGTTACCTGATGGATGCTGGAGACTGTGCTGGAGATGGGCTATCTCCTGGTCGTAGCTTCGAAGGTCGTCAACGCCTGAAGCTCGGTGCTCGACGCGGCGGCGGAGCAAGAACGGCGAGGTTACGCCGGATCGATGGAATCGCCCTCTCGCCTCACTGCAACACGGGCAAAGCTCGCTGTCACTCAGGCGATGCCGATGGAGGTCACGGGGAAGAAGGGGATGGGCCAAAGATGCGGCGCGAGGGCGGCGGAGGTGATGGTTATATAGCGTGACCGGGCGACTAGGGTTGAGTGGCGACAGCAAAGGAAGGTGTGGATTCGATGGCGGAGGATCCGGCGAGGGAGAGGGATGTGCGGCGAAGAAGATGGGCGCGGGGGTTGAGTGCGAGACAGGCTGGATGCGCGTGCATAAATTGGAGAAGGTGACGCGGCGCGCGTATTCCAGAAAAGGAAAGGGTCGCGGGGGAGTTGACCGGGGTCAACATTCCCCCGTGGCCCAATCAGGAGCGGCCACGTGTTATTGATTTTTGTTTTATTTTTTTAGGGTAGAAATAGGCTGAATTAGGGAAAACTCAAAACATGAAATATTTTTCTTTTATTTTTTTCTATTTTTTGGTGATTTTTATTTAATTTTTGGAAATAAAAATAGGTTAGCTCTATATATAGGTATATGTACACTACTTGGATTTTTATTTTTGATTTTTTTTTTTGTTATTTTTTTGTGTTTTTATGCCCATTTTGTATTTTATTTATTTACAACATGAAATATGGAATAAAAGAATATTTTTAGTTTATTTTTATCACATATATACAAGGGTGAAATAAATAAATGAATACCTTTATATACATGGTATAAATACAATGTATTTTTGTATTTTCAATTTTGTGATTTTTATTTGATTTTTGTTTTGTTTCTTTTTATTTAATATATTTACAAAATAATCCATAGAATATTTACAAAAATTTTGGAAAATAAATGAATTTATTTATAGGGTTAAATAATTACAAAGGTGTGGTTTATACACATGATGAAAAGGGAATTTTTGAATTTTTGATTTTTATCTTTTTATTTTGTTTTTAATAGAATATACACACAATATGTACAAGTATATTTTTGGGTGAGGAAAATATATAGTTTTATTTATTTACAGATATATACACAAATGAGCTCCTATCTCCCTCTACTTGTGGCTTTTATGCGGTCAGGCCCATGCTGAGCCCTCCCTTGGGTTAGGTTGCTCAATATTTATGCTAAATATTTCCCTCTTTTTCTTTTTGCTCTTTATTCTTTTATTTTGTGCACAAAAACATGCTAATTATAGGTTTTTACACAATGCATGCTTTTGGTATTTATTTGTATTTACACATATCTACATGTATTTGCAAAGGTTTTTGTAGCTAAAATAGAAGAATAAAGAGTGATGAATGGGTATTCATCACCCCCCTATGCTTAACTTTGCTAGTCCCTTAGCAAACACTTATTTGAAAAAGAAGTGAAAAATAAAGAAAAAGAAAAAGAAAAAGAGGATGTACATGGATCAAGGTTGACTTATTAAATTTTTTGCCTTCATTAACTTGAAATATGGAGCTCGATCAGATCTTTGGATTATTAATGTGTCGGAACCTTATTTGGACTTAAGCTTAAAACTCAACAGCCTTCAAGTTCCACCAATCTATGGGCAAGACTCCTCAATAAACCAGATCAGAACAAGTCTACATACACAAACTCTAATGACCATGAGTCTTTTCTTGCTGTGTAAGTGATATGTGGCTCCCCACCTCAGAAGTGACAAAGAAACAACCTCCCTCAACCTGGTAACTCTAATGCCTCAGTCTAGCAACTCTTTCCTCAAGAAGCGGGGTATTCCCTTCTAAGTTCAAGTGCAACCGGCTCAAGAAGAGGGGGTAGAAGTATAGAGTTTTGGAAGCCTAGCCAGTGTAGCTAAGTCTCCCGCTGCAAGCTTCATGAGATGTAACATGATACCATAAGCTTTTGCTTCATACTCCGGTGGGGTTATTAAATTTTCAATCCGACCCACCACTTTTTTGGAGTTCTTTTTGCATTTTTGCATTTTTTTTTTCTTTTTTTTTTTTTCTTTTTTTCAACAACTTCTGTACAACATATCTACATGGTGCAGCATATATAAGAAATTTCCCCTTGAGCCAGTAGACTATCCCTCTTTTGAAGCTTTATTGCAACCCACAGCTTCTGTCTTTAGCTTTCAACACCACTAGACCAAGTTGAGGTGCACTTCCTTCACTATAAGAAGAAGAGAGGTTCCGCCTAGAAGTACTACCCTCATATGCTACCCCAAGCCAAAGGAAACTGCCTCCTCACCACCTCATCCATGGAGAGCCATGTGTAAAGTGCAGGTGCAAGTTAAGCCATTGTCTCTGAGAGTCATGCGTGTGTTGTTAAGTGCTCTACTTAAGCTCATCAAGATGACATATGCTCATAGCCTAGTGGACTCAAAGAATTAAGTCCTTATGGACCTGAAAAGCTTTAACCCTAAGTCCTACAAGGTTCCTCTTGAAGTTAAGTGAATTAAGATCTTTTTCAAGCTCCATTTCTCAATTTAATTCCAGGCTTAGTTTAAATGTCAACTCTCATCCAGGAAAAACTATATACAGATATGTACACAAGATGCTATTTACAAATATTTTACAATCATGCAAAAATTTTGAAAAATGTTTTGAAATCATGAATGAATGATGCATGAAGTGCAAGTTTTGCAAAAAGATTTTTACACACATTTACACAAGATTTTTGCAAACTTTTGATTTTCAAAACATTTTGAAAAAAATTTGTACTATATACATAATTTTGATACAAAATATTTTACACAAGCTTTACACAAAAGATTTTTGAAATCATTTTTACAAAAATACTTTGTACACTAGCTATGTATGTGCAAGAATAAAAGAGGTTTATGTACATGAAAAATTTTTAATTTTTGTGATTTTTGTGATTTTTAGCCATTTTATTTATTAACACACTCACACAAAGTACGAGTTATGGCTAAAGTATATATGAAATATATACACACCCCCCCTATACTTAGCTCGAACGATGTCCTCAGAGTGATCAAGAGCGATGAAGAAGACATAACTCGTGCTTAGTAAAAGGGAAGTGAAAAGGAACGAATAAATGAATAGAATAAGAGGAACTCGGTGGTTTCCCCCTATACTTAGGATTAACTAATCCTAAGTATAGAAAGCTGTACATGAAGGGAAAGCCGAGTGAAGAATGTACAGAATCTGCCCCCCCTATACTTAGGGTAAAATATCCCTAAGTATAGGCAGCAAAAACAAGAGCAGAAAGAATAAAAAGAATACTCACAGGTCCGACATCCCCCCTATACTTAGGGTAAAGTACACCCTAAGTATAGCATAATCACAAGATGAGAGATGGGATGTGGGACTAAAGAATAGAATGATATGGACAACTGGATCTATACAGGCGGAGGATCAGTGAAAATCAGGCGTGAGATGCAAAAGATGTGAGTCAAAAGACCACATCTCACGCAAAATGAATAGCAGCAATAATAACGTCCCGCGGCTCATGATCTAGAAATGGTTTGAGCCGCTGGCCGTTCACTCGGAAGGTACTCTCAGAAGATAACTCAGATATATCAATGCTACCGTTATCGTGTACCTTTCTGACCAAATAGGGTCCTTTCCATTTGCTCTGTAGCTTCCCTGGAAATAATCTGAGCCTCGCATCAAACAGCCATACTTTCTGTCCAATCTCAAAATGCTTGTGGCTGATGTGAGAATCATGCCACTCCTTGACTTTCTCCTTATAATGTAGGCTGCTTGAGAATGCTGCATCTCTAAGCTCTTCCAAGGCGGCTAACTCTGCCCTCCTCTGGTCTTCTATACCATTTGGATCCATCAATATGTCTGTAACTGCCCAGAGTGACTTGTGCCTCAACTCAACAGGTAGATGGCAGGGCTTGCCATACATGAGGCGAAAGGGAGATGTACCCAGTGGAGTCTTGAAAGACGTCCGATATGCCCACAAGACCGAGTCCAAAAGTTGTGACCAATTCTTTCGGTCAGGGCGGACGACTTTCTGCAAAATGTTCTTGATCTCCCTATTCGACACTTCGGCTAGACCATTTGTCTGTGGATGATACGGTGTAGCAACACGATGGTCTATGCCGAACTCTCTAGCAAGTGCCTTCACCTGGTCGTTGATGAAATGAGATCCCCCATCAGAAATAAGAACTCGTGGAACCCCGAACCGCATAATGATGTGTCTCTTCAAAAATTTGCAAACTGTCTTTGCATCTGCGGCTCGGGCGGGGATAGCCTCAACCCAACGACTAACGTAATCTACGGCCAACAGAATGTACTCAAATCCCTGACTCTTAGGGAATGGACCCATGAAATCGATGCCCCATGCGTCAAAAACCTCACAGAAGTGAATGGGCTGCATCGGCATCATATCACGCTGTCCACAAGTGCCCATCCTCTGACAGTCAGTACACCGCTTCACGAATTTATCAGAGTCCTTGAAGAGTGTAGGCCACCACAAACCGGATTGGAGCACTTTCTGTGCCGTTCTCCTCCCAGAATGATGTCCTCCTGCCTCAAGCTTGTGGCAGTAAGTGAGGACGCTATGATGTTCCTCCTGAGGAATACACCGACGCCAGATGCTATCCCCTCCTTCGTGGTAAAGGATGGGATCCTCCCAGTGGTAGTACTTTGCCTTCGCAAGGAAGGTCTCAATCTTCTGCTTGGGCCAATCTTGTGGAACTTTCCCAGCAACGAGAAAGTTCACAATATCGGCATACCACGGGAGTGAGGCGATAGCAAGGATCGCCTCATCTGGGAAGGTATCTCTGATCGGATCAATCTGCTCTGTTTCCTCAGGCTGCTCTAATCGGGATAAATGGTCCGCCACCACATTCTTGACTCCAGGCTTATCCTTAATCTCAATGTCGAACTCCTGGAGTAGAAGGATCCATCTGGTAAGTCTGGCCTTGGCATCCTTCTTTGACATGAGGTACCTGATGGCGGTGTGATCTGTGTACAAGGTCACTCTAGATCCAATGATATATGATCTGAATTTATCTAGGGCAAACACTACTGCTAGCATCTCCTTCTCTGTGACTGTATAATTCCGCTGGGCGGAATCCAATGTGCGGCTAGCATAGTGTATCGCAAATGGTACTCCATCCCTCCTCTGTCCTAGCACGGCCCCTACGACAAAGTCGGAGGCGTCCGTCATGATCTCGAATGGGAGAGACCAATCGGGTGGCTGAAGGACAGGAGCCTCAATCACACACTGTTGGAGAGTCTCAAAGGATGAAAGACACTTGTCATCAACAAGGAACTCGGTGTCTTTCGTCAAGAGGTCAGTCAACGGTCGGGCAATCTTGCTAAAATCATGAATGAATCTTCTATAAAAACCAACATGCCCCAGAAATGACCGTAACTGCTTCAGATTGGACGGCGGTGTGAGTTTCCTAATGACATCGACTTTGGCCGGATCAACCTCCATGCCTCTGTTGGAGATGATGTGGCCAAGCACCGTCCCTTGAGTCACCATGAAGTGACTCTTCTCCCAAGACAGAACTAAGCGGGTGGCAATGCATCGCTGGAGCACTCGGTCTAGGCAATCAAGACAGGAATCGAAACCGTCGCCGTAAACCGAGAAGTCGTCCATGAAGACCTCCAAGCACTCCCCTACCATGTCCGAAAAGATTGACAGCATGCATCTCTGAAAAGTCGCAGGGGCGTTACATAGCCCGAATGGCATGCGTCGGAAGGCGTAAGTACCGAAGGGACAGGTAAAGGTGGTCTTCTCCTGATCCTCAGGAGCGATGGCCACCTGGTTGTAGCCTGAGTACCCATCCAGGAAGCAATAATGGCTCTTCCCTGCCAGTCTCTCTATGATCTGGTCAATAAAAGGCAGGGGGAAATGGTCCTTCTTGGTGGCCTGGTTGAGTCTCCTGTAGTCAACACAAACCCGCCAAGAGGTGGGTACTCGTGTAGCAATCTCTTCTCCCGACTCACTGATCACAGTCGTGATGCCCGTCTTCTTGGGCACCACATGCAAGGGGCTAACCCACTTGGAGTCGGAAATGGGATAAATAAAATCTGCACTCCACCATTTTGATATTTCCTTCATGACAACTTCTCGTAGGTTGGGGTTCAGTCGCCGCTGGAACTCACGCGACGGCTTCGCCCCTTCCTCGAGATAGATATGGTGGGAGCACAACGAGGGACTGATCCCATGGAGATCTGCTACGCTCCATCCAATTGCCTTGCGGTTCTTTTCAAGAACCTCCATCAGACGGGATTCTTGTTCTCCAGTCAGATCTGCAGATATGATGACTGGGTACATCTCAGACTCTCCCGCAAGGAATCGATACTTCAGCGAAGTAGGGAGCGGCTTTAGCTCTGGACAGCTGGGTGCTGGCAAATCTGGCTTCTGAAGAAGATGTGTGTATGCAGACAATTCTGCCAAATTTGCCTGGGAAAATGGTAGCGAACTCTCACAAACTGGATCTGGAGAAGGCGGGTCCTCTACATCGTCTCTGATCTGTTCTGCCTCTACCTCCTCCTCATCTATAGGCTCAGGTGGAACCAGATCTGGCATCTGATCATTACAATCTGCCCAATCAGACTCTGAATCCGAGGGATCTATATCAGACTCAGTGGCATCAGTACCACTGGAGAACAAGGTGGCATCAGCACCACCATAGAGCAGGGTGGCCTCAGTACCACCATCACTGAAAATCGTGTCGCGATCGAGATCCGACTCTGCTGACTCAATAGTATCCTGAACCAGGGCCGTGCTCTCCAGACTATCCTCTGCTATCATCTCTGCATCAGATGTATCTGAATATGAGAGGATTGTCCGTGCTGCAGGATCTGCCCAAGCTGCCTCATCATCTGTGATCACAAAATCACAGTCCTGGTGGATGTCTGGCTCTGCGTCTGTCAGCTGCTCTGAATCTGTACTGCCATGTGAGCGGGATCTGGATCTGGCTCTGTGGTCCTTAACCGTCTCTATTTGTATACTCTCGCCCTGGACGCGAAAGTACGCCTTCCCACTGTCATGGTCAGTCACTGCCTTGGCTGTGGCCAAGAACGGGCGACCGAGGATGATGGGGGAATCGGTCAACGAGTCAGGGGTCTCCATGTCCAGTACGACAAAGTCCACGGGGAATTGCAAACCCTGAATCGTGACGACAACGTCTCGTAACAACCCCTTTGGCCTCTTGACAGACCGATCAGCAAACTGAAGGTATGTCCTGCTCTGTACAAGAGTGCCCAACTCTAAGTGGTGGAGAAGGGCTGCCGGAAGAAGGTTGATCGACGATCCGCTATCCAATAGAGTACGGTCGAACCTCTGCTCACTGATATGACATCTGACATACGGGGCCCCTAAATCTGGCCTCTTAGTCGGCAGATGGTTCTGGATCGCGTAACACGTGGCTTTTGTTAGCACATGAATTTCTGCGGTCTTGTTCCTCTTCGTCCTCCTGACTGTGGTCCTATCTCTCAAGGATCGCTGAAGAAGAGGAATGTGCTGCAAAGCCTCATTGAGGGTCAGCTGGATGTGAAATCGGTCTATCATGCTCTGGCTGAACTCCTCCTGCTCTCTTTTTTTTGGGTCTTTTTCTTTTTTCTTCCCTTTCCCTAACTCAAGGGCTCTAGGAAAGGGGATCACAGGGTCCTTCTCAGATGAAGGACTAGGAATAGGCCTAGATGATTCAATGACTGGATCCTCATCATTCACAACAGTGGGATCAAAGTAAACTAAACCTTTTCCTTTATTCAAATCAGAGTTCCGAGATACATCAGTGCGAGGAAAGACAACAGTTCTATCAGAAGAAATGTTGGTGGCATCAGTACCACCTCTAGCTGGCTCTACATGCAGATGTCTTGCGGCCTCAGTACCGCTGGCTAGCTCGGGTCTCCTGGTGGCGTCAGTACCACCTCCTCTATGTGATGAAACGGCGGCCTCAGTACCGCCGGGTGAATCAGCATCTCGGGTGGCCTCAGTACCACCGTCATCATGATTTGCGGCCTCAGTACCGCTCTCCTCTTCCTCATCTGACGCTCTAGATGGATCCTCATGTTGTCGCTCAGATGAGGCGCCTCCTGCTGGTCTTCTACCGCTCCTAAGTGTGACAAAATCAGCATCAAATAAATCCGACGAGATAACATCAAATGAGTCACTAGAAGTGGTAGGCTCAGTGTGAACTACCTGCTCAGATTTCCTCTTCAGATTATTGGGATTAGGCTCGATCTGTGCAGGGATGGCGGCCTTCCCTCTCATCAGGTCCCGCATCTCCTGGCGGAACTCGTCCATCTCCCGTCTAAAGGTAGCCTGCTGCTCTGTGAAGAGGCGGGCTAGATCATCCATGGCGGGGCTCTCATGGGAGCCCGACGGGTTGCCTCTCTGGTAATGAGGCTGCTGGACCTGGTGCTGCTGTGGCTGAGAGGGGTAAGAGGATGGATGCTGCTGCTGGTGAGCCTGCTGCTCACGTCTCCAACTCTGTCCCTGCTGCTGATAGGGACGAGATACGAACGATGATGGCTGGGATGCTGGGTGCTGCTGGTGATCCCTCTGATGGGAGTACTGCCCACCCTGACCGGCTGGCTGCTGCTGGGGTTGGTTACCCCCATTCCCCCACCTGAATCCGGGATGGTCTCGTCGGATTCCAGGTTGAGGACGGTCATACCAAATTCCGTTGACGTCCATCAACGGCTCTGCATCGTATGGGGTGGGTGGGAGTACATCCAGAGGCTGATCCGGCTGATATACCACCATCTGTAAGTCTGGAGATGGTGGTGCCTGGTAAGAGGGCTGCTGCTGTTGGTACGGCTCCGCCTGTACAAGGTGAACTTGTCTAGGCTGCTGCAAGGAGCTGGAGCGCTGGGACGAGCTGCGGCTGCCACCGGAATCGCCTCGCGACAGAAGACGGGGCTGAGGAGCCGTCTGTGCCTCCTGAAGACACAAGAGCTGGGTCTTCATGTCGCTCAGAGTCTGTGCCATTTCCTCCATCTGAGTTATGCCCTGGCACTGCTTCTTCTCAATGATTTCTATGCGGTCCAACTTCTCGCTGATAATCCCCATGTCCGCAGCGGCCGACTCTGCCTGTGCGGCTGCAACTGTGGACGAGCTGGATGGACCTGCATCAACCCGTGCTATCCGCTGATACTGCACGGGTCCTGGCGGCTGAACTCTCTGTGTGTACAACCGAGTCTGGGACATCACCATGTAATTCTCGGACATCTCCTCAAAGATGGCCCAGACTTGGTTGTGGTCCTTGGCAAAGTAGGACCCGCCGCAAGAAGCATTCACCAGACCCTGAAGTTCTGGTGTCAGCCCACTGAAGAAGCTCTGAACTAGATTCGGCTTCGAAATGTCGTGGTGGGGGCATCTATCCAGAAGCTCTCTGAACCTCTCCCATGCCTCATGAAATTGCTCGTTAGGTTGCATGGAGAAGTTGTTGATCAGGGCCCTTGCTGCATTCGTCCGCCCGAGTGGATAGTACTTGTTCAAGTACTCGGTGCGGAGTTGATCCCAAGTATATACAAACTTCCCTAGATGTTTCAGCCAGGCGGCTGCTCTATCTGCCAGTGAAAAAGGGAAGGCCATCATTCGAATCGTATCTTGGTCCACACGACGGTCGTGGACAGTGCTGCAGATCATCAGAAACTCCTGGAGATGGAGGTGTGGTTCCTCAGTTGCGAGTCCATGAAAGTGAGGAAGCATCTGCAGGGTGTTCGGAGGGAACTTGAAATCCCCCACGATAGCAGGAATCACCACCCACTGGTGCATCAGTGTAGATCCTGGGTTGTGAAGCTCCCGCATTGGTCGTGCTGCGGCGGCGGCTGCCGCTGCTGCGGCGGCTGCTGCTGCGGCTGCTGCCTCTGCATCAGCATCAGGGATGTCCTCAGGCTCGCTCGGCTCGTCTCGCTCTCTGCGGAGTCGCTCCAACTCCCTCCTCATCTCGATCATGAAAGCCCCCTGATCGCGTAACTGGTTCTGAACTGTCTCTAAGGACGCGATCAGGGTGGAGTTGATCGCCCCCTGGTCTAAGACAAAATGTTCGGGCTGGCGATCGTCTGAACTACCGGCTCCAGCCATTGGAATGTCTGCAAAATCACAAGAGCCCAACTCAGGTTCAGTCAAATGAATTCGTCTCTCTTCGGGCTCATGTCTCTCAGGAACAGAAGAAAGGGGATCGAGGGGGAACAGGGTGGATTCGAACTCGGGCCCGGAGAGCTGGTCTCGACTCTCACGGGCCAACCTAGATGATGGAGAAGACGCGCCGGAAAGCGGTGCAGCCAGAGGCTGCCTAAGAGATCGTCTACCCATCATCTTGATCTTGGCGAGTTGGGCGGATGGGATCTGGAGAAAATATGATAGCAAGCAAACCCCCGGTTCACCAACGCAACACAATGTGAAGACCGTGAAAGATCGGTCAATTTATCTGGTCAATTTTATTTGGTGAACATCCAAGATATCAGAGCGATTACGTGTGACCTGTTGGGATACCCGATACTCTCTCAACCGACTGTCCCGCACAGAAAAGTCGGTAATCAGTCGAGATGAGCACCGGAGGGCTTTACCTAGTGTTCGGGTCACTCTCTCGCACAATCAAACCAAACAATGAGGGGGTTGCTCTCCCCAAGACAAATTTTTAATTGTGAGTGTCTTTTAGGGTCAATAGTGTTATCCAGTCCCAAAATTTTTTTTTTCTTTTTAAATATTTTTCAAAAATAAATACAAGCGGCCTAACGGTTTTTCCGATTCTCCTGATGATTAAGTCCAATAAAACAGAGGGAGAAGACGAAAAAGCCGATGCACGGAAAAATCAATGATGCATGCAGAGAAAGAAATGCGTACCTTGTCTCCAGCACTCTACATGCAAGTGATCCGCGCAGAATTTAAAGACAGAAATAAACTACCTAAATGGTGCAGCGGGAAAAACCGAATCCTAGATGAGCAACTTCTATTGATCGTGAAGAACAATAGTTAGCTAATCGGATAGAGTCCGGAGTCCGATCTTGGGAGTCACTCGGTGCCCACCACAGTGGGTCCTGCCAGCGCTGTATGTGACTCCTCACGGCACGTGGTCTCAAATCCAATTTCACTAACTTTTTCAGTGAATTTTATTAAGGTCCAATTACGTTCTATGGGAACAGATATTCTATTAGGTGTTTGGGCCTTAAATATCTACGTCACAATCAACAGAAATTCCTAAATCTAGGGGCTAAAACCGCGAGAAACACCGGAAAAGGCAGCTAGCTATGAAAACCACGATAAAAGCCGCGAAAATCCGATGGGTCCCCCGAGCACACCGGTGCTCAGCGAAACAGACCCGATAGGTTACAAGTGTCCAAGAATGTCCAAGAGTCTGAAAGTCCTAAATTATTACAACAAGAATAATGTTCTCTCTCTCTGAAATAAAATTTTTCCTCTCCTCTCTCTCTCTTCCTGCTCTTCTTCCCGTGCGGGTCCTCAAAAAAATGTACTCCAAATCTCCACGTAGTACCTCGCACAAAAAATAGAAAGAGAAAGTGTCAGAAAACAGTTATAATGTAGAGAGAGTCAAAAATAGCAGAATGAATAACTGACTACAAAGCCGTGCTCCCCGGCAACGGCGCCATTCTGACCGCACAAAATTCAAGGAGCAACTGAAGTGGAAAATAAATCACAATGTCGTTGTCCTCAGTCACTCGAAATGTGTCAATCAAGAAAATAAACCACTCACAAAATATATCAAGCAAGCACAAGAAAGAGCGGTCTGCTATTAGGTTTAACCTGGTATAGCTCCCAGGGTCGAACACAAGGAGCACAGATTGGCTAAAATAGCCTACGATGTAGTCAAGTATCCCAAAGAGTCTTTTTTTAGTTTTTATTTGTTTTGGAATTTTTTTTTAGATTTTTAAAAGATGAGAAAATGAAGGAATGCAAATGCAAGGGGACTTCAACAATTTATACAAGACACACAAATGATGCAAAAATTATGGAAAAATGGTTTTTATGTTTTTTATGTTTTTTACTGTTTTTGGTGAATTTTTGGAATTTTTCTAATGGACAAAATAATTATTAAAAATCAAACAATGCAAGAAATGTAGGGTACTGTCCAGCAAGGCTTAAGACCACAAAATAAAATAATTTTGGATCTCAAAAAGCCCTAAAGGTAATTTTCCTATATTCTATGAAGAATAAGGAAAATTTGGGCACCCTAATTATTGTTTTTGGATTTTTAATTTATTTACTACAATTTTTATGAGTTTTTAGGGGTTTTTCAATTTTTAAGGTTTTTATGTGATGAAAAATAGCCAAACTTGGCTAGAAAATCAACCAACAAGCAAATAACAGTACCTAATTTTTTGGAATTTTTAGTGGAGTTTTTATATTTTTTTGGTATTTTTAAAGTCAAACAGTAGCAAAAATTAGGGTTTTTGAATTTTTAAAAATAATAAATGAAATCAGAAATGTCCCCAAAAATCATAGAAATTCCTACACCATGGCAGGAGCCATGTGTCAAAATTTCATTGGATTTGGAGGTCGTTTGATATTTTATTCAAAAATAAAGGTGGGGCACTGTGCACAGGGACCTAAGTGCAAATACCCAAAAGTTCTGGGGTCCTGGTGCAATTTACCCAAGAAGTCACGTGCCAAGCACGTGTCTGGGGCACACAGGGACCTAAATGTAATAAAAATAAGTTCCGAGGGCTTATTGGTAACAAGTACCAAAAGTCCAGGGACTTATATGCAAATAACCCAAAATAATTCGCACATGCGTCAAATCAGTGTTCACAGGGGTATAAATGCAATTAAACAAAACATTTCATTCAATAGATAACATCCAGAACATACAGGGCATACATTGCAAATAACCCAAAATACACGTGCTGACGCACGTGGGTCTCTACTGGCAGGGGTATAAGTGCAAATAAAATAAAGCTCGAGGTCCTTAATGCAAATTACCCAGAAAATAGACAACTAGAATTTAAAATTACAGGACTAAAGCGAAATAAGACAAACAGAGGGGGCTCTATGAAATTTACCCCTTTATTAATAGCAACGGCCCAGATGATGACGCGTGGATGATCGGACGGCGGAGCATAAACGCGCCCTTGACTATGGAAGCGCTGGGCTGATCCGACGGCTGGCGTGCGTCCACGTGGTTGATCGGACGGTGCAGATGCGATGTGGCTCTTCGAAGGCAACCAAGCTCAGATCGGGTGGTCGAGGTTCAGCCACGTGTGTAATCGGACGGCTGAGAGGCGTCGTGGCTTAACCTCGCTGCTCAACGGCCGAGATGAGATCCTCAGATGGATCGACGGCTACTGCTCCTCCAAAGATGGACGGCTAGGATCAGATCTGGAGCAGGTGCCTCATCGGACGGCTCTGGAAGGTGGAGGAAGAACTGATGGCCGGCGAACTTCGCCGGCCTCCTGCGTGCACTCCGGTCCTCCTCAGCTGCGCCTGAAGGTCGGAGAAGCTCCGGCGTGGAGTTGCGCAACTGCTGCTGGTCTCCAAGGCCTCGGCCGAGCCCTGGAAGGCTCCGGCGAGGTCAACGAAGAAGAAGCTCCTGGGAAGATGTCGGGGGGCCTCAGACGGCCTCCTCTTGACCTGCAAAGTAGACAAGGAGCTTCGCGGGTCGAGGGCAAAGTGCCTCGACCCGGTTAGGTGGCGTGAAGGTGGAAGGTGCGGCGTGGCGGAGGAGCTCCGGCGAAGCGACGGCGAGGGAGCTCGACTCCCAGATCCTGTGCGATCTGGGTTGAATGATCGGGCGTAGAAGGTGCACGGGAAGATGGTGAAGGTGATAGACGGGTCGGGAGGTCGAGATGATAAGCGAGGTGGCCGGAATCGGGAGGATGCGTCGGAGATGGAAATTGGGCGTAATCTAAAATTAGACTAAGCTAGAGGGATCTAAGGTTACCTGATGGATGCTGGAGACTGTGCTGGAGATGGGCTATCTCCTGGTCGTAGCTTCGAAGGTCGTCAACGCCTGAAGCTTGGTGCTCGACGCGGCGGCGGAGCAAGAACGGCGAGGTTACGCCGGATCGATGGAATCGCCCTCTCGCCTCACTGCAACACGGGCAAAGCTCGCTGTCACTCAGGCGATGCCGATGGAGGTCACGGGGAAGAAGGGGATGGGCCAAAGATGCGGCGCGAGGGCGGCGGAGGTGATGGTTATATAGCGTGACCGGGCGACTAGGGTTGAGTGGCGACAGCAAAGGAAGGTGTGGATTCGATGGCGGAGGATCCGGCGAGGGAGAGGGATGTGCGGCGAAGAAGATGGGCGCGGGGGTTGAGTGCGAGACAGGCTGGATGCGCGTGCATAAATTGGAGAAGGTGACGCGGCGCGCGTATTCCAGAAAAGGAAAGGGTCGCGGGGGAGTTGACCGGGGTCAACATTCCCCCGTGGCCCAATCAGGAGCGGCCACGTGTTATTGATTTTTGTTTTATTTTTTTAGGGTAGAAATAGGCTGAATTAGGGAAAACTCAAAACATGAAATATTTTTCTTTTATTTTTTTTTCTATTTTTTGGTGATTTTTATTTAATTTTTGGAAATAAAAATAGGTTAGCTCTATATATAGGTATATGTACACTACTTGGATTTTTATTTTTGATTTTTTTTTTGTTATTTTTTTGTGTTTTTATGCCCATTTTGTATTTTATTTATTTACAACATGAAATATGGAATAAAAGAATATTTTTAGTTTATTTTTATCACATATATACAAGGGTGAAATAAATAAATGAATACCTTTATATACATGGTATAAATACAATGTATTTTTGTATTTTCAATTTTGTGATTTTTATTTGATTTTTGTTTTGTTTCTTTTTATTTAATATATTTACAAAATAATCCATAGAATATTTACAAAAATTTTGGAAAATAAATGAATTTATTTATAGGGTTAAATAATTACAAAGGTGTGGTTTATACACATGATGAAAAGGGAATTTTTGAATTTTTGATTTTTATCTTTTTATTTTGTTTTTAATAGAATATACACACAATATGTACAAGTATATTTTTGGGTGAGGAAAATATATAGTTTTATTTATTTACAGATATATACACAAATGAGCTCCTATCTCCCTCTACTTGTGGCTTTTATGCGGTCAGGCCCATGCTGAGCCCTCCCTTGGGTTAGGTTGCTCAATATTTATGCTAAATATTTCCCTCTTTTTCTTTTTGCTCTTTATTCTTTTATTTTGTGCACAAAAACATGCTAATTATAGGTTTTTACACAATGCATGCTTTTGGTATTTATTTGTATTTACACATATCTACATGTATTTGCAAAGGTTTTTGTAGCTAAAATAGAAGAATAAAGAGTGATGAATGGGTATTCATCATCAGGGGTCGGGCGATTTTGTTGAAATCCTTGATTAATCACTAATAGAAACCGACTTGCTCTAAGAATGACCTGACCTGCTTCAAATTGGTAGGTGGCTCTAGCTTTGAAATTACATGCACCTTCACAGGATCAACCTTCATGCCACGCTTCGAGATGTCATTGCCAAGCACAATACCTTTTGTCACTAGAAAATGGGTCTTCTCCCACGAGAGCACAAGGTTCACTTCACAACATATTTTCAAAACTCGGCCTATATAAGATAAACACTAATCGAAGTTGTCTCCATAGATCGAGAAATTGTCCATGAAGATCTTGAGAAAAATTCCAACCATATCTACAAAGACTGCCAACACACATCGCTTGAATGTCGTTGGGCATTGCATAATCCAAACGGCATTCTGCAAAAGACATACGTCCCAAATGAACAGTTGAAGGTTGTATTTTCTTGATCTTCAGGAGCAATGGTGACTTGATTGTAACTAGAGTATCCATCCAAGAAATAGAAATATTCCTTCGGGGTCAGTCTTTCGACTATCTAGTCAATGGAGGGAAGTGGAAAATGATCTTTCTTGGTCGCTAAATTCAGACACCGATAATCTACACAGACATGCCATGATGTCGGAACTCTAGTTGCAATCTCCTCTCCTTTGTCATTCTTGACCATGATGATCCCTAAATTGTTTTAGCACCACATGCACAGGACTCACCCATTTTGAGTCAGAGATGGGATATATAAATCCCGCATCACACCACTTCATGATTTCATTCATCTCAACCTCCCAAGGGTTCAGATTTAATCGGTGCTGGAATTCATGGGAGGGCTTACTATTTTATTCAAGGTATATGTGATGCAAGCACAATGAGGGATTTATCTCATGGAGATTGGAAATTTTTCCATCCTATGGCCTTGCAGTTTCTTTCTTGAACCTCAAGCAGAAGAGATTCTTGCTCCTCAGTTAGCTGTGAATTGATGATTACATGGAACATGCTTGGTGCGTCCGCAAGGAAGTCATACTTCATATTTGCTAGAAGTGGCTTGAGCTCAGGTAGGGATTGGTTCAGCTCAGTGGTGACTTCTGCTATTGGTGCAGGACGATGGTGTTGGATCTTTCATCTGTTGTGTGTCCACCATTGGCAATGTGGGCTCTAAGTGCAGTGTTGCACATAATTCTTCGATGATAGGAT